>CM056196.1:129546917-129854417 GCA_029692085.1 Gymnothorax javanicus | reverse complement strand
ATTACTTATTACCCCTGGGGTAAAACTCTGTACTTGCAGCCATTAATGAGGTTTGCATCAGAAAATATGGTGATAATTTGGATTTGAAAGTGAAATTCTGTCATAAGTAATAGATTTCCACCAAAAACATTGGCTGGTAGAACGCAATGATTCCTGCTAAATATCACAAATTTCTATGCTGCCAAAGAATTTGTATTGCCAGCATCAATTTTCCGTGTTTCACATTCACAAAATTAATGACCTCGTTTACTCAGGCCTGCTTGGAGAGGTAATTAAGATAGCAAAATGCTGATAATAGATTTTTGCTCGACGTGTTTTTGAATCATCCATCCTTGACCGTGGCTGCCCATGTTACTCTATCATCAAAAAGCCACTGCCTGTTACCATAGAGAAAAGAGCTATGGCCCTGAACGGCATAATGGACTGACATTAGCAGACAGCGTCGGCCCATTAGATTAGCCGCAACAGTGCTAACCTGTGCTGTCTTCTGGATTTCTCCCTTAGTGCTTGTAGAGTTTTCTGTAGCCTTTTCACTCCCTTATGAAAGCTAGTGAACATGGTCTTTTCAGTATCCAATATTCAGTTCCATCCATCTATCTATCCATTCATTATCTCAACCGACTCTCCCTTATCAGGGTCGGGAACTGACACATATCCCAGCTCGTTTTGGCGAAAAAGCAGGAGCACACCCTGGACTGCTCACCAATCCATCGCAGGGCCCACACACCATTCACTCACACCTATGGACAATTTAGCATCTCATACCCAGCATTCATCTTTTTGGGCTGCGGAAGCAAACCCACACGCACGTTAACTCTACGCAGAAAGGCCCCAGAGCAGATTTGAACATGCAACCTTCTTGCTGTGAGACAATCGCACTGCCCACTGCACTACAGTGCAGCCCAGTTGACCAGTGGATCATTTAAAAATGAATAAATAAAGCTCATATAAGCTTCTTGAAACTTCTGACTGCAATTTGTAAATCACTTCTTTTGAACCGCATGGTCTTTTCCCTGTCTAAGGAAAGCAAAGTCAATGGTGCGTACTTCCCCATTTCCAGATAATCTTCAAATTGAAGTCCAAGCTGCTGGCCATTGCTGTAACAGGAAATCAAAAATGATCTATGTTTTGAACCAGATAAGCTGGAAGCAAAGCTGACTAATTCTGTGCTAAGAATATGAAAGGGTGCTTATTTTTGTATTTTGGAGCTGGTTTGATCCTGAGATCTAGGGTGGTAGTTTTTGCTGCTGTGAAAAAAACATTTTTTTATTTAGCAGCTTTTTTTCATATAACAATTTCAGGTTTCATCCAACTTCAGGTGTAGTTTAAAAGTTTCAAAATAAGACATGAAATATTGGATTTCTAATTGCAGGATGACACTGCACCTCTAAGCCACAATGCATCTTCAAGTTTGGTATGGGAAATATCTGTATCACTCATTAACTTTAAGTATTTCTATTGATTTGAAAGCTGGATTTAATGAAGTCAAATGAGTTGTATCCCAGGGAGAAATCAACTCCCCAGCTATTCTGGCATGATTTTCCTTGAAGTTGAAAAGTTATATTATCACAACGAAGACCCATTCTTTAAAGACAAATGGATGGATGAAAATCTAATAATTGTATATAAGTCACAAGGGAGTTTGCTCAGCTTCTTAAAGTTCCCCCAGTGCAACAGCAAAGGCCAGATGGCACATCAGATGTATTTTGCAAATTAGATTTTCTATCCTTCCAGCCAACCAGTCCCCATCATAAGTCAATGCACTTTTTTCTAAAACTATTGCTAATTTCAGCATTAATTTGTGCTTTGGTGAGTAATACGAGTTCAGAGGTCATAAAATGACAGTTCCATAGTGCTGGGCTCAGTGGGAAACCATGTCAATACGGGAGGAGCACTTGTGTAGAATAAAGATGTATTAAACAAAACCGAAGGAGCAAAATTCAATACCTCATATCTAAAAGAAAGCCTCGATCCAAAATTGATCTCAGTCTTTGAATTTAAGTAGTTGGCTCAGCTAGCATTTAGTCTGATCAATAGTTCATCTCCTCAGGTTAGCACAGGTGAGATGAACATTTGGAGCCTTGCATTGTGCATTGTGATGGCTGCATCTGCTTACTGCATGGAAGTTTGCTTGCGTATCGAAGTTCAGGTGGACTATAAGCAAATGGAAGCAATTAAAACTATAAGCAAAAGGAAGCAACTGGGAAAAAATTAATTTGAGAAAATTATGGCATTTTGTACACCAAAATGTGCAAATGTAAAAAGTATGCACTTATTTTTGCATCAGTCTTCAGGCGTAATTTCCACAACTGATTATTTTGTCACAACCCTCGTGTGAACGCCTTCTGTGTCTCATTTCATTCAGAACCTTGCGTGCCAATTAGAAGTAATGTCTCTGATTGGTTTGCTTCTTGCATGTTGCTTTTTTCCAGGCATATCTCATTTCCTAGTGCTCATCCCTGGTACCTACGACGTGTTTAAACCCCCTCTTTTGAGTTGTAAGTAGATGGATTGTCATTCCTTTTGCGTGCTGAAACAAAGACAGTATTTACTAATTTAACTCCTTGTCTTTTGAAAGGAAAACATGGCCTTTAATGATAGAAATTTACGGAAACTGTCCTCCGTATTTAGTTAATAAGAACAAGCTCCAAAGCCGCTCGGGATCCCGTTCTTGTTAATTCCTCTCCAAGTCTGTTCCTCTGGTCAGTTTATTAAGAACACACTCCCAATCCTTCTACGGTCATCAAGATTGGGACTGAATTCCTTCTAAGCTACTCCATCCTGCCCTGGGACAGTTCGGCTCCGGTGAAGTGTTCACTCCGGCTGTAATCCTGGAGTGCCACCAGGCAACGATTAGCAACGCCTTGTCACTGTGGCCACTATTTCTGACCTGAGCTGTGCTTTCCTCTTCTGGGTACCATCCTATTGACACTGAATTACTATCAATAAACCCTACTTCTGGATTGTACTCTGCCTCCATACCTGATTTCTGGTCTTTATCATATTATTTAGCTTGTAATTCACTCTCACACGCGAAAATTGAAAGTGAACAGCACAAAGAATTTTTTTTTTTTTTTTTTAAATCTGCTAGTGTATCTGCCATGTGATTGTTTCAAATGTGAACACCCTCTCGTGAAAAATCCCCATTAAACTGCAAAAAAGATTTTGGGCTACATGTGCACTAGGGCTGCGCGATTCACTGAATCGCGATTATTTTAAGCGTATTAAAAGTAACTGCCACTATGAGGCAGACAGACGAGCTTGCTTATTTCCTTTTCTATGACACATACCTAATGCGGTCATTTGAAGTGCTTCCGGGAAGAAAACTGTGATTTGAAGTCTGCTAATGACCAGCGAGGTTGGACAGCCTCCATCGCCTTGGCATAATTAGCTTACCTTAAATCAATTCCCGTGTACTTTGCCTGACCTGCAATCAAGCCACTTATTCAGCCAACTGACTAATCAAAACCAAAATGTTGCCCATAATGATAAAGAGGAGATAATGACAAGCAGACAGACCTAACCAGGCTACCGTGTTAGATTGAAAGAATGTCAATAATCTGAATAAATAGCAGACCTCTGAATTCCACCTCTCGTAGAATTTTTACATATCATTAAAAAGATTTCTTAAAAATAAAATAATTTTAAGATGGTCCTGGTTTTTACGCGTTTTAAAACATACGCAAAGTGGAAAACATTTTGTGAAGCATATCGAACGTGAAAGTGAGAGAAATTATTTTCGCATTGCAGGCAATAGATAAATTCAGCGATGACTTTGCAAATACGTTCAGGAAAATGCAAATTTTTAGCATTTTTTATTTGATCATTGAACAAGATGAATTTGAAAAAGTAATTCATAGCTCTTGATTTTGGTTACTTTTGAGCGTCTAAATAGCCTACAGTGAAGGTGGAAAACATTGTGTTTAAGCGTAGCCTATCGAACGTGACATGTTAATTGTTATCACATTCGCACGCAGCGCGGCCAAACGTAAAACTAGCTATAATCTAGCAAACAAATTCAGGCAAATTACGTGCTGAACAACGCAAAGTTAAGGTCTGCAAAGTCATCATCCTCCACCCGACAATTGCTCTCACCTCCTTCCCAATTACTTTGCTCAATTTGCAATCAAACAGTTGATTTGCTCAATTAGGCTAACGATTTAAATTGGTAGACAGTCTGATTTATTTAGATATCATTTTTGTTTGTCACATTTTGAAATTTAAATAACCATGAAACACGACAGGTTTGCTTGAATGTGTTTGCTAGATTATTTCTAATTTTACATTCCGCCGCGCTGCATGCGAATGCGTTAACAATTTACTTGTCACATTCGACACGCTTAAACAAAATGTTTTCCACCTTCACTGTCGGTTATTTAGACGCTGAAAAGTAACTAAAATCAAGAGCTATGAGTTACTTTATTTTAAATTAATCTTGTTCAGTTATCTAATAAAACATGCCACAAATTTGCAGCAAAGATTCGCCTAAACGTGCATTGCCAAATCTTAGGTGCAGTTGACTATTGCGTGCAATGCAAACATATTTTCTTTCGCGTTCACGTTCGATATGCTTCACAAAATATTTTCCACTTCACGTAGCCTATATTTTTGAGCACTTAAAACCGGGGCCATCTTAAAATAATTTCATTTTTTAAGAAATGTCTTTAATAATACATACAAAATTCCCATTGAGAGGTGGAATTCAGAGGTCTGCTATTTATTCAGATTATTGACATTCTTTCAATCTAACACGGTAGCCTGGTTAGGTCTCTCTGCATCTCATTATCTCTTCCTAATCATTATTGGCCACATTTTGGTTTTGATTAGTCAGTTGGCTGAATAAATGGCTTGATTGCAGGTTAGGCAAAGTACACGGGAATTGATTTCAGGTAAGCTAATTATGTCAGGGCAATGGAGGCTGTCCAACCTCGTTGGTAATTAGCGGACTTCAAATCACAGTTTTCTTCCCGGAAGCATTTCAAATGACCGCATTAGGTATGTGCCGTAGAAAAGGTAATAAGCAAGCTTGTCTGTCTGCCTCATAGTGGCAGTTACTTTTATTGCGCTTAAAATAATCGTGTTTCGGTGAATCCCGCAGCCCTAATGTGCACATGTGAACACCCAAATGAGAAAAAAATACACGTTAATTGTTCTTTTCCACTGTCAACTCAGTATTTTCTTTCTCTATGGGTTTCCAATGCTTTTTCCCCACAGACATTTAATTTTCTGCCAAAATTCAAGTCAGGGGTCAACCTAAGCTGAACGACCTCCCAAAATGAAAATTCACTTTTCATGCAATTTATCTGATTCAAATTCAGCATGTCGAAAAGTATATATTCTGTAAAAACAAACAAAAAACATACTACTGTATTTTCACCCTGAAGATTATTCCCTTCTTCTTCCTGATAAATTTACTATTCGTGTGATGTCATTGTGTACCAGCAGACATTAATCAAAATTGTAATCAACTGTGTTGATTAGATATGTCTGCAAATTATCCTTTCCTCTCCAATCTTTTCACATTTTAAAATCTATTGCAGTTTAGAATGCCATCTACAGTTCACATAAATCAAATTGACTCTCCTCCTTTTGAAAATTCTGATGAACAATTTGTTTTACTCTGATATATTTCATATCGCAAAACTTGTTCCTTTCTAGAGGTGGTTTTAATAGGTTTACATTTTGTTTGATTAGTTGACTTACAACTGCTCTGATATTTTATTCACCAGATTGCTGCCTAATTTTTAGGAAAAAGCTATTTTGTCTACAGCTGGCTGAGGACTTCACACTTTCAGACCAGTAGTAAAACTTTTTCAGGGATAAAGTACAGAACCAGTCATGTGAAATGTATTCTCTTATTAAATGGTATTTAATACATTATGTTTCAGCTATGTAGAGCTTACAACAGTTTATGCATTGTTACTGCTTACCCACCATCATTGCACAGCAATGTTTGGGACAAATGGCTTCTGTATTTTCTGATTACTCATGTATTCAGTTGCTTCCATTTCTGTCAATTCTTGAATATCATTTTCATGTCATTGACTTCTTGTAAACAACTTACTCTTGCATGCATGTTTTTTTTTAATAAGGGAAAAACATCTTTCATCGTGATTTATGAGAGAGCAGATTAATGCCTTTTGTTGTAAAAACATAAAAAAAGTTTAGTGTTAATGTTTTATCTTTTCAAGGTCATACATTTCTGTCTCACTCAGATAAGAATCTTGTGAGACACTGGATGACATCATAAATCATTAATTATTGTCAGTTCCTTGCAGCTTGCTATTGTGTGCCACAAGGCTACTGCAATTGGACTAGAAAGGTTGAGCTCTCTCCATCAGCCTGCATGAAGGACACTAGTGTGTACCTTTGAATGTCAAATCACTCAAACTGGTGTTTCAACTCAAAAATACTACTGCCCTTCCCGTTATCAGAAAATGATAACACCTTGCTCTCGAAAGGTAACTTTCCATTCAGCATACTTTTGGCCACTGGCTGTCCCTCAGTGCCTAGCAGTTCCTGTGCATGGCCATATCTCTCCTTTGTTCGTGGGAATGATCATCCCCGATAAGCCAGGAAGGCAGATTCACCGTCTCTTTAATAGTCATGTACGCAAACCCATTATTTCAGATAATGAGTGTAGATATGGACTTCAAAATGCAAATTCAAATGGGGGCATCTGGAAATTTCAAAGTAGGGAAACAAACACAAAAATTTTTTTTGTGAAAACTGGCAATGTCCCCGAAAGCCTGAATACATACCCTACCATTTTGCAATCACAAGAAGAAAAGCCAAAGGGAAAGACAGAGAAGAACCAAGTTATCAACAGCAGGGGACCAAACCAATGTTCCTCCTCAAAATACACTGTCAACATGTCATTATCAGACAACACTGGATCCACAAACTGAAATGATTACAGCCTATGAGTCACTTTGTTGCTCAGTGTGTGATAACTACATGATTCACAGTCAGAAGCCGAACATGAATAAGCAGACATCAGGAGGTACGACAACATTTCCATAGATGAAAAGGTTTGCCACATTTTCCGCAGTTTTCTGAACTGTTTTTTTTTTTTTAAGAGAACTGATAGACCTTGAAATATAACAGGACAAAATAATACACCGTGAAACATAAAAATGCATGAAAAAATATCTTTGAGAAAAAAATTTCAAAAGAAAAAATACCAAAAGAAAGTGTGAGCGAGGGGGTGGGAGAGGGCAGGTGTATTTGGTGCGGGTGGTGCAATGAGGAACTGCTGAGGATTACAAGCAGAGATAAATGCTGTCCCAATCGTCACTGGCAGAAGCTGTGCACTTGCAAGCAAAGCCTGTCAAATGCTTACTCTCTGCTGTGTTAAATAATGAGCATTTTAAATCTGGGGGGAAGCATAGTTACCATTGCACTGCTCAAGGGTGGCATGGATGGGGCAAAGAATGCGATCACTATGAACTACATTAAATGTGCATTGGGAAAGCTTGGTCCTAATCTCATGCTCATCACGAAAAGTGCATCAAGTTACCGTTTTGTTGTCTTGTCGAATATCAAGGGATACATACTCTTCTTTTTTTTGTTACACTCATGTTTTTGTAATTCTGTGTGCAATTTCAGATGTAAATAGGAGCATGATTGCAGTGTTTACTCCTCACTGTTTTAGTTGTGACCTCTCCATAGGTATTAAGCCAATACATAATTTATTAGATTTTATGTAATCTACAATCAAATTCCACTGTGTTCAAAAGAACAAACAAAGTGACTGCATCAGCTCTCAGCACCAGAGCTCGAATGTCACATCCTAAATATAACAGACTGCAAGCTTTTATAAAGTCAGCCTATTTTGCACCGTGTTTACTATTGGTTTACCCAATTTTGTGCACAATGAACAAAATCTCCAATTTTGTCATCGTTCACAGCTCAAGTGGAGGGTACAGGATGCTCTCACTGAGATGAGCGCCATCATGGTTTTGAAGAGAAAGCATATTTTTAGACTAATTTCATTTTGAAGCCAAATGTTGACAAATTTGCTAGTTCTCATGACTCTAATATTCAGCATGTAAAAGTGTGGAGGACAGAATTACACTTTAATGATGGTGCAGGGCTCGCATCCCACTAGTGCCCCACAACTGCTAAGCCCCACACTGTTGCCTTTTGCGATGAAAGGAGATTTTTCGCACTGAAGGCTGTTGTACACTCTCTGTGTCATAAAAATGGGTCTGCATAGGGTTTGTGCAAGATGTGATTGGGTGCCTTCGATTAGGCGACCCGAATTACGCTCATCCTACGTAAGATGCAGAAATTAGATACAATTTAGAAAAGCCTGCCCCAGCTGCGTGATCTGTGAATGCTGCAAGCATAGAATCTTCATCATTGTCATTGAGCACATGCAATACTTCGTGAATCATTACACAGTGGAAGTAAAGGAGGAGTTGATAAATATGTCGTTTTGCTCTCGGTTTGATTCATTTTATCCTGTTTCTTTGTTGTCTGTTAACCTGTTCTTGCCACTAGCACAGCAGCACATGAGTTACATCTGAAATGTGGCCTGCATCCGCATACATATCAGTGCTCAGCACACTGCGTGAACTACACAGAAGTATTACACAGCCTTTATACATAAAAATAACTGGACAGGGACGTTCAGTGACAGGCATGCATCTTATAAGTAAACATGCCCAAATACAGAAACATGCATAAACACAAACACACAAGCACGGGCATATATTCATAGATGCAAAAATTATGTCAGCATCATCAAGCCGTAAATCATAAATAAAGAATGTGTTACCAAAAGTGCACAGCGCACTATAAATTTGCATGCACATAGTAATGGAATTGCCCACCCCTGCAGTGAAACATCCATCACCTGGGTATTGCGCTCAATCTGTTCCACTCAGTCAACGTGGGTTTGGGCCACGTATGGGAGAAAGAGCAGGATAAGGCTCCTTGTGTGCCGTAGGGAAATTCAATGTGCCAAAATCACTGCTGGAAAATTGCTCTGAGTACGTGTATAAACTTCAATGCCATTTTGTATGTGGGCTCCAATCACCACATGCTCGCCAAATACCATTTTTTGATCTTGCTTGGTAACCTCACTACAGAATGTTTTGGGTACCCTTAGGGAAGACAATTTTATAATGCTACTAGGGGTGTGCAATATGTTTTGTCTACAGTAATGTCTTAAAGGTAGGGTAGGAGATGTTTTCCTGGAGTACTTTTTACTATATTGCTTAAAATCCTCTTCACACCCTGATTGCAACCAATTAATTAAATGCTCTAATACAAAAATAAAAAATTTTAGTCACCTGTGGAGCGTACAGGACAAAAAAAACACACCATCCAATCATTTTGAGCGGCCCTATCGAAATGATTGAATGATGATTTGTCAATCAAACTCAACTGCCATTTGTCCCTCCTCCCTCCCCCCTCTGCGCGTATTGCATTGCGCGTTCCTGTACTCCGGAGGCGTGGCTTCGCAGGGAAGTGTGAAGAGGGGTTTGGACTTCTGAATTGTGTATTTTCAGAATGTGGCTTGCTCGAACCGTTTTTCCAGGATGTCCTACCCTACCTTTAATTGTTGTTTTCAGGATATGCTAATTTACATTATCGAGTATTCAGGTGCTAAGCCAGAAAATAATTTTGGTGGGGGTAGATCTCGCACGCAAGGCATGGAATTTTTGCAATCTATTCATGTTTTGGACCACTAATAGCGGCTTCTTACAGAAAAGCCTGTTAGCAATTTTGATCGTCTGTTGTTTTATTACAAGTAAAAAGTAAAAGTTTTAACATTATGTCCTCGTAGGTTTGAAGGATATCATCAGAGAAATAAGCAGAATGTTTGAGACTTACTGATGAGAGTTTAATCAATCGTCCAACAAACTGCATTTTATCATTACATTTCCAGTATGCTACAGTATCTTCAGGAGTAGCGGATCACTTTACGATTGGGAACTTCATGAAGTACTGACTGAAGAGAAAATTATCATTAATTGCAACCCCAATTCCGAAACAGTTGGGACAAAGTGTAAATTGTGAATAAAATCAAAACGCAATGACTTTCAAATCACACCAGCCAGTATTTTATTCATAATAGAACAGAGATAACATAGCAAATGTTGAAACTGAGAAATTTTACAATTTTATCCACAAAATGAGCTCATTTCAAATTTGATGGCTGCTACAGGTCTTAAAAAACGTTGGGACAGGGGCCTGTTAACCATGGTGTAGCATCCCCTCTTCTTTTTAACACAGAGTGGAGGCATCTGGGCATTGAGGAGACAAGTTTCTTGAGTTTAGCCATTGGAATTTGATCCGACTCTTGTTTAATACAGGCTTCCAGCTGCTGGAGAGTTTTGGGTCTCCTTTGATGGACTTTTCATTTAATTATGCGCCAAATGTTCTCAATCGGTGAAAGATCAGGACTGCAGGCAGGCCAGTTCAGCACACGGACTCTTCTACTATGAAGCCATATTGTTGTAATAGCTGCAGTATATGGTTTTGCATTGTCCTGCTGAAATACACAAGGCCTTCCCTGGAATAGATATCATCTGGAGGGAAGCACATGTTGCTCTAAAACCTTTATATACCTTTCAGCATTCATGGTGCTTTTTAAAACATGCAAGTGTCCCACACCATATGCACTAATGCATCCCCATACCATCAGAGATGCTGGCTTTTGAACTGAACGCTGATAACAGGAGGGGTGGTCTTTCTCCTCTTTAGCCCAGAGGACACGCCACCCATGATTTCCAACAAGAATGTCAAATTTGGATTCGTCTTACCACAGGACACTTTGCCACTTTGCTACAGTCCATTTTAAATGAGCCTTGGCTCACAGAACACGGCGGCACTTCTGGATCATGCTCAAGAATGGCTTCCTTTTTTTTTTTTTTTTTGCATGATAGAGTTTTAGGTGGCATCTGTGGATGGCATGGCGGACTGTGTTTACAGACAGTGATTTCTTGAAGTATTCCTGGGCCTATTTAGTAATGTCAATGATAGAATCATGATTTTTCCAGTTTCTCTGAATCTTTTGATGGTGTTATGCACTGTCGATTATGAGACCTTCAAAGTCTTTGCAATTTGATGTTGAGGAACATTGTTTTTAAAGTATTCTACAATTTTTTTATGCAAGCTTTCACAGGTTGGACAGCCTCTGGCCATCTGTACTTCTGAGGGACTCAGCCTCTCCAAGACACCCCTTTTATAGCCAATCACGTTACACACCTGATGCCAGTTAGCTTTATTACTTGCTAAATGTTCTTTCAGCTGATGCTCTTATATATTAAGCCATTGTCTGTAAAGTTCAGGCAGGTTCAGGCAGGTGGTGATAGTCACCTTCTTCAATTTTGCTGAAACTTTGGTGGTTTTATGTCCCTACCCTAAATAGAAAATTCCCCAAATTTTTTGGCCCTACCTCCACCAGTTTGGGTTTTAGGGGTCAATCAAGTGCGAGCTGAAATAGGGCCTAAAATGCCAAATTACCAAAATTTGGTTTTTGGGTTGCTCTTATTCACTGCGCAAACTTTATCCCAAAGTAAAAGTTGGAAAATTTAATTATGGGAAGATGGTCAGTGGAAAGAGCGAATTTTGGCCTAGGATCTTCTTCGTGCAACATATAGGGGGCGCTCCAATATGGCCGCAATCCATTTTCGTCACTAGTTTGCACCCCTTATACTCTGTGCGCAATCAGTGCCCCAGAACTTTTACAGCTGCACCACATTGGTATGTAGTTAGACTATCCATTACAGGTGAGAAAAAGTTGGGATAATGTATGCGCACACCAATAGGTGGCACCAAACATGGCGAAATGCTAAAATTTGACGTATTTCAGCGCCACCTGTTGGTGTGCGCGGTCGACCTACAGGGCAAAGGTTTGTTGCATAATGAAGTATGAAGATCACCCTTTTAGTTTAACGAAGCTATTTCTTGGGATAAGGACTACTGTCAATAGTAGGTGGCGCTTTACTAACAGATGTACTGGTACACGCGTAAAGCAATATCCGCTCAAATTTGCTCATGATTGGTCAAGTTATGAAATGTGCAGCCATTATCCCAAGGATGTTTTCATGAATTATGTCTTTAGCCTTTATCAATGAAATTCTAATGACAGAAATCATGGGATATTCTTTGTGCATGTCAATATAAGCTGCTATAGGTGCATTATGATGGTGTGTCCCAGTAGAACAGGCCCTGTGATGGACTTGACCTTATTTCAGGAAATGATTATTGATTTTTCAATCATCTCTGGCATATGTGTGGTTTCATTAGTTACATCAATTATTGATTTAGGGCACCACTAGTACTTCTTGTTTACCCCATTGTTTTTTCAATCTGAGGTTTTTTTCCAGAATCATCCACGTGTGTGAATGCCCTTAAAGAGCCAGAACTGGTTTAAATGAATAAACAAACATTCCCAATGTATACGAAACTGACATTTTTTTCACAAAACAACTTCTTATATAGTTACAGGCCCACTTTATACAGGTGGATAGACTTGCATGCAGACTAGGCTTGGGCTCTTGTGTTCCATTTTATTGTATTTGTACCCATTTTTAAGTGGTTCAGAACAAAATTTTACAAATGAACAACAATCTTGTATGCTCCATTCAACTCTTCATGTTCCAAGGAAGTAGCATTTTAGCACCCCTTGTATTGACTTGCGCAGTCATGATCCCATTGTTCCCTTTGCAATAACTGCAAGTTTAAGGGTGAAGGACATCTCATACAAAAGTATTTCTTTGGGATTTTCACCGCGCATTTCAGCTGGATCAATCATGAGCAATTTTGAGTCGATACTGCTTTACGCGTGTACCAGTACATCTATTAGTAAAGCGCCACTTATTATGGACAGTAGTCCTTATCCCAAGAAATAGCTTTCATAAACTAAAAGGGTGACCTCTATACTTCATTATGCACCAAACCTTTGCCCTGTCAATTGACCGCGCATGCCACCAGGTGGTGCTGAAATATGCCAAATTTTAGCATTTTGCCATGTTCGGCGCAACCTGTTGGTGTGCACATACATTATCCCAACTTTTTCTCACCTCAGATAGTCTAACTACATACCAGTGTGGTGCAGCTGTAAAAGTTCTGATACACTGTTCATGCACAGAGGATAAAGGGTGCAAACTAGTGACGAAAATGGATTGCAGCCATATTGGAGCGCCCCCTATATGTTGCGCGAAGAAGATCCCAGGCCGAAAATCTCTCTTTCCACTGACCATCCCCCCTATAATTCAAATTTCCAACTTTTACTTTGGGATAAAGTTCGCGCAGTGAATAAGAGCAACCCAAAAATCTAATTTTGGTAATTTGGCATTTTAGGCCCTATTTCGATTGACCCCTAAAACCCAAACTGGTGCAGGTAGGGCCAAAAAATTTGGGGAATTTTCTATTTAGTGTAGGGACATAAAACCACCAAAGTTTCAGCAAAATTGAAGAAGGTGACTATCACCACCTGCTTGAACCTTACAGGCCACAACCTTACAATGGCTCTTAATTTCTTTTTCAGCCCTTTTTTACCTGTGTCCCAACTTTTTTGAGACCTGCTGCAGCCAGAAAATTTGAAATAAGCTCATTTTGTGGATAAAAATGTAAAATGTCTCAGTTTCAACATTTGCAATGTTGTCTATGTTCTATTGTAAGTAACATTTAGACTCATGTGATCTGAAAGTCATTGCATTTTGATTTTATTCACAATTTACCCTTCGTCCCAACTATTTCAGAATTGGGGTTGTACTACCCAACGAGAATGCATTGTGCTTTATTGATAACTACTGGGTTGGACAGTATTTTCTGAACTTATACCAAATTTTGATGGTAGCTTCATGATATTTAATAAGTAAATTGAATTGGAACCAAGAATTAAGTAATCATTTAATGTCACGTCGACATTGAGACCACCTCCAGTGCACACACATGTTCAATTATGCTTTTGCACATTGTCCTACATTTGTGCATATATTATATTAACACAAGTGATCTGCTACAAGCTGAATTACAACACAACAGAATGAAAAAAAGCTCAATGTTTACGTTATGTTACTGCAGAAAGTCAAAACATTCTATCTAATAGAGTGATAAAGTGCGGTTTTAAAAAATGCATGCTTTACCACGAATGAATAAGAAATGGGCTACTCTTCTGCTAGCACCAAAAAAAAAAAAAAACAGTTTTCTGTTGCGTCTGTCAGGTCACGTAATTTCATACCACCCATTCTATGAAATGTCAAAAACAGCGACGGAAAATCTATTTGTCACATCGTTTAGTATTAGCTTGTTCGCAGTAAACAGACCTTTTATCTAAGTCTTCAAATTGCAGTTTAAAAGGCCTATTTGTGAAAATATTGTCTTTTAACGACCAAATGATCTGTGAGTTCTTAGGATCTGTTTCCCCTTATTGTGTCCTGTCAATGGCAGTTATGATAACTTACAGATAATTATGGTGTTGAGTTATTTTAGCTGGCGGATTTTTTCGTCTATTAACAGAGTCTGGACTTTCGTGACGAGAAAAAATTATTTAGGACATCGTTGGCAGAGGGTGTGTCCGTTCTGTACGTTTGTTAGAGGACATTAACTCTTGCTCCCGCCTCATCAAAATAGAAGCCGTTGACATATTTCATTGCAATAGAATTGCTACATATAATTTGCGGATATTCAAAGGGCACGCAGCCTAAAATAAACATACCTTTGTCCCACTTGCCAATTTAGCAAACTTATCTAATAAATGGTGTAATGTTAGAAAACGCAGAATACAAATTATCACATAACTGTAGTATTTTTCCCATAACCCAGCTCATGACGTATTTTTGATATTACCCTAGGTACATGACACTTCTGAGAAAATTTCACTGGCTGAGAGCATGGGGAAAATATCGCTCTGCGTTACGTCACGCTGTTAATATTTAGCCAAACTGAATACCAAGTGTAACATCTGTTAAACTGGTATGACTCAGCACTGTAGCAAGCAAGCCCAGTGCCACTCTCATAACTAAGATAACGTTACTTAGCTAGTGTACGCATAGTAAATTTTGGGTTTATTGCTTAAATGTAAAAAACAGGTGGGGTGACAGACAGCAGTAAGGTTATCAAGCTAGCAAATAACTCCTTTCCTAACTTTTGTATTTAAAATTCTGTTCTTCAACAATTAAGTTGTTCAGCAGCTAAGTTGGTAGTTTGACCAATATAATATTTCATTCATTTTATGAGTAATTTAAAAAGCTTAACAGCGCCTATTATAAGTGGCAAAGTTAACTTTACCTATTCAAGCTTGTGAAATGCACGGTGTTCACATATGTTCTAGCCAAAATTAACCAGCTACTACTATGTATGACTTTAACTGTAATTAGCAGACATCATAAAAATGTATGTTACTTAAAATTGCTGCCAGGTTACATTCAAAATAATGCAAATGAAACCCTTTGGTAAAAAAACTAAACAGGTTAATCACACAAAAACTAAGCATCATAATAAATAAAATGGATGTAAGAAAACGCCTAATTTGCCCAATTCTTGAAAAGATATAAAATAGAAAAATAATTTAATCAGCCACATCAACGCATATTAGCGGAGATCTTCAAATAGTGCTTCTGCCCTTTATGTCTCTTGCACTTTAGATAACATGAAATCATTGCTGCGCAGACCGGTTAAAATTCAAACTTCTGTTCAATGATCCATTTGCTGATAAAGTAGTTGCACTCGACAGCAGTGGTCCTCAAATCGGGCCCTTGAATCCAAATCTGGGCCTTTTTTTCTGTCATCCCAGATCGGTAATGAACACTTGGTGCCACTGGTAGGCGAGGCTGGCAACACATCTGAATCGCAGATAAAGGGTAGGTGGAAAAATTGCGGCTCCTGGCCTTGAGGATCATGATTTGAGGACCAGGGTTCTATAGTACATTGCCAGTTTTGGATATTAAACCCAGGAGCAATATACATACTTGTACACTTTTATTTCATTTTTTGCAAAATTTCCAACATGCCAGTGTATTGTAAAAAAATTGAGCCACTCTTTTAGTAAATGCGGGCTATTTTATTGTTGCATCTGGGTCTGCATCTCAACAGAGATAGTGGAGAACAATATGATGAGGAATCGGAATTGTTATGTTTTATGATTTGGTCCAGGCATTTCGGCTCCACATTTGAAATCGGTTCCCTAAAATCAATCCCCAATTCTTACCCAGTGCTATTATAAAGCAGCTTCAACAACTGATTCCCCCCAGTGGCTCACCTTTTCACCTTAATTAGTTACTGGTGTATTGCAGGAAAAGGCTGTTATATTTTTCCCAGTGTGTAGCCTTTCTGGCTGAGAAGCTGACATGACATTTAACCGCGAGAGAGAAAGTCATTATAATATGTTAGATGGTATATAGCTGCAGGTTGCTGATGGTAGGTACACTCGCATTGTTCCACTTCGCAGGTCAGGCCATAACTCACATAATAAACTCAGTGGCTGTTTCATCTCCCCTTTTCTTCATTTCTGCACTGACCACTGAAGTCCTATATATGGACTGTGATGTTCTTGCAGCTCTTTATCTCAGTACTCTGTTATATTCAGCCATTATCAAACCCACTTTATCCTAGCCTGGGTCGTTGGGAGGCTGGAGACCATCCCAACATATAATGAATGAGAGGACGAGAGGCGAAATACACACAGGTTAGTTTATCCATCGCAGGGACACAAACATCTGTGGGCACTTTTGAGACTCCAGTTAGCCTGGCATGCATGTCTTTGGAATGAGTGCCCACAGGATGCCCACTCAAACATGAGGAGAACATTCTCCACAGAGAAAGCCCCAAGGTTTTGAACGGACAGTCGTCTTGCTGTGAGGCAACCGCACTACCCCCGGCACAGCTCCACACCAGCGCATTCTTTTAGAAATGTGAGCATTTGAGATCAATATGCAGACTCACAGATTCAATTTGAGACTGTTTTAATCCTTATCACGAAGTCACGACGGAGTCATGACCCTTTTTCAACAATATGGTAAGCTTCTCTTCATTCAATCCTTTCAGCAGTATTCAGTTTGCGTGTACTTCAGTGACTTTTTCTAACCATCAGTCTTGTCTTCAGTTTTTACCTCATGATTGAAAATAATTACACGAACTTCCAATCTAACTGTTGTGATCCCATTCTGTTGCTGTGCGTTTACACAAAACAGAACAAACCTCGATAAATGTAAAGACATGAAAGAGAACAAAGGGCTAAATTTGGAGACATCGCCAGATCAGAGGAGATCGAAGGCCCTTATTTTGAAACGGAGACAGAGCCATGCCACAGGTCTGAATCCAGAGACGGAGGTGGAGCCAGAATGGAAGGTGTACGTGAACCGAGTGATAAATACACAGTCAGAACCAGTGAAAGTTTCGAAAGTCACGGAAGCTGAGGAAGGAGCAGGCAGCCCTGCCACAGATCATCCCTGCTGACATGTAGCAGAAGGCATTGCCTCTTAAAGACCCAGGAGTTCCGGGGCTCTACTCCACGAGATGTGCAGAACATTAATGTGTATTGGCAGCTTGCCCCTGAGCCAGCTGTCACTGTGGAATATTTTAAATCTATCGCATGGGCTGACAGCTCAATTTCACAGAGCACACACACCACTGCTCAGCCCGTCCCACATGTTAAGTGCATGAATAGGAAGAGAGATACAGATTAAACTTTAATGTCTTCATTGGAGGAAGCCTGACACTCTCAGAGTCCAACTGAGTGGAAGCCATGCTTGCATTATTTATCGATTTTTGTGATGACTGCCATTCTTAATGTATTGTCTTTAAACAATGTTAAATTAAATATAAAAAAGGATCCCATGAATCAGTGTAAATGTTAGAGTGTATTTAAAAAATTTTAAATTCAAAAATTTATTGAACAATAGGTCATAGATAAAATGCATATGTGTACACACTAATAATTACATGTTTACATTTCTGGATTAAAATGAGTAAATAAGTGCCACATAAAATATGGGTCTCTGGTCATTAACAGCAAATTTAATATTTCACGCATACTGGTCTCACTTGTAAGTTCTGCTTAAAAAAAGAATTGTGTATATAAGATGATTAATAAAACCTTGAAGACTGTTTTTGTTTTCCAAGTGTTCCAGGTCACTTAATCGGAAAGTGCAAATATAGGTATAGAGTCAACATATGCTTAAATATGCTAATTACAGTTTTGAGCTTACAGTAGAACTTCATGGCCCAGTTTCACAGATGTAGAAAAATTATCAAAAGTGAATATACAGTACCTTAGGCTGTATCCTATAGTTGTAGTTAAATCAAATACAGTAGAAAATACAACATGAAGTACTAAATAATAAGTACTATAATAAATAAAATATATAGTAAAGACATACCATCTTAACAAATTAACCAGCATGAATATGATGTGGTGAATGACGCCTTGAGAAGAAAACAGGTCTTGTAATATCACACAACAGAAGTCTCAGACAAATCACTCGTAATCCGCTAACTCTGAGCCTCTCCTAATGTTATCACTGGATAGCATGTGCATTACCAATTGTTATCAGCGCCATTGGCATTGGATAGAAGGGCCCAAGTCTACCTACTAATAATACTAGTGTAGTATGTTCAGTGGGTCATTATTGTCACTTGATAGCATTGAGCACTGGTGGCAACACTTGAAATGGCTAAGTTGAGATTATTATTATTATTATTATTATTATTAGTAGTAGTAGTAGTATTATTGTTGTTGTTGTTGTTGTTGTTGTTAGAAGTAGCTTTAGTCGTAGTAGTATTATTATTGTGGTACTTTATATGACAAGGTTAATTTAATTCAAAGCATATTTTCAGTCATCTTATCAGGACCTTGAGGCAGAAAATAGACCTGCTGTCCCACTGATCAACGCTACTGACTGATGAACGAGCCACACAATTAAATCCTACTATCCCATTTCTATGATGCTGATAATAGATGATGACACTCATTGAATTGAGTGATAACAGTTGGAGCGGGTGTTCCTCCTTACTCTCTGCACTACACTAGATCCCCAGTTCGTAAGATGTACTAACTCTTCGCACCTTGTCACTCTCCATGTTTAGGCACTCTCAACCACAGGCTTTATTGTCACTGTGATGTTCCAAAAGCCTGGATGCCCTGGCCATTAGCTGCACGCTCCTCAGTACGCCGGGAGGAATTATTCATCCTACAACACAGCACATAAAATTCCCATTCACCACCGCAGAACAGATGGTGATAAAGAGGAAATTGCACATTATTGCGACTCTGCCCAGAACCAATGGAGCTATAGATGGCACAAAAGTGTGCATCACGGCACCAAATCAAAAAGGATTTCCATTGATTAACTGGAAGCATTGCCACTTTGTGATTGTGTGGTTTATCTCCATTGTGTCAGATCCTGAACACTGCATCCTGCTGGCCATGTGTCTTGTGCAACTCTTCTGTATTTCAGAGAAGATAAATGGATGATTTCCTATAAAATGGAGTCCTTGGAGACAGCTGAATCATTGCCGAAATAAGACCATTAATATTACAGATGATTATTATTTGTGGCATCTCCAGGAAATAAACAGGTCTGATGATGTCACTGATCTCCCAGGCATGACAAGATCCTGATATTTTCCACTTATTCATATAAAAATGCGGCGTTAATTAGGGTCAGGGTGCCAGGTTAGTGCTCTTAGAACTAATCTGACGCTGCTTGCAACAGCCAATGACACTTCATGGCAATTAAGAGTTGTCTATTGAACAGACGCGCCATTGCACAATGTCAAGTGATACCCAAGGTTCTCACCAACGGAAACTAATAATTCAAGACAGAAGTTGTATCGAGCACATCAAAGTTATTCAGAAAAGATCTGGCTTCTGTAAATGAGTGAAAAAGAACGTGGCACTCAGTAGCAGTCGACGTTAATTGGGTGTCAGATGTCAAATTGTCTGTGTTAGACTCAAAAAAATTATAGCTAACAGAAAAAAGAGGAGTGAAAAAGAAAGCTTTAAACTGCCACTGAGAGGCATACATACGTCGGGAGGATCATGTGACCGTAGCTTATACAATACAGGAGGAGGAGGCCATTCGTCAACACATACGGTTTGCCCATATTTACCCCCTTTGCGCCGATATAGATGCTGGCGTCCGTAAATTCCGAAATTTAATTCCAAAATAATGGTAAATATCTGGATGATGTTATATTTTACTGCGACATTACAGTATATGGTCTGTGTAAACAAAATACGTTTTATTCTAGTTTGCTGCCAGTGCGAATGTCAGTCGGCAAAGTTATGCTTTAAAATCAAGATAGTCTAGAAAATAGTTTTGTAACAATGAATCTTACGTGGCACACTATATGAAGTAATTTCAAAACAATTCTCATATTTGAAGATTAATTGCAAATCCATTACATTAATTTTGGGAATGGCTGTGATATTCCATCAGCCTTAAGACATAGAGTATAGTGTTTTGTATTTTACAAGATATTAGAGCATTGCTAATTGGGTCTATCATAAGCAAATAATAAAATGGGGCAGTGATGATGTGAAATTGATGAGCTTGCTTATGAGTGACCTGCTGTATGTTTCTGAATCAGAAACACTTTAACGAGACCATCTTTGGTGTAAAACTAAGCTTACCATAAACAGCTTGTTGTATGTATGAGATCATGTAGCTGTGTTCGTCCCATGAAATGAGCATGCCTAATTGAAAATATGGGCTGAATAACTTTGATCTCAATCTTTTTGGGAAAGGTAATTATTTCTGGGCAATTTTAGTAATTACAGGTGAATATTCCCCTCTTAATCACACAGTACACTATAATTGTTTTTTTTTTTTACTTTTGTTTTTACTTGCCTTTATCAAGAGTACCAGGTAAAGGGCGAACTGTCCGATTTATATTTTCAATATTTCTCCGGCTTACAGTGTTAAATTTCTGCAAACAAATTTTTATTTACTTTGAAATGATTGAACTTTGTTTATTATTGGTCTGTCCTAGTCGACTGGCTGCACATTTTACAACAATTCACTGGGATAAAAGTATAATTTCATATCAGTTCCCTCTTGTACTGAGCAACAGCAATAAAAGGACTTCCATGTTCATATCCTACTGCACCTGACAGCACTTGACTGAAAGTTCCAAATCTCTGGAAACAGTAAAGCGAGACGTTTGCTAACTTGGGGAAAAGGCTTAGCCTTGTATCTAAACATTACAAAGCTGTGAAGTCCATGTTGTCTTACACTTCAGAGGTATACATCTCACTTCAGAAGCTTTTCTGATGTTCGTAAAAGCTTCACGTCTCAGCTACGATCCACGAATGAACTCTCGTCATTGTTTGAACCAGTTCTGAGAGATAAACAGATGCCGTTATCCTGTGAAACAAGACAACAGGACTCCTAAAATCAAAATGGAGAAAACAAGCCTATACAACTGAAATAAATGTCATAAATTCAATTAAAATATTAAATTAAAATGGCGTAGCAGAGTGATCAAGGGTTGTCTTCAGTCACACTTGAAATAAGATTGGTAACCAGTCCTGCATATTTTACTTGCACAAGTTTATTATTCCTTTTGGGAAAATGAGTTTCTGCCACTGCATGAACATCATTAAGCACAAGGCACTATGAATCTAGGCCTAAAATTTACCATCTATATTAAATTTTACAGCTTAAAAGCAGATTGATTATAAATTGCATTGTTGTCAACCAAGGAAAACTGGTGAATGTGGCATGTAATTTTTCTCTCTGTCTGAAGGCTTCAGAAGCAGGACTTTAAATTGGAAAACAGATGAAGCAGCAGGCAGCACTTACATACAATTCTCCGTAATGAGCTGTGGTTGTGCCATGCCTGTTAATTGGTGTTATCACAGCTCATGGCTCTCAAGTGCTTCCTCTCCAGAGGGGTACCAGGGGATTCACCTGAAAAGAGGCCCCACTACAGTAGGACTGCGTCTATTTCATTAGCTTCACACAGATAGCACTGGTGTTCAGTACTGTGCACTCTGCTTTTACGGTGCAGTGTTTAGGCCCATATTCACCAAGTATTCCAGGGAATCACTGATCTAAGGTCAGATACCAGGAACACCTGTCTTTGTACCCATAGCCTGAAACTCAGGGTAGACCAGTAATCTCACTTTTGGGATGTAATCCCCAGTCTTTGTTTTGCATTGGATCATACAGCCAACCATCATGTACCCTCACTGGCCGCTTCATTAGGTACACTTGTTTAACCGCTCATTACCGCAAACATCTAATCAGCCAATTACATGGCAGCCAGGGCCACATTAAAGCAACATGGGCCCCGGGGCTACCACTTTTTCGTAATAGATGTGATTCCCGCTGCAACTTTTGTCATTGATTTTTGCATTTCTGAGCTCTAATTTTGCATTCCTTTCCACATCTTAGCATCTTTTGTCTAAAATTTCCACTCCAGCAAAGGGGTACCAGCAAGGTGTACCTGATCTAGTGGCCAGTCAGTGTGTTTGAGATGAATCACCGCGAGCAATTGTTCAGAACTGACAGGGCTGATTGGTGGACCGTATCTTTAGAAGTTTGGAGAGTTGCCTAAACAAGATGAAGTGTATCAAACTGAAATCCCCATGACCATTTCTGATTAATGCTTTATCTGTTTACCAGCGGTTATGCAGTACATCTCAGCATTTGGAGACTGTCTGCTAGACTGAATGAATATGTCAGATCTGTTTTGGATAAAAATGCAAGCTGATTAGAGCAATCTGGGTTTTCAACAGCTGATCAAAATGTTTTTAATTTCTATAGCAAAGTGATTTGAGTTCAAATAATCACCATTAGTTTAGAAATTAGTGTTTCTTCACGCAGCATGGTACTGAATAAATTCTGTGCACCTCAATTATGACTCTTTCCATTGTTATTGCACTCACTTGAAGGACTGTGGCGAAATCCTGATTATTCTTTGCTAATTTAGAGAATAACTGCCACTATCTCTTTTTTGTCATTGGTTGGTTTATTTATATATTCGTTTCACCTTGGGATGCTAAATCCAAGCACGAAAACATTATAAGTGCTCACAGTCTTATGGGGCACCGTTTGTAAAATAGGGTGTGTTGTTTTATACCGTACAGTTTTTGCATACTTAGCATCAAAAACCGGGAAAAAAGATTGTTGCCATTTTAAACCGTCTCTTTTTCACACATTTATGCACAAACATGTCTAAATTGGTGTAGAAAAGGTGATCGTTTTTTGTAGTTTAACTTTTTGTAGAAGGAAAAAGAGGACATTAAATACTAAATCAAAACGTTAAATATAAATCAAATTGCTAAAAAATAAATCTAAATTATATATATATATATATATATATATATATATAATTAAATATATAATTATATATATAATTTAGGATTTAAGATTTAAGGTTTAGATTTAACCTGTTCGCCAGTAGATGGCACTGTCAGCTTAGCATTGCTGTTCTGTGGGTCGTACATGACTTAAGCGTGAAGGCAGCTCGAGTGAGTAGTGAACAGCGCGCTAGCGAGAAATGGCGACGGGGATAAGCCAAGATTTGGCAACAGCCATACAGATGGCTGTTTCCTCAGGTGTACGGGCAGCGATATTTTATTCTGTACCGTTATTGCATTGCTACTCTGCAATTCTGGTCCCCCCACTTCACTTTCGTCTGATAATCGCGTCAATTTGCGTCTTGATCACGCAGAGAAAATAAGGCTACAGTTTGCATACTGTCTTACTGGCTAGCGAGCTGGTTGGCTATGTAGCTAGCAAACTAAAGTGATGTGGAACTGTTTATAACTGTATGTTATAGCTAGCACGCCAATGTATTTGGCTACATAGCCAACTGGCTAGCGAGCTAAAAAGGCTTCAGTTCGCTTACAATTGAATACTCGCGAGCGAGCTATTTGTCTGTCTAGTTATCAAGATGAAGTGACATAGAAATCTATAATGTTATTGCTTGCATGCCAATGTATTTAACATCCCAACTTTCCTCATTTCAGGAGGGTATTAACAGTAACTTACTGAGAATCATTATCATCTCTTCAATGATGAAAATCTGTAGTGCTCAGCTTTATTCACATTGGATATCAGGAGCAATGTGAACTATGGAAGTGTTTTCTTTTTGGAGGACATTTTTCCCTCTTGGTCCTAGAAATTGTGATGTGTTAACGGTTCAGAAAAAAAATTGCAGCCTGCAAAAAGGACACCATAAGCACTTGTCAAACACAAAAAGGCTGTAACTGGTTATTAACATTTCATACAGTTTGATATCACTTTAGCTAGGTAGCCAACTAGCTCGCTAGCGAGTGTGACAGTGCACGCAAACTGTAGCCTTATTTTGTCGGCGTAATTATTTCTGAAAATATTTCTGTCATTGAAAGTGAACTGTAGACTTTTTAGCTCGCTAGCCAGTTGGCTATGTAGCCAAATACATTGGCGCGCTAGCTATAACATTATACAGTCCAATATCACTTTAGTTTGCTAGCTACATAGCCAACCAGCTCCCTAGCGAGTAAGACAGTACGCAAACTGTAGCCTTATTTTGTTGGCGTAATCAAGACGCAAATTGACGCGATTATGGGACAAAAGTGAGTGGGGAGACTAGAATTCCAGAGTAGCGATGCATATCGTACGGAAAAAAATATCGCTTGCCGTACACCTTAGGAAACAACCATCTTTATGGCTGTTGCCAAATCTTGGCTTATACCCGTCGCCATTTCTCGCTAGCGCGCTGTTGACTACTCGCTCGAGCTGTCTTCACGCTTAAGTCATGTACCACCCACAGAACAGCAATGCTAAGCTGACAGTGCCATCTACTGGCGAACAGGTTAAATCTAAACCTTAAATCTTAAATTATATATATAATTAAATATTTAATTTTATATATATATATATATATATATATATATATATATATATATATAAAAATTTAGATTTATATTTAGCAATTTGATTTATATTTAACATTTAGATTTAGTATTTAATGTCCTCTTTTTCCATCTACAAAAAGTTATACTACAAAAAAACGATATCACCTTTTCTACACCAATTTACACATATTTGAGCGTAAATGTGTGAAAAAGAGATGGTTTAAAATGGCAACAATCTTTTTTCTTGGTTTTTGACGCTAAATGTGCAAAAATTGTACGGTATAAAACAACACACCCTATTTCACAAACGGCGCCCCATACAGTCTGAGACACGTTTCTGTAACAAACAAATTCAATGACTCACACTTTTTGACAGAGCATGGTTTCTTGCACTTGCGGGAAATAAACTGTGGGGGTGGAATCGGTGGATATACTATTGGTTAGGATGAGAGAAAATTAAATACTGCTCAAGTTCAGGGCATAACTCTCCTGGAAGACCAGGCATGGAGACTCTGTATTATAGCACACAGGGCAGTAAATCACCGCGATACGGTTCTATTCCCCAGCCTTGACTTAGGCAGCGAGTAACCCCCACCAGCTACCTCCTACGTGCACATAAACACACACAGACAAACTGAGAAGCACTGGCACACAGTCTAATAAACAACACACACACACACACACACACATGCATATACACAGGCAATCAATACTGGGACAGAGTGCTACTGCAACACCCTATCACATATATTCTGTAGAACACTCACAAAGCCTATGCGCGCAATATTTCAGAAGCATTTTAGTTTAGAGGTTTTTTTTCTACCTTTAGCTGTTCATAAACATTACTCAAATACGTTCTGTGATTTTCAAAAGCTGGATGGCAGTCCATGAAGAACATTTCCCTGACAGCAGATGGGATCTTTTGCATTCTACAGTAGCCATAAATATGTTTACAGTTAAAAAATAAACAACATCTAACGAATTGTGACTTTGCGAGTGTCATCATATTGCCTCCTCCTCTATCCAACTCTAATTGATTTAAACAGGGATATTTATTTTTATTTTCGATATGTTTTTGCTTTATTTGGGGTGAAAGGAAGGAAAATATGTGAAAACTGCTAAAGAGACTGGATGTGTTCATAGAGTGAGGGCTATAGGCTCATTGCAAGGGGATGGCCCTGTGTGATGTGATGGTTCTGCATGAAGTGGCCTTGAGTGTGTAAGAGCAATGCTGAATGCATCAGCCTACGGAAACATAAAAGTGTAAGAAATCTAAGAGTGTTTCAGCCCCTGCCCTCTACCTTTTAAAGCTGAGCGGTGGAACGCCTGAAAAGCTGAGAGAAAGATACAGAGAGAGAGAGGGGGAGAGAGTGAGAGAGATGGCGGGACATGGAGCTGAATACCACTTCCCTTGTGCTTTATGTTCTTACAGTCTGTGAGCTCCGTTGGTGAGTCCCCCTTGGGGAAGGGGTGTGGGGGCTGTGTGGGGGGAGCAGTGTTGGTTCCCCCATCGTCTAATGTATCACATCAAATTTAGCCCCACTAATGCAAGTTCAGCAGAAAGCATTGATCCAAAAGCCGTTCCATATCTTTTTCATTGTCGCTGGCATGGAGAAAAAGGAGCAATTCTGAGAAACAAATGAAAATTGCTGTACAAGCCTTACATGTTAACATGTGGCTCAGCATGACGGAGAGGAAGAGGATGAGAAATGTGCAAATAATTCCTTGCAAGAGGGGGTGGAAATCATTTGAGAATGTGTGATGTGTTCTTCTTGTAATTTTTGGCTGCCAGCAGATGCTTTCATGGATACTCACTCTTTTTAGGGTCCCTTAATCATTTGCCTTATGTTTCATCCTGAAGGGGAACTGAAAATGATGGTTTTTCCCAACTCAGTAGTGCGGAATCCATGTATCACAGCACACTTGTTTATGTCAAGATCACTGAATATGCTTTTAAATTACACAGGTACCATTTCAGGCATAGTCAAAGAACATACTGATCCGTCTGCTGTCTATGCTTTGCTACAGCTTGCTTCATGAGAAATTACACCTGGATTTGAGTAATAAAACTGTCACAATCATATTTTATTGTCGTTAGGGGATTATTCTACATTTTATGGATGGAAGTGACTGAGGTAAGGCTGCAGATATAGAGACTGTCAAGGGGGGCATAACTGAGAGATTCACCGAGTCACGAGCCATTTCATCTCCAGCTTTGTGCAAGGGAGGTGTTTTCATCAAAGCTTTTATAATGAAACAGAAAATATAGTACACAGACAGTACACACACACACATTAGATAGATAAACTGTATATACCACTGTGAAAAAGTTAGCAGTCACCAGTGATTATTACTTGGCGAATCATCGATTTCACCAAGTACGTTACTTTGGTCCGTTAGAATGTTTGTTTGTTTGCTTGCTCATTTGGTTGTCTGTAAGTATCACACTTAATAGCGTTTTTACTTCACTTTTTCCCATCATGTCATACCATCAGACTCAGCTATGCCCTGGCGAGAGGCTTATAATGTTGGATGTTGTGAGGTCAAAGTCAACGTTATCTAAAAAGCCAAAAAAAAAAAATTTTGTGTGATAACTTTTTTATTATTTATGACAGACTTCACACAATGCCATTTTTTTTCTCTAATTGTGGCAATCCCAATGGTTGTGATCCAATGATGTAATCACAGTCAGCCAATGAAGGTTTCTAGGCATGGCCTTCGTTGATATAGTGTGATAACTCCTGAATGCAGGGTCCAATCATCTCCAAACTTGAGATCCCTCAGGCCATCAGAGTCAAACCTACCATATTTGGTGCCAAGCATTCATAGGTGGTGCTATAGCAAACAAATGATTATAACTCTTGAACCAATTGTCCACGACACTTATATTTTGCATGTAAGAACAAGGTGATCGGTCAAACTGGATGTTCTCCATTAGCCAATCAAATTTCAGTACTGTTTGTACTCACTTTAATTATCATGTATCATCGTAAAACTTTATATCCTTGTTAAGGATGTGTATGTACAAATTACTCTAACTGGCCTGATGGTGACGCTACAGAGGGCGAAAATACATTCGGGTCTGAGTGCCAGGTTATTGTTCAAATATACGACTCTAAATGCAATTCAACCCTTTGGGCTAGATTCACGATTCTTACCCCTGATTATCTGTCTCCAGTGTAAAAAAGCATCAAAGACCGTAATGACTTGTCATTTTAGATTTACCATCATTTTGAATTTTTTGCTATACCTTTAAATTTGGTCACTTCCAAGGTTGTTAGCTAGTTTACAGCGTTGCAAAAGACTAATGATTCTGCCTACTGGGATAATAACCTGTTAAAATGATAAGTCATGAATGGGGACATGGCGATCCCATTCACCTCAATATCAGCCAAACTGGAAGTTTTACACACTTGACTCCAATGTGCATTCACAGGCCACATGGTGACAAAATGACCCTTCTTTCTTTTATAGTTTTCTTGGTTCCTGTGCATCCTCATACCTGTACCCAAGTAATCAGTGCAGTGCAGGCCAGACAAACCCTGGTCGCGAGGCAGGTGAAGGCCGGTGGACAGCAGCCAGGAATGCGAATGGCATACAGGACAAGGTCGATGGAGTAAGCCAAAATCAGAACCGTTAGATCAAGTTAGAAGCAAGCAGGAGATAGGAATAGCATGAGTAGAGGAGAAGCAGGGCACTGACAAACACAGGGCACAAGAGACGGGAGATGCATAAACAGGAATGAGGAGCACAGGAACAAGGGAGCAGACGCAGCAGAAAAATTCTGGGAAGCAAGGACAAGCACAAAGCTAGTGCTGGACAATCTGGCAGAGAACAGAGAAGACTTGAGTGTTATGGAAGAACCTAGCAAGTCTAATTTTGGTCGAAACTAAGTTAGGACCATTTTTGTACTTATTAGGCTTTGCCTCATCATATACTGTAAGATACATAAAAAATAATCATTGATTTCCTATGTTTGCCTGTGGCAAAACCAAGCAAGTCATCGGTATTTAATCAGTTGTGAAGTAAAAATCAAGCAAGTTGATCTTCCTCAGTTCTTCCACATAAAATTTTCTATTTTTCAATGATAAAACCTGGTCAGTGAATTAGCCAGTTATGAAGCAGCATACCTATATTATCTGATCTGCGAGGTAAGTCCCCATGCAGAGCATTGGATGTGCAGGACATTCATGGTCAGAATTCATAATTCGCGCAATTCACGTGCTAATAACAACTGAAAAATGGCTTGAAGAGGGAAGCAGATGGTGGAGTTAACACTGAAAAACTGTCAAATGCCACTGCAGCTGCATAATCGTTAGGTTTTTGTCCATCATTTTGAGATTTGACATTTTATATTTTCAGATGGAAAAATTTCTTAAGTCATATTGCCAGGGATACTAATAAAAAAAGAAAAAAATCCTCCATAAATATCTCTTATTATGTAATGAACAAATAACTACCATGTCAGATTCATTGTTGGACAAGAGCTTAACCCCAAAGGGATACAGTTTTCTGTCTTTTTCTCGGAATCAGCTTTTTGTTACTTACTAGGTTTTTCCATAACACTCAAGAAGAGTGACGGGCTCATATGCCCTGGGTATAACAAAGAAACAATGAGAATCAGGTGAGGAAAATATTGAACAGGTACAACAATAACAAAGACAATTGACAATGAAAGAACCAACTGAAGAAAGCAATGTAGGACAATAGACGTAAATGGAAGTAAAATACAAAACGCAAATAATTCCAAGGAGACACTGGATGTGACAAATATTTATACTTTGTCAGGGCCAGACCCTTCTCAGTAGCGGATAAACCCTACAAAAGCCTTTGACTATGCAGTTCTAGATGCAGAATAAGACAATTGAGGCTATTATGATTGAAATACAGCATATAAGCTTAAGTGAAAATTTGCATGAGTAGCTAGTGAGCATTAGTCTTGTCACACAATTTAACTATGTTTATTTCACTCAATGGACATTAACTGAAATATGTCATATTTAATATACACCTTAGTTTTTTCAAACACTCACTGGCTGTTGAAAAAATTAGCCAACAACAGAATTGTTCTGAGTGTTTTTGTGTTTGAATATCCAAGGTGTGAAGATCGATGCTTTTTCAAAGCAACATTGGTTCAATGCTGAAAATGTTTTTGGTGCATAGTTGGTAACAAACAGAGGGTTAAATGACTATGAAAATTATATTCTTCTGTTATTGTGATATTTGTGGTTATGGGACTACAACATGGAATGGAAGCTTGGTCAAGGAGAGTTAATAATAATGATGATAAAATTGGCAAGCATCATCACGTGCTTTGACAAAGTATTTCAGATTATGGAGAATATCACAACATTGCTCATTCGTTCTTAAAACATATTTACTTGTATAATACTGAATTCTAAGTGCTGGATTAAAAATCATCAGTGTGTATTAAGTGGCAGGACTGTAACTGTAATATGCTGACATGGATGTTATATGCAAATGTTACATCATATTTATCAAAACATTATGCTGACTTTTGAGTATTTTGTTCAAATGTCACCAAATGTCTGTGTGGCGTGTGTGTGTGTGTGGTTTTTTTTTTTTTTTTTTTCAATAATTCTATGAGAACAAAGATTCTGAAAGTTAATTGGACGCTACCTAACTATGTAGGCCAGTCTCGGTCATAAAATACATGTTTTACCCCAGGCTCAACAGTAGTTCCCTTGGGACTAAAATCCAGACTGTGGAAAACCATTAAGGCCAGACTGTTAGCCTTTATGATAGCATCAAATATCAGGTTATTGATCTTCTGACATAATGGCACTCCTCCTAAGTATACTCATGGCAAACTCAACACAAAGGATGTGCAATGAGTTTGAGATCGAAATTTGTGACCTTCACCAACCACAAGGTAGAATTAGCTCCAAGTGCGAAAGGTGTGGATAGCTCAGGTCACTATCTGAAGTTTGATTGTAATTGCAAGTGACAAATGTTGGTGAATTTGTGGTATATAGGGGTATTTCTGGGGCTTTATTGGGGGATCCCATGAAGACAGACAATACTTTTGAACTGCTACATACAACTTTGGCAGGCTACTTAGTGCTCAGCAGAAGACAGTGGGCGTTAGTCACAGTTTATCTGACTTTTCATCTGCTTTTTGATTAACACTGCTGCCTGTCTCTCTCATGGATATGAAAGGCATGCTATTCAATGTATAGCATAAGTACTAATGTTGCTGAATTCACAGCAAGAAGACATGCGGAACCAAGACAATCTTGAATGCAATACACAAGACAAAATAGATGTTGACAAGCGTTAGTACAATAATGAAACATTCTGGCTCCAAATTTGCGAAGGCAGAGTTGCTTAAAAAACTGCAACACACACTGGAACAGTGCAAATTACTCATCATCTAATGGCTGCATCAAGCGCGTAAGTAAGTGCACCTTGTCACATAGCAGACTTCATTGCAACTTAGCTTCATGAATATGTAAATATGTTCAGTGTATTTCAGTGGTTATCAGATTTGAATCCTGTGGAGCACCGTTGGGATATGTGGCAGAAGACTGGATGCACAGAAAAAGTGTGCAACCAACAAATCTGCTAAAATTCTGAAATGAAATCATGTTAACATGGATTAGAATTTCAAAAGAATGTTTCTGACATATTGTGGGAGGAACCCATATCGTGAAGGATCAAACCTGCTCTGGGGGCAAAATGTGGCCCGGCCCAGTATTAGTATGGTGTTCTTGATAAATTGCTGAGTAACTGTATTTCAGGGCTTGACACAATACATTTGGGACTTATTACCTCAAAAAAAGACAATTTTCCTGCAGGAGCGTATGTTATGTGTATATCCGTCTGTTTGTGTAATCTTGTTTGAGGTGTTATAATTTGTGTTAATTGCGATTATTCTCTTTGTCTCCTGATGAATTCACAGCATATGGAAATGTCACACGTTCACAGAACAAAGAAAGTGAGCACACAGAAGATCTTATGGTAGCTGGCAGAAAAGATAAGGGGGTTGGGAGAAGACAAGCTTTGCGGATTCATGGTACAAAATGCTACTTCAATTCCATAAAAACTGAAACAGTAGGGTTATAAAAACAGATATGAGCAATTTGTAAATTACATTTTTACCAATATTTAGTTTAGAACAGTACAAATAAAAAGTTACTCCTAATCAACTGTATAGATTTTTTATGAAAATTTGCTAATTCTAAATTTGATGCCTGCAATATGTTTCAAAGCATTTGCAACAGGGGAATGGAAAGATGGGAAAAGAAAAAACAATCAGTGAATTAATGATTTTCTAATTTAAGTAGCAAGTGACATATTGTGACAGATGATACCACTTGTGAAATGCAAATGAATAAAATTTATAGTTGAAATAAAGTGATTGCTAGTCTTTGCGGTTCACAGTGTGTATACTCTACGTGGTCTGAAGTATGTGAACACCTCCCCATCCAGTAACTCATTCCAAAATCATAGGAGGCCTGAACATAGACTGTATAAAAAGATGGATGCAGCACCTGGGTCTGAAAACTGAGGCCAATGCGGAAATCTCTAAAATTTGCATTCTATTAAATGGCCAGCAAATGGCGACGTCGGTGGTTGCAGAAAGAAGTCCATGAGAAAATGACCCTAATTTGCCACCTGATTTATCATTTTAATGATGATTTTCCACATTATTTTATGGTATCTATCGCAAGTTTCAAGTCTCCTTCGATATATCATGATGTTCATTTTTGTAAATTATGATACCAAATAGACTGGGATAAAGGATAAAGCCAGAATATGCTTTAGGGGCTTGGATATCCTCTGGTCCTCGTCTGATATGGTCAGATCCACCCGTAGATCTACCCCTCACTCCTCCCTGGATATTCAATTCACGCTCTCGTCCAATAGGAATCACTTCCGGTTTCAAAATGACAAAATGGCGCTATTCAAATTGCCAAAATTGAGGCTCCCTTAATGGTATGCTGAAACCAATGGGTGACGTCACGGTTGCTTAGTCCATCTTTTTATACAGTCTATGGGCCTGAGAGGCCTGGTTTGAATCATGAGAATTGGCCCCAGACCAAGGAGTGTCTGGTCTGCATACGTTTACACTTGAAATTTACAATAACCACGGACCTGATAATACTGTCCAAACTGCAACTGGCTGTCAAAATCATAGAGGTAAAGCTGCTGGGCAACTAGATGGTTTTTGGCTTTTTACATTACATTTACATTATATTGCATTGCTTTGAAGTGAAGTAAAATGAGTGAGGTTGCTGAGATGTAGACAAGATAATTGAAACGCCCATGGAATCCACAACCTCAATTCAACATGAACTAAGACAGTGTACAATATGTAAATGAAAACAGAGCCCACATTTACCTTGCTACATTTAGTTGAAAACAGCACAAAAAACTGATTTCCTATATCAGGCAAGAATGGGAACAAATGTAAGGAGGTTGCAGTCTGTGTAGCTCAGGTGCTCGGACTTTTATCAAACTCAGAATTAACCCAGACGCAACCACAGTGATTGAATTTCCTTTTGATAAAAGGCCTATTGAAGAATAAAAATTTTTCATTGGCTTTTTACCATGCCACTACCTCCTTTTCCCCATTATCTCAATTATGATAAAAGGAGCTCTGAAGTGGCTTTCTTGACATATGAGCGCTGACTGCTGCGTCTGCTACCATTCATCAGCTGCTATCGCTAAATTTCATTCGGCACTTTTTTTAATGTTATTTTATTTTGAACTCACAACTTACCCCGACTGGTTGATGACTGAATTTACACATCAAACCTGTAAATGCATTACATTTTGTTGTAAAGAACACCATTAAACAAAAATTGTAGATTTTGCCATCATGCAGCAACAGAGTTAGGCCTTGCAAAATCAAACATGTGCTAATGAAGTTTTATTTGATGTAAAGTCAACAAGATCAAGCATATTACCATTCCTACAATGATGAAAAGTGGGTTAGATGACAGTTTTGAAGGTAAAATTATTGGCACTAGATTTCTAGATCTCAAGTAAAGGAAGCAATAAAAGAGACTCAGGTGGGTCCATAAATATTTGGACAAAGTTTTCGATATTTTAGCTGTGTAGCACTACATATTGGAGTTGAAATAAGTAATATTTATGAGCTGAAAATGCAGACTTTCAGCTTTAATTTGACAGTATTTTTGTCCAAATCTGGTAAATTGTGTGTGAGTTATAACACTTTTTATATGAGCGCTGTCCTTTATTAAGGGACCAAAAGTAATTGAACAATTGTGTTCAGCTAATTCTTGGCCAGGTGTGTGTTATTCTCTCAGTATTTCATTGAGAAGAGAGCAGATGAAAGGACTACCATTGAATTAAAGTGTAGCATTGCATATGGAGTCTGTAGCTGTTAGAATTTTTCACAATTGCTAAAACACAAATCCCAACTCTCTAAACCAAATGACCGGTTCCCTAAACAAGTTCAAGTTTTGCTGACTCTGGCTAGCATTTTAAATCACATGAGCTTCAATATGCAAAATGTGTTTAGTGATTGAGAATTTGAGCAGAGGTTTCTGCAACATGTGTTTTAGCAAGACAAAATGTGTTTAGAGTTATGAGAAATGGGGGGTTGAGTTTTGTGAATTGTGTCTTAACATGTGAAATGTGTTAATAGTTTTGGCAAATTGGAGCTAGTTTCATTAAATGTGTTTGGGGAACTGGTCATTTGGTTTAGAGAGTTGGGTTTTGTGTTTTAGCAATAGTGAAAAACTGTAAACACAAAGACTCAAAATTGAAGACACTTGCTGCAAATGATGTGACCACACATATAGGCCAGTTCAGAATGCACCGTTTGCTGAAGGTCCCAAACAGCAACAATGGACGGAGGCAGAGGCATAGGAAGAGGAGTTTGTGTTAGAGGAGGAAGAGGAGGGGGGCAAGGAGGGAGAGCAAGATGACCACGCTTCGTCATTACGGATGAAATGAGAGCTACAGTCATTGACCATGTTATTGTCCACAGCATATCAATGACTGAAGCAGGACAGCCTTAGCAGGTTCTTAGTGGCCACCATTATCTGGGCATTCAGAAAACACAACAGGTACTGTATGTAGTTGTTTTTTGGCCACAGTATAGTGGAGTACAATTGGTTTCATCACAGTATCCTTGCTGTAAAAGGATTGCGGAACATGTCTATTGATGTTTCTATTCAATGCATGTTTTTCTTTTTTTTACAGAGTCCATGTACAATTCAGTAACTGTATTTTCTTCATTTTCTTACAGTAATTTACATATTGTTTCTATGAAACACACAAATTTATGAATGCCCAATACTCTACAGTAATATATTTTGAGAACAGATGAGAAGGTTTCTAAAAATGTGTCTTGGCAGTTGTGAAAAACTGTAAAAAGATCATTCTCACACCCTGAACATTGTGTTTTCAGTTTTTTTATTGTAGTAAGTAATGATGCTTTGTAGTGTTTACATTTTTGCAGGCTTTGATAGTGATTTTGGTGTCAAAGTTTGGTTTTGAGCATATGAGCAACTGTTTTGGTGTGAAAGTTTGGAAAAAAAAAAAAAAGAGGATGTGAGGTTTTGTGTATGTAGCTTGAGAAAAGTGTTTTGTGTTTAGAGTTTTGGGAAAATGGAGCAATGTTTCGTGGAATGTGTTTTAGCAATAGTGAAAAACTGTAACTCTGATTATGTAGTCCACAGAGCTGTCATTGCTTGTGAAGCATGCTGTCATTAGGCTGAATGATCAAAATATCAAAATAACCTCACCACAGAAATAGCAAAAATACCAGGAGACCCAAATTACCTCGGATAACAACTGTAGTGGACGACTAGGGGTCTTTTCCTTCTGAAAAAAACCCTTCACGACAATTAGCCTGATTATAGGAGCTGTGTCACGATTACTGCACGTGCTCAGAACATACATCACAAGAAAGTGAATCTGCCTGACGGCATGTCATAATTTTATTCCATCCTTGCCAACTTGTCTTCTTTTTGCATTGTATTTATATATTTTAGTTACTCTGGCATTATGCTTTTTATATTAAGGAGCTTTCAATGGAAATTCAAGGAATCAGAGCGAAATTTTAAGCTTTAGTTAAGGGACTCAAATAATGTAAGCTGGTTTGCCATCGCCAATAATCATAGAAGAAAAATACCTCCTAGATTTTGACTGCAGTTGAGCAGATTTACTTTGTTCAATGTTGTGAGCATGCGCAGTCAACATAACACCGCTCCTTTAAGAACACCCTCCAGTGGGTAGACATATCTGTGTCAAAGTCAATTGTCAAGAGCAGGCTTTACCTGCGTAAATACGGAGAGTGTAGCACAAGACGAAAACCATTGGTATACCTTAAAAGGAAGGAAGCCACCAAGGAAGGGAGAACAGATTACAATGACTGTGCTGTGACAACAAAATTATATTTTTGGACTTAGCGCATATACTGTGCATAAATAAACCCACAACACAGAATATTCTCGCCCATGCAATACACTTTTAACAGGTGCATATTTTATCTTCATAATCACTATAAAAGTTTAAGGGTTGTGATTAAATATTTTATAGTTGTTGATGTCTTGGGAACCAAAAAGATGTCTCTCATTGGGAAAAAAACAGGTATTAGCAATCTGACGAGGGGCCCAACAACTAAAATGTTAGTTTGCTTCCTTTGAACAACAAACTGTAGTACAGCAAAAGTCCTTGCCTGTGCATCTTGGCCAGTCCCTATGTACACTCTGTCAGCGAAATCGACTGAACACGTCGTGGGCAGGGCCGATTGAGAGGAAGGCTGAGAGCCAAATTAATTATTTTACTATTGTCTGTGGTTTAGCCTGACATTTTGTTGGTTTGACCTTGATAGCAACATCTTCAGCTGTTTATTGGCTACCGTAGGTTGATCAGTAGCCTAGGGAACCTTTTTCTAGTGTTTCAATGACTGTTATGTGGTTCTATTAAATGAACTTATTGTTTCAAAAATATCATGTAATATTGCATAAAATAATAATGACGTCATATTAAATATTCCTTTGTTAACTTGACTTTGTTTTCCGTATGATACCCGACTTCAGCAACCCTCAGATCTTAAGAGTAAACTGATGTTCATATCCAATGCATTCCTCATGCTTACCCTGCCAGAGATTTCCCCTAACATCACTGCGGTGTTTAGTTCTTTCTTACTGTCAGGAGAAAAATCGAATGGAAATGAAATAAATGCTAATTCTCACCGGACCAAAGGGTACCACCACTGATTTATGTATGATTTATATATGAGTGGCCTTCTTGAAGGCATTAAGCCATGGTATTGCACTCCATTTGAACAAAACTGCGGAAGCATACAGACAAGATGGATTGAATTAAAAATGCTTCAATTATGGCCTGAATCCCAATATCATAATGTAATCGGTAAAAGTTCACTGTAATTAAGCAGAAGTGGAGAAAGGGGTGAGGAGGATGGGTGGTAATGGACCATTAATGGTCCCTAAGGGTTACACTAAGGGTAGAGAAGTGTCTGAGGTCATCATCAGCAAAACCTCTGCATGGGCTTGGATCATTATGTCAGATGACTGTGAAATGAGAGGAACAGTATTAAATGACTCCCACATCCTTGGAAGAATAAAAAGGTACGTAGATGGTAAGAGTGAGAAGGAGTATGGAGAATAAGAGTTAGAAGGGTTATGCAGAGTAAGGGTGAGAAGGAGCATGGAGAGTAAGAGAGAAGAAGTGTGGAGAGTAAAGGAGTATGGAAAGTAAGCGATAGGGAGTATGGAGAGTAAGAGTGATATGTAATGTGGAGAGTAAGAGAGAGAAAGAGTATGGAGAATAAGAGTGAGAGGGGGTATGGAGAGTAAGAGAGAAAGAGTATGGAGAGTGAGAGAAGGAGCACGGAAAGTAAGAGAGAAGGAGTATGGAAAGTAAGAGAGAAGGAGTATGGAAAGTAAGAGAGAAGGAGTATGGAAAGTAAGCGAGAAGGAGCATGGAGAGTAAGAGTGAGAAGGATCTTGGAGAGTAAGAGAGAGGAGTATGGAGAGTAAGAGAGAGAAGGAGTGTTGAGAGTAAGAGAGAGGAGTATGGAGAGTAAGAGAGAGAAGGAGTGTGGAGAGTAAGAGAGAGGAGTATGGAAAGTAAGAGAGTGAAGTAGTATGGAGATTGCGGTTGGAATCATTATACTGGTGGTCACAAGGTAATGGGGATAAGAGTGAGGTTATCGTTATCAATGAGTTGCACGTGTCATGGCTGATGCTCTTTCTCGGATTTAAGTAATCAAACATTTATTTTTAGGGGATAAATGTTTGATTTTCAGGTGGGGAGGTGATACGACCTGAGTCTTTTGCAACTGTCCCTTTAACTGTGTAGCCTTGTCTCCTCCCCTGTAGAGTGTTGTCTATAGACCTATAGACAAAGACTCACCCTCTACAGGGGAGGAGACAAGGCTACACAGTTAAAGGGACAGTTGCAAAAGACTCAGGTCGTAACACATGGCATTGTCATGAATCCTGTTGAGCACAGCTATAACAGAGGGGAGATCCCCATCCCAGAGCCCTGAGAAATACAGTACATGAGTTGAGGATGGATCTGGAACTTGTAGATGAGGAGCAGGTAGTTGGTTGAAAAAAATTGAGGGCACAGAATAGGAAACCATGCTTTTGGGATGCCCACTTAGGAAGGATCTCAATGTTAGAGGTCCTGTGTCAATCTTTATTAGTATCCCTGCTGATACTGGGAAAGTCCGAAATTTTTCCCCACAAATTGAGGCTTCAGCAATTAAATGATCTTACCCTAAAAAGCCATTAAAAACATTAACCGTTTGGTAATTAATCACATGCATTGCAAATGAGTAATTGATTTGTCATTAATCCAAAAAAAGCTATTTGCTCTGTGTTTTTCTCATTTTCTTGCCACCAAGCCAATTGCTTTCATAAATTAACTCCACATCAATGATCAACCAGTTCCTATGTATACAAATATTTACAATATTTTAATTACTACTGATAACACAGATGGCTCCTGGTTCTTGTATTTTTCAGAGCTCCAGGAAATGGTACTAACATGCAAAAAAAAAAAAGGAAATATCCACAAACATTATGGTTTTCTGAAACTCTCTGATCTATGCTGTCTTGCATAGTACATGTCGAAAGCACTCTGCTTGCCTTGGACTGACAAAACTATTATCTCTTATGGGCTTAATTTGATTAAGTTTTTACAAACAATGGAGTCTGGGGTGTCAGATAAATAGTACTGTGAAGGTCAGAGGTGGGAGGACGTGAGCAGGTGAAAAAGACTACTGCATCATTTCTCTTTTGTCTCGCCGTGTTTGAGTGAATTGAGCTAGTAGTTGAAATGAATGGCCATGTGCTTCTTTTCAACTGACATACCCAGCTCACCTGAACTGCTCCACTTCACTGATACACTCTGCACGATTCTAAGTTGTCAGCCTGGGCCTACCTCCCCACAGGTGAGATGAAGGCATGAGTTGTCGCACAGTTTGACAGGTTTTCCGGAGTAGGTAATGTGTCTGCAAATGTCTGAAACATTATTACACTAGGAAGAGTGCCAGCATCTATCATCTGAATCTGTCACTGTGTTGAACAGAGGCAAGTTGAGACAACAGTGCTCTCCAGTGGTATGGCTGTCAATGCAAGTAATTATGACTATTTTATGAAATGCATTTTGAAATGGACAAACTGTAGGGTCCCAGAGGGAGGATCCACATATCAAAATCAAGGCCTTGTTTTCTAAAAGGAATCTCAATTTTTAAATGGGAGTGATAGCGAGGTATTTCTTGTATGAAACAGTGTGTATGTAAATTTTTACAGTGATTGCTCTCTTGACAGCGAGTTAAGCACAATAGGTTGAGCTCTGAATTTCCAATAAAATAATGGTAAGTTGTTTTTTTTGTTTTTTTTTTTTGTGGAAAGTCATATTGTAAGATATTCCAAAGAGAGGTTTGTAAACTTTTTAGCAAAAAACTTGGGGGAAGAAAACCATAAAAATCTAATGTTTCTATGCTATTTGCTGCCTGCTATTCTCTTTCCTCTGGAGAAAAGGTTGTTTTGATTGAGCACCCAACTAAGACCATGGGCGCTGCCCTGATCGGTCGGTGAACAGAGCTACTAGCCTCCTAAAGTGATCGCTATTCAGCAGATAGTTACTAATACGTAACAATCCCCAGTCTAAACTAGCCACAGTCTGCAAATACAAATTAGCTAATTTAGTGGTGAACTACACAATGAGTATGGAAATGTAAATGTACAATGGCAGCTGGTGAACTGAAAACTAATGACGCATGGAACATTCCGTGGAAAAAATGATTGGTTTTGACCTGTTTTCAATCATTTTTCTTGTATTAAAGTTGGTTGGAAGACATGAAATATTAAAATGGGACGAATAATCAAAAATTGAAAAAAATGTGGGGCTAATAGTTTTTCTCGGTAATATTATACAATTACAGTATTAGGCTGCAAGGAAGTGTAATGTGAATGTGAAATGATCCATTTGCATCTTTGGGTAACACTTTACAATTAGGGTACATTACTTAATGCATTATTAAGCACTAACTACCAATTAATTAACAGTTAACTAATGCATCAGAGAGCTAATAAGAATTAAGTAACCTTAACTTACCATTTATTAATGCTCTTTGACATCCTTATTATGAAGTTGAAAACATCCCTTAAGTATCCCTTTGGTAACACCTCAAACTATCAAATTATTCAATAATGTATAAATTAATACCTTAGTTAACATGACCGCCATTAGTAAATGATTAGTAGACCCACTAGTTCACTGTTAATTAACTGATAGTTAATGCTTCTTACTGCATTAGCTAAAGTTAATTAATGTACCCTTATTGTTAAGTATTACCCGTCTTTGATTTTTCATTTCTGTCATGGGGGCTTTTCTGGCTGGGCCAATATAATTGATTGATGCCTGAGCAGCTGCCTAGTGCCAGACAAATTCCTGCCCAGCACATAGACCAAGTTCTGTACAGCCTAGGTTTCATTGATGGATATTTCTGCATAGTCCACTGAGATTTTACCTCAGACACATAATTTTCACCCTCACTCATTTTGTCATTGCCTACCTGTTTCAAATCCTCCTGTGTCAGCTCACCCAGACAGTTGTCCAGAAGTTGCTGTCTGGCACTTATCTAGCCATTTTAAAATAACTGCCAAGCCCCTCAGACCTGTTGGAACACAGTGGGGGTGTGCAGCCACCATTCTGAAAACGTCAGTTAGAAAACCTGAATCGCTGTTTCTCACTTTCCCGCAACCTGTGCACCGTGAACAGAGACTGTGTGCGAAACATCGCCTCAGTAAAAGCTATTGCATTCTTTACATGGAGATTGTTGAAACACATGCAGATACACACACTGTCCTTGACGGGGTCACTTATCAGTCTCACTACAGTGCCTTAATAAGCATGCTAGTGAAAAACCTGACGTGAGGCTAGATTCTAAATGCCAATCATCAAGGGTGCAGTTCAGAAATTACACCCCAATTACAGTGACTTATATTGCAACCACTGCCCTGACAGGAGCTGCACACCTGATGGATGGCCTGACCGCGCAGTGTTGTCACACGTCACAGTTAGTGTTTCAAAGAGACGGTTCAATGTAGAATGGACAAATTCTTGATCTCTGCAATTTGCAGCTGCATATTGCTAATCTAGAACACTGAATTTGTTCAGTAATAATTATATGGAGTCTGCATTCTGTGATACTTACTATGTTGTTACCCTTACCATTTTGTGTGATACTTCTTGATTTAGAGCATTCTCATCTTGATATTCATGAGCAATGCCTATTGAGTATTGCTATGGCTAAAGAAAATGGCCGCCTCTGCAGGGTTTGTTTGTTGGTTGGAAGCTGTTTTTCTCTCTCAGGGAGAGTGACCTTGCCAAGCATAATATTGGCTTTTAAACACACTTTAACTTAATGTACATAATATGTTCTCCACAGCTTTTTTGACAGCATATCAAGACATTGTACATTGCTGTCAGTCTGAATGTGTATGTGTGTGACTGTGAAAGAAAAAGAGAGTCTGTTTATTGTGCACCATCATCTTGTATATCTGATGTTATTGTTATGGTGTGTCTCTTTCTGAAATGTTACATATTTCATTTTAATTACATGTAATGCCAACATCACCAAAATTTTCACGAAATGAGGACTTTCAAGATATTAAGTTAACAGTACCAATTATCAAAGCTATAGCAAACAATTTTCACTCAGAGAGAACATGAGGGGCCTAGCACTGAACCACATGGTACATATTAATAAGCTTATGTTGAGATAATTTATTAGAGAAAGAGATAAATGAAAACTTTGTGAAGGATGAGATTGAAATGAGGGAGGCTGTCACAGACTGGCTTGGAGCAACCCAAACTTGCAAACTGCCGGCCCAGACAAGCAAGTTTGTGCTTCTAATGGAAGGGAGGGAGTGAAAGAGTTGCATTATCTGACTCCATGTGAAAAATACTGTCACTGAGGAAAAGAGACGGTTTCCCCTTGACATCTTACAATCCATCTCTTTACTCTTTATAGACCTGTCAAATGCTTAGAAGCTTCTTGTATTCCTCTGGGAGAAGACACGCTGTGCAGCGCTTGCTGTTAAATACACAGCCGTCTGCTATTACCTGAATAAGCAATGACATGCTTCTGAAATAATGTCCTCACAATAACAATCAGACTGAGGTCAAATGATTATTTCTTGTATGCAAACTCTTTGTTTCAAAATTGCAGCAAATTCCTAAATCTAATGTTCTGTTTGGCGTCCCACATACCCCTGACCCTCTGTAACAGCTCAGAAAAAAGCACAACGCAAATTATATTGTTTGTCCTATTGCAGTCGATTCCAACAGAACACAAGGCTTAACACTTCGAAAATAATTATCTATTTCCACCAAATGTTGAGACAAATTTGGTTATTCTTGTAAATTTTTTGAGTAACATCTGGGGCCCAGTGTTTTCTCTGCACCACCTACAACCCCAATTCCGAAATAGTTGGGACAAAGTGTAAATTGTGAAAAAAAAATCAAAATGCAATGACTCAAATCACACCAGCCAGTATTTTATTCACAATAGAACAGAGATAACATAGCAAATGCTGAAACTGAGAAATTTTACAATTTTATCCACAAAATGAGCTCATTTCAAATTTGATGGCTGCTATGGGTGTCAAAAAAGTTGGGACAGGGGACTGTTTACCATGGTGTAGCATCCCCTCTTCTTTTTAACACTGAATGGAGGCGTCTGGGCATTGAGGAGACAAGTTTCTTGAGTTTAGCCATTGGAATTTGATCCCACTCTTGTTTAATACAGGCTTCCAGCTGCTGGAGAGTTTTGGGTCTCCTTTGACGGACTTTTCGTTTCATTATGCGCCAAATGTTCTCAATCGGTGAAAGATCAGGACTGCAGGCAGGCCAGTTCAGCACTTGGACTCCTCTACTATGAAGCCATGTTGTTGTAATAGCTGCAGTATGTGGTTTTGCATTGTCCTGCTGAAATACACAAGGCTTTCCCTGGAATAGATGTCGTCTGGAGGGGAGCATATGTTGCTCTAAAACCTTTATATACCTTTCAGCATTCATGGTGCTTTTTAAAGCATGCAAGTGTCCCACACCATACTCACTAATGCATCCCCATACCATCAGAGATGCTGGCTTTTGAACTGAACGATGATAACAGGAGGGGTGGTCTTTCTCCTCTTTAGCCCAGAGGACACAACACCCATGATTTTCAAAAAGAATGTCAAATTTGGACTCGTCTGACCACAGGACACTTTGCCACTTTGCTACAGTTCATTTTAAATGAGCCTTGGCCCACAGAACACGGCAGCGCTTCTGGATCATGCTCAACAATGGCTTACTTTTTGCATGATAGAGTTTCAGGTGGCATCTGTGGATGGCACGGCAGACTGTGTTTACAGACAGTGGTTTCTTGAAGTTTTCCTGGGCCCATTTAGTAATGTCAATGACAGAATCATGCCGGTGAGTGATGCAGTGGCGTCTGAGGGCCCGAAGATCACGGGCATCCAGTAAAGGTCTTCGGCCTTGTCCCTTACTCGCAGAGATAATTCCAGTTTCTCTGAATTTTTTGATGATGTTACACACTGTCGATGATGACACCTTCAAAACCTTTGCAATTTGACGTTGAGGAACATTGTTTTTAAAGTATTCCACAATTTTTTTACGCAAGCCTTCACAGGTTGGAGAGCCTCTGGCCATCTTTACTTCTGAGAGACTCAGCCTCTCTAAGACATCCCTTTTATAGCCAATCATGTTACACACCTGATGCCAGTTAACTTGATTACTTGCTAAATGTTCTTTCAGCTGATTCTATTATATGTTAATTGCTTTTTCAGCCCTATTTTGCCTGTGTCCCAACTTTTTTGAGACCTGTTGCAGCCAGAAAATTTGAAATAAGCTCATTTTGTGGATAAAAATGTAAAATGTCTCTGTTTCAACATTTGACATGTTATCTATGTTCTATTGTAAATAACATACTGACTCATGTGATCAGAAAGTCATTGCATTTTGATTTTACTCACAATTTACACTTCTTCCCAACTATTTCGAAATAGGGGTTGTATATAGTATCAAACTTTCAGTACAACTCGGACACGTCATATTCAAAAATTACCTGATGACACTGCCGTTATGGGATGTATTGAAGGTGGACTGGAGGAGGAGTACAGGGGCCTTGTGGAGAGGTTTGTGAAGTGGAGTGGAGAGAATTGCCTGCAGCTAAATGTGGAGTAGACAAAGGAGATCATGGTGGACCTCAGGAAGGAGACCTCTCCTTCTCCTGTCTGCATCAGTGGAACTGAAGTAGAGATTGTCAAGTCCAACGGATAAAAGATAAGATAAGATATACCTTATTGAACCCCGTGGGATAATTTGTCCTCTGCATTTGACCCATCCTATAGTTAGGAGCAGTGGGCAGCCACAGATCAGCGCCCGGGGACCAACTCCAGTTCTAAAGCCAGTTCCTTGGTCTTGGGTACTGGTTGGAGTGCTCCTATAATGCATGTTTTTGTGGGTGGGGGAAACCCACATGAACACAGGGAGAACATGCAAACTCCACACAGAAAGGCCGGAATCGAACCCACGACCTTCTTGCTGTGAGATGACAGTGCTAACCACTATGCCACCGTGCCACCGATACCTAGGCATGAAGCTGGATAATGGACTCGAGTGGTCCACAAACAAGGACGCTGACCACAGGAAGGACCTGGGCTGACTTTACTTCCTGAAGAGGCTCAGGTCTTTTCAAGACCAGCAAAATGCTCCACATTTTATCAGTCTGTTGTTGCAAGCACAATCTTTTTTACAGTTGTGTGCTGGGGTACAAGCATCACAGCAAAGGACACCAACAGACTAAATAAACTGATAAAGAAGGCTGAGTCTGTTATGGGCCAGCTGCTTGTCAGACGGAGGAAGTGGTTGAGGGCAGAATACTCGGAAAACTGCTTACCATCTTGGACAGTGTCTACCAACCTCCTCACAACTTGCTGGACAAGCTGAAGAGCAGCTTCAGCAGCACACTGATTCGCCCCCGCTGTTCCAAAGAAAGATACAAGAGGTAATTCTTACCCTCCGAATTAGGACTTCATAATATATCTGCGCATGTAAAACCACTTTAAGTTGAATTTACCCTGTTTTTCTTTCATTAAGTTATTGTAATATTATATGTCCCAGTATGTCACAAGCTGTTATTACAATCCAATTTCCTCTCGGGGATTAATAAAGTACCCAGTCTATCTATCTATCTATCTATCTATCTATCTATCTTTTAGTGGCACTTTGGGTGATGTCATGTTTCACTGAGGTTGCCATGAGGTATGAAAAAAATTGTTTTCTAATGTTCAAGCTTTTAAATTATTGTACCAATTTGAGAACAAATATGCATTTGATGCAGTATGATGTAACTAAATTTTCCTTTAATTCCTTTGCTGTTGTTTATTCGGTTGTGCCATTTCTAAGCGAGTATCATCAAAAAATACATATAAAAGGGCAAGACAGGGCCCATGGCTTAGGAGCATTCGATTTAAATGAGATTTTTTCAGCTCCATCCTTGTATCAATGCAGAGTACGACTGACAGAACCAACCAGGTGGAATCAATGGAGCTTAGAAGATCATCATCTCATTTGAACCCCTGATCCCGTTCAAACCAACTCTCACCTGAGGGCCCTCAGACAGATCCAGGTATTTTATTTGTTTGATTTGAAGCACAGCTGATGAAATAATCAAGGCCTTGGTAAGTTTAATCCAGGGCGGCGCTGCCTGAACACTTCAAATACCAGGATCTTGCTGAGGGACCCAGGGATGAGGGCTCAGAAACACTGCTTTCATCAATTCAAACAAGTTCCTTAATAAAATTGTCACTGACCTTACCAATTTTCTTTTTGAGAATACAGTCATACGTGTTATACTATATTCATGGAGTGACATGAAATTCACCTTTTTGTGACTATTCATTTGGTATCTTTTTTATTAAGGGGGGGTTTTTTAAATCGTAACTTTCCTCTAGGCCTAAACCTTATTCTTATAATTAGTGAGAGAACTAAGAAGATGTGAGAAGAAATGCTTGTTGAACTGCATGATGTGAGTGTGTTACTGATGGCCTTGATAGCATCATAATAAGATGAACCAGAACAAGCACTGTGTGACTTCGGGCAACTCTTTCGTCAAATTAGACTGCCTTGCCTGCAATCATATATTCTTAAACACTCCAGAAAAATGGAGAGATTTTTTGAGATTGCAAGCTGCAGTTTAGGGTTGATCTTGACATGGATATTGATCAGCCATCTGCACAGGGGTTAGCGCATGCAGTGGTCAATAAACTTTGCTATAAATCCACTAGGCCCCTTGTTCCTGCCTCTTTTGTGTTCATTAGCGTCACCCTGGTTCCGTGTTTGCCTTGCCCTGCACTAACATTCGTGTCTTCTCTCTTCCTGTTCCCTCTTGAAGAGATTGACTGGTTTCCACACCAGCTTGGATTCCTGACTTCTCCCGGCTTGTCCCCCAGGATCCTGGGTTTATTTATTTTATTTAACCGGGGAAGTCCCGTTGAGATTGAAAATCTCTTTTTCAAGGGAGCCCTGGGGGGTTGAGGTGGAGAAGGAGAGGACAAGTTGCATTGCCTATTAGATCAGGGGATGATTAGGTGGCAGATTGAAGGAGCCAGGTTGGGACTTTAGCCATGACACCGGAGAACCCCCTACTCTTATCGAAGAGTGTCATAGGATCTTTAATGACCACAGTGAGTCAGGACCTCGGTTTAACATCTCATCCGAAAGACGGCGTCTCTTCCAGTACAGTGTCCCCGTAACTGCACTGGGGCATTGAGGATTATTCCACCAGAGGGAAGATCGCAACCTACTGGCCACCAGCACCTCTTCCAGTAGCAACTTGGTTTTCCCAGGTGGTCTCCCATCCAAGCACTAACCAAGCTGACACCTGCTTAGCTTCAGCCACGCAGCTGGAACAGATTGAGTAGTGGTATGGCTGCTGGCATGGGTGCCAATGCCCAACCTCTGCCTGTCCATCAACTGTGCGCAGTTTGCCCTGCATTGCCCTGACTGCTGGTTCTCAACCTTAGACTGCTTCTGACAATGAAGTACACATTTCCCCAATCCCTGGTTCTGCATTCTCCAGGTCTTCGCAGGAGGTGGAATTGGAATGTTAGGGGGTGGTTTGGCAGGATGGCTGACATCAAAATACAGAAGAATGAAAGTTAAATGGAGCCTTTCAGTGTGTAGCTGTGATGAACTGTCCTTCAGTGTTTATTAATGATGCCCAGAAGAGCACAGCATGGATCCAGCAAGCCTGACACACAGGAGAAATATCAGGCACCGTGACAAGCAGACCATCTCCCAAACTAATGGACACTACATTTCCTCAACCACGTGAGATAAACAAAAAAAAATGCTTCCAAGAAGTCTCTGAGTGTACCGCGTAAAGTACATTAAGAGCAGAGCCACAGGCACTTCTGACAGTCTCCTTCTGAAAGTGCTGTAAATCTCCACTGCCTGCCTAGGGCTATGCCAGCACCATCAGTAAATTGACCAAGACATCTGCTTCCTGTGGGCTCCTCGAAGCGCTCAATCAACATTGCATTTCAGTGTAATTGGTGTAGTCAGTATGCTAATACTGCGCACAAACGGGAGGGAGATTGGGCACGTCAGTTTAGGTCCCGTTTATTAGTCATTAATGAAATATCATTAGCGTTTATTGTATTGTTACCTGGGTCGAATGATTGCCTTGCATATTGTGTCATTGAAATTAATGTGTTTCACAACATCTGTTCCTGGGTAGTGCGGCACGGCGGCACAGATGGTACAGCCGTTACTTCACGGCAAGATGGTTGTAGGTGCAAATCCAACCCGGGTCTTTCTACGAGAAGTTTGCACGTTCAATTTGTAGGTGAGAAAATGGATGTTCAAGAGGATTCCCCTCTCAGCCTTCTGGAGTGCGTACTGATCATTTCTTTTTTCAGAAATTCCGTGCCGATTTCAGACTGTAATTGATGAGCATATTTAATAATGTAGTGAATACCTGCAGGCAATATTGTAGTTCTGTTTTCTCTAAATTTGGAATCTCTGTCATGTGAGATAAAATTGTTTCATCACATTGTTGCGGTGATTAATCTGCTACACATAATTTTTTACTATATTTAAAAAAAGAGCTCATAATAATGTATATTAATTTGGGAATAAGAAAATATGGATTTTTCAGTGAAAAGAAGCTGCCCAGTGATCCATTCAGAACAAAGTACTGAAGTGCCATCAACCGGTGCGCGGCATTCATGACTTATACCGTGCCTCCTCTGAGTTTATGAGGATCCTACAGAGTCATATATCCTGAATCCTGTGAAGAGGTCTGGTCTATTATACCTCACATTCCCCAACAGTTTCATTGGACAAGAAAGCAAAAAAAAAGTCCATGAAGAATAAAATTGCTAATTTGAGTGGAAAAAAAATATCAGGCTACAATAACTTGGCCCTTGGACCAGTGATCGATCTGTGCTGTTTTTCGAAACAAGGACTACACTTAAATTACACCAAACTCTGTCTATCCTCTCATGGTCCTTTATGAACCCAAGCTTGAGTATTTTGCTTACATGGCATTAAAGTAATTACCCTGGATTTTCTGTGCCCTTATGGATGTAAATACGAAATATGAGATTAATAAACAAATTAAAGTGCTGACACTGAATATTCCTGGAATATATCATCGAGATGATCTGTAAGCACTGGTAATTGAGACCATGCACATCTTGACAATGAATAAATACTGCCACCTTGTGGTAATTTTTAGGCCATGCATTCACTACAAAGCAACATTCTGACCTTTGCAGGTCATAATTAAATAAGCAATTAAGCAAGATATGCTGATGCAGCAAAAATACAAATAGTTATTCACAGCAAAAGCTGTGGTTGGATAGAGTGTGTACACTGTTTAATGTCAAAGATAACAAAGGGGATTTAATCAGCTTTAGCCAAGGGTATGTTCTGAATTAAAATAAGCATTTGATTGAACAACAATAATGAAAAGATGACAATTTGTGGGTTGATATTATTTATTTTTGCACAACATTCCCTCAGCTTGCTAGCAAATATTTAAAGCAGCAAAATGAACCATCTCAATATAGAGATATCAGTATTGTATATAATTAGTATTGACAGTGCAGAGCACTGAATTAGTAAGAGGCAAAATTATAAGTCATGGTGACGACTGACAAATAAAAGAATGGTGACATGTTGCCAGTTAGCATGTATACTGCCATGTCCTGTGTGTGCAGGCATGTGTGTGGAACATAACAAAAATTCCCATCGATCATCTTCTAAAAGGTACATGCCAGGGAGGTGTAGAACTTAGCAAGATTAGTTTGTTAGCAAGGTATGCAGAGCCTGAAGCCAGGGTTTTCTGTCACGTAGGTGGCTCTTTTTTAACCTGGCCACTGTAACTTATGGAAACTCTGTGAGTTCAGGCTGTGTTGAGCCAGCTCACACAATGACAGCCAACTGATGTTAAACTTTGCTTTGTAATACAGCCCCCAGCTCTGTCCATGTTAAATGATAGAACCCCCCCAAAAAAACATACATACATATATCAGTGGCGGCTGGTGAACTGGCGATATGGGAGGCTGAAACCCATCCCTTAAAAATAATGATTGGTCATGACCTGTTTTCCATCATTCATTTAAATTACCATTATAGAAACTCCAAAAACTCTCAACATGGAGGAGAAGCCAGTTTTATGCATTGAATAATACCTGTCAACTACAGCAGAGGATTGTCAGTTTTAGTGGCATATTCCGTTCCCCTGCTAAGTGAGAGTTAACAGGTATATGCATTAATGAAAACTGACCACAAATGATAATGTTGAGAGTTATTGGAGTTTCTGTAATGGTAATTTAAATGAATGATTGAAAACAGGTCGTGACCAATCATTATTTTTAAGTGATGGGTTTCAGCCTCCCCTAACGCCAGTGCACCAGCCACCACTGAGATATATATATATATAAAATAATTGTTCTTTCCTTTAAATCATAGACACCTTAGGAAAACTAAAGAAAAGCAAATAAAGCTAAATTCACATTCAAATTTAACTTTCTTTGGCTTGCAATTGATTAGGAAAATTTAGTCGTCATGCCTTACTGTTTGCCTCAGGTATAATGTGTGTTGTCACACAGGCCAGTTTCCCTTAGTCATCCTTCACCATGGCTGAGAAAAAGAGAGCACAGTGATGATGTTTGATAGTTGTTGAGTTTAACAAATGTAAAAATAGCTATAAAGACAATAGTTAACAAGAGCTAAAGTGAACTCAAAATACACCCACTATCAGGCTCATTGCCAGTAAATACAATTAAGTGACTGTAGCATCCTTAGAACTGTAAGACAGTACAGTAAGTGATATCCCATATTAGATATGCAATATGGAAAATATGGTTGGAGACAATAAATTGAACATTAAAAACATAAGTAAATAACTGTTGTAATGCAGCAAGTACCCTTCGGTTTAACAGAGTCAAATTGCATTTAGGCTCAATTAACTTGAATGTTAGAAGCATTCACTTTTAATTTCCACATATTTAGAGAGGTAATTAATCTAAATAAACAAAATGGGACATTTTGTGATGATTACTACTTCGTTAAGTGTATTTCTTAGCAACAGAAAGTCCATCTGAAAGCAAAACTATACTGCTATCAATTTTAAGCCACATTCTGCCAGTCCATTTCAGCAGTGTATGCCACTGCTTTTAATGACTTGTCTGCCTGTCAATGCTTCAAAGTCTACTGACGTTTGCATGGTATACCACATAACAGATAACATTTAAATCAACCTTCATTTAGTCAGCATCCATAAAGAACTCTATACCTAGTCATGAATATAAACTTGATATTGGAAGGAGGAATTACTCTTGGCAAAAACATTGCAGAATTCTAGAGGTACAAGTGAACCTGAAGCTCAGCTGCCACAAACATTTGGGAGTGGGGTACAGCACTGAAATGATACCAAAATATGTCCAAAAGATGTTGCATGCAAAGTTCCATGAAATTTGATCAATATCAATGACTGCAAGAGGTCACAGGTCTTTCAAATAGGTGTCTATAGGAGAAGGAACGTCAAAGGTCACAACACGGCCATTTCTCAAAAATCATGAAAACCCATCCTTTATATTCTAAGACATGTTGTATACTACTTACAAACCTAATTTCAGCTCTTAATCTGCATTGGATAGGTGTAAAATAGACAATTTCAGTTCTCTAGTTTAAGGGGACCCATAGCTAAGCAAAATGCCAATTTTGGTTCAAAATTTTAGTTTTGAGGTAAGAACATGAAGTGGTCCTTCAAATAGTCCATAATATGGAGTCGTGTTCCAAAGGAAACATTTGTCACGAACACTGTCTTCAAGGCTGGAACAGCTATGAGTGTGGTGACTTTCAATGATGGCCAACGAGGAATTGCCTCCATTCTTATGAGACTTGGAATGAAGGCAGGGGCACACTCAATGAAAGGCTATCACGAAATGGACAGAAAACATGTGAAACAGTGAAAAACGCACTGTAGAACTTGAAAAAAGAAACGAATAGATGCTCGACAAGCACGTAAAACTAGGGAAGAAACAGATTGAAGAAGAGGGTGTTACTTATGAGGCTGGTGCCTTTTAAGGAGGTTAAAAAATCCTAAAAACCACAAAAAACAAAATACTAAATGTATTCCTCCTGAGAACATTACTGTCAAACTTCGATCACATTATTACTGCCGAACTAAAATCACGTTTTTCTAAAAGTACAGATTTTCAACAAGAAAATACAGATTTCCCAGCATCTGTACATCCAATTAACTTCATATTTGGCAGTTTTCTTCATTTTGTAATGATCTATGCCTGTACAGAGCTCTTTTTGCAATATGTACCTCTGAATACGAGTAAATCAAAATATGCATATTTAATTAACGGTTTCCCACCAAAATTGATTTAGGGGGGTCAAAATCAATACTAGAACATAGAAACCTGGAAAAAAAGCTCTGTGGTGACATTAGGAATGTTTTTTCCTTCACATTACAGCTGAAATTATAACCAAACACTGTTCAATGATCTCAATAACTGTGTTTCTCTAAGTATCTATATATTCATTAAAACAGCCGTTGCCATGGCAACCATTGATGTGATGCCACAGAAACTCAGTGTTTTAAGCTGCAATTTCTAATGGAATTATTTTGACAATAATTCTTAGTTTAAAAAGTGAATATCTTGGAAAAATGTTTGCTTAAGAGCCATTGTCTGTAAGGTTCAGGCAGGTGGTGATAGTCACCTTCTTCAATTTTGCTGAAACTCTGGTGGTTTTATGTCCCTACCCTAACCAGAAAATTCCCCAATTTTTTTGGCCATACCTCCACCGGTTTGGGTTTTAGGGGTCAATCAAGTGCAAGCCGAAATAGGGCCTAAAATGCCAAATTACCAAAATTTAATTTTTGGGTTGCTCTTATTCACGGCGCGAACTTCATCCCACAGTAAAAGTTGGAAAATTGAATTATAGGGGGGATGGTCAGTGGATTTTCGGCCTGGGATCTTCTTCGCGCAACATATAGGGGGCGCTCCAATATGGCCGCAATCCATTTTTGTAACTAGTTTGCACCCCTTATACTCTGTGCACGATCAGTGCCCCAGAACTTTTACAGCTGCACCACACTGGTATGAAGTTAGACTATGCATTACAGGTGAGAAAAAGCTGGGATAGTGTATGCGCACACCAATAGGTGGCGCCGAACATGGCGAAATGGTGAAATTTGACGTATTTCAGCGTCACCTGGTGGTGTGCGCGGTCGACCAACAGGCAAAAGGTTTGTTGCATAATGAAGTATAGAGGTCACCCTTTTAGTTTATGAAAGCCATTTCTTGGGATGAGGACTACTGTCCATAATAGGTGGTGCTTTACTAACAGATGCACTGGTACACGCGCAAAGCAATATTCAATCAAAATTGCTCATGATTGGTCCAGCTGAAATGGGCGGTGAAAATCCCAAGGAAATACTTTTGTATGAGATGTCCTTCACCCTTAAACTTGCAGTTATTGCAAAGGGAACAATGGGATCATGACTGCGCAAGTCAATACAAGGGGTGCTAAAATGCTACTTCCGTGGAACATGAAGAGTTGAATGGAGCATACAAGATTGTTGTTCGTTTGTAAAATATTGTTCTGAACCACTTAAAAATGGGTACAAATACAATAAAATGGAACACAAGAAATCAACTATTATCCAGAACATGGAACAAGGTCAAAGTCACAGTTACATGTAGGGATTACAACGCAGCTGATTATATGAATACATGACACAATGGGGATGTCGCCACTCAGAATCAGTCGCTGGATGGCGCTGCAACTGTATGAGTACTTCTACTGTGATCTTGCAGGGAACGTCGAGGATGACACAACCATGATGATTTGGCGTCAGTCATGCCCGTTATGTCGTATCGTCACGAAGATGACGCTGTTTGCCTGTAAAATGGCCTCATGTGGTCATATAGTCACAGCAACATCTATCTGCGGAGACGTAGCGACCTCATTCCACCCTAGTCATGCATGAAAAGTACATCACAGGCTTTTCAATAGTCTGAAACAATGGAGTAAACAGGAAGTACTAGTGGTGCCCTCAATCAATAATTGATGTAACAAATGAAACCACACATATGCCAGAGATGATTGAAAAATCAATAATCATTACCTGAAATAAGGTCAAGTCCATCACAGGGCCTGTTCTACTGGGACACACCATCGAAATGCACCTATAGCAGCTCATATTGACATGCGCAAAGAATATCCCATGATTTTTGTCATTAGAATTTCATTGATAGAGGTTAAAGACATAATTCATGAAAACATCCTTGGGATAGTGGCTGCCCATTTCATAACTTGACCAATCATGAGCAATTTTGAGCAGATATTGCTTTACACGTGTATCAGTACATCTGTCAGTAAAGCGCCACCTATTATTGACAGTAGTCCTTATCCCAAGAAATGGCTTTCATAAACTGAAAGGGTGATCTCTATACTTCATTATACAACAAACTTTTGTCGGTCGACCGCGCACACCATCAAGTGGCGCTGAAATACGTCAAATTTCACCATTTTGCCATGTTTGGTGCCACCTATTGGTGTGCTCATACACTATCCCAACTTTTTCCTCACCTGTAATGGATAGTCTAACTACATCAAGCAAAGAAAGTAAAAAAATCCTCACACTGGATTAAAGCTCCCAAGTCATTTGCCTGATGAAGACGTTTGTGACCACTCACAGGGTCTTCATCAGTCAAAGGTTTGGGAGCTTTAATCCAGTGTGTGATTTTTTTTTACTTTCTTTGCTTGAATTACATGTGAATCCAGCACCCGGCCTAATTTGGTATGAGATGTGCGCATAACTACTCCTCTGAACTAGTCTAACTACATACCAATGTTGTGCAGCTGTAAAAGTTCTGGGGCACTGATCGCACACAGAGTATAAGGGGTGCAAACTAGTTACGAAAATGGATTGCGGCCATATTGGAGCGCCCCCTATATGTTGCGCGAAGAAGATCCCAGACCGAAAATCGCTCTTTCCGCTGACCATCCCCCCTATAATTAAATTTTCCAAATTTTACTTTGGGATAAATTTAGCGCAGTGAATAATAGCAACCCAAAAATCAAATTTTGATAATTTGGCAGTTTAGGCCCTATTTCAGCTTGCACTTGATTGACCCCTAAAATCCAAACCAGTGCAGGTATGGCCAAAAAATTTGGGGAATTTTCTAGTTAGGGTAGGGACATAAAACCACCAGAGTTTCAGCAAAATTGAAGAAGGTGACTATCACCACCTGCCTGAACCTGCCTGAACTTTACAGACAATGGCTCTTAACCATAAGTCCCCTTAACCCCTTTGCGCAGAAGCCAAATTTGGCTATTTATGGGTTACCCAATTTGATGCTTCATAATTCAAGATTTAAGCTTCATAAAGAGGACAAATGTGGCTCAATTCAGAAAAGACACTTACAGCATTTAGAATTACATTGTATTTCAGTTTATTTTCATGATTTTGGTAGAGAAAATGGGCTGCAAACATAAAAAAATCTTAATGAGAATTCACTATTGAAACTGCAAAAAAAAAGAAAAATGGCTGGGGGTTAAAACAATACATTTCTGGGATAATAAACTCCTAGACCACAAGTACTCCTAATCTGAACATGAAATATTAAATTATCCACTTTTTATAAGCCAAATAAGATAGCTATCCAGGTGGCTCCCCAAACTCCCAGAGCCTTGAAAATGACGCACTTTCAATTCATAAAATAATCATATTTTTAACGCAAATCAACTTTGTACTCATGAAGTTCAATATGAATGGATGATTTTCTGGTTGAATTTGGCATGAGTTTATCAATATAGGCGCAGTTGGACATCAATGGTCACCACTGACCTCTCCAAACCAAAAACATGCCTTTTCTCCACGATAAAGTTCAGAGTCTCATCCATTTATCCACAAAGCCGCGTCAGCAAGCACACATACTCATTAGAGGAACTGCATGTTTTACAGTCAGAATGTTCACGCAGGCGGAAAGCTTGCGGTTTACAATTCCGATCATCCCAGCAAAACGCAAGCTTGTAACAACGTTCACACCCACTATGGAACAAGTATAACTCAGGTCACAGTAACAGCTGTTCGCACTTTAAAAGAGCGAAAATGTAAGGCACCCCGTTTGATTGAATGTGGTATAGATTCTAAAACTGATCACCCAGTTAAGAAAAATGCCAGCACACTGCAGTATTGACTACTCTTTTGTTACCCAATGTGACAAACTAGCTCTGTGATCACGGTGGTAAACCAAAAATAAGAAATAGCTGGCTAGTTAGCTAGCAGGCTAAAAGTAAGATAGCGCTACACCATACAAAGACAGCTTTACTCACTTTTCAATAGAATTATTGAGCTGCTCCTCAAAAGTATCAATGCTGTCAGCCCTCCTGTCTGTTCCATTCAGAATAACTGCTATTTTCCATCTCAGAATCACATTTCCATCCTGCAAATAAGCTCAGCTCTCCAGGCTCAGTTCTGGAGGTTTTTTGTTCCCATGCAAGCCTGAGCTGCGTAAAGTGCATTGAATACCACGTAACCCTATTATGCAAATACTTTAATATGTTTTTTAAGGTCCAATCAATGTCTTTCACTTACTGAGGAAAGCTTATACTGTCTGCAATTGGATAAAAATCGTGTCAGCCAACTGGTAAATTCCAGGAGAATTTCATGTGGGCGTGAACTACAGCTGGGCTTTCACGCAGATACCATTGAATCACCATTAAAGTGATTGGATTTCCGTGAGAGCTTGTATGAGGCTCTAAAAGACAGCTAAATTCTTCAACCGACATATCTACGCATTAATCCACGATAGGAAATTGCGCGTTTTTAATATGTGATGACTGAAATTGATAGTAGAATGACATAGTGTCAATATCATGGCGAATTTTTGCCTCAGGAAACTGATTTTTTTTTTTAACTACTTGGAATACCATTGAGTCACTAACTGAAGTGGTTGCTACAGAGGACAACGATTTTTTCTGTCGCAAGAGGTCATTTTTTTAAACTGCCGGATAGATACTGTGGGCAAGGATATTGAGCAGTTTGCACATCAGGCTCAGCAGAGGAGTTTAATTCATGCAACTCCTGAAAAACAGGGATATGAGTGAACTCATCAATATTCTAGACTGTGTTCCAGTCTAGAATATGCTGTGCTTGTGAATATTCAATAACTGATCCGGGGGTGCCATCTCATGATAGAGTAGTGCAACTGCTTCCATAAAAAGAGCTGCTCTATGTCTGCAGGCATCTACGTCTTCAGAAAGGTGTTAACCACCCTGCCACGCTGGTTTTTTTTTTTTTTTTTTTTTTGCCTAAAATGCAATGCCAGCGCACTTTATGTGTTAAAGATGGTGCAAACCAAGTTTAGTCAGATTTGATCAATATTTGTGACTGCTAGGGGTCACACTGTTTAAGGATGACAGATGAGGCTGGAGGATGGAATTTACACAATCTTAATGACTCAAGCTGGTCAACAACCAGTAGAGTTCAAAATGCACATGCGTGTGTTTACCCAAAAGGAGTGATGTAGCCTGAATTTGGAAATAATACACAAAGATGTCCAGGACTAGTAGCATTTACAAGGTTGACATTGGAAAGGAGGATTAACTCTTGATAAAAACTTGAGTTCTCAAAAACGGACATGCGGATATTCAGCCATATACAATTATGCAAATTTAATTTGGAACCAATCCACAAAAAACTCTATAACTGGTTGTGTTTACAAGAAACCTTCACAGACGGACAGACAGTGCCATACCATAATACGCCCACCATTCATGATGGGCATACAATCGTAAAAAGTTGAAAATACCCATTTTGGCCATCAGGCCAGTAATTTCAAGTCATATAATCTGCCCGGAGGAGGATGTGTGTCCATTTTGCATACAAGCACTGCGAGGAGGATGGTGGATCTTTGATGTGGGGTCGGTTTTCTTCCAAAGGTCTTGGACAACTTGTTCAGATTCATGGTATCATGAATTCAATAAAGCACTAGAAAACATCAAAAGAAAACTGGATTGCCTTTGCCAGAGGGTTTAAATTGGGCTGTGATGTGATCTTCCAACAAGGCAATGATCCAATGCATTCATCAAAATCAATGCATATATGGTTAACCAACCAGAGTAGCAATATTTTGCCAAGGCCATCCCAGTCCTCTGACCTAATCCCATTTAAAAAACATGTGAGACAAGCTGAAGTAAAGAGTCCATAAACAAGGACCTGGGAATTTGAAGGATCTGAGAGATTCTACATGGAGATTATCTCAGATCCCTTGCCATGTCTTCTCCAGCCTCATTTCACACTTCAGGAGAAAACTCAAGGCTCTTTCCTTTGCACAAATTATTCAATGAAGGCAACCCAATAATTTTGGTAAACACGTTTTTAAGAAATAGAGGATTGTACACAAGTGGGCGTGTCATATGAAAGTGGGCGTGTCAGTTATGAAACGAGTTGAGTAAATTTTGTGTTTGTTGCGAGCTTTAGCAAACAACAAACCCAAAATTTATGCAATGAGTCTCATAACTTACTTATGACACGACCAAGAGCATAAGATTCTGTTTATCACATAACTGAATTCTGTAATTTGATAGAAAAGAAATGCAATTTCCGATAGCGGCCAGTATATGTTAGCAATGAGCTAACTATCACTCCGTTAACTTAGTCACTGAGTCACAGACATTAACATTTGAACTAGCAGTGGTTTGTAGATTCAGTCAACTGAATAGCTAGCTAATGTAAGCTTGCTAGCTAACAAACTACTGTTACATAATGGTAATGAAAAAGAACTGCGTGCATGCTAGCTAGCGAGCTAAGTAACATTAACTTAGTTATGGGAGTAGCTCTTCGCTAGCTTACCACAGCACTGAGCCATACCAAATCAACCAACGTTACACTTGGTATTCAGTTTGGCTAAATATTAACAGTGTCACGTACTGCAGAGTGGTTTTTTTCCCACGCTTTCAGCCAATGAAATCACGAAAAATGTTATTGCCCTCGGTACTGTACATATCAAAAGTATGTTATCAGCTGGGATATGGGAAAATAGTTATGTGATAAAAATATCTTTTTAAGGATTTTTTTTTCTTTCAATCATTGTATTAAAATGTAATATTTTATTTAATATTTATTTAATATTCAAGCAAACATTTTTGATTAGATATCAAAAGAATAAATATACAGAATAAATATAATATAAATATGCATTACTTCCTAACCACTTTCGATCATATTTGCCAAGGGTGCCAATACTAGTGAAGGGCACTACAATTATTCAATCTCAGAGAATCAATGACTGCTAATACCACTAGATGAATTCACTTAATTCACGAGCGGTTTCCCAGAATAAGAGAAAACGAGCACATAAGAAAATTTTTTTTTTTTTTTTCCCCCCCAGAGGAAACCACAGTTGGAAGAACCACTACTGGGCTCTGTGCTCCCGCACTTCTCCATTAAAGTACGGAGGCTTAATGCCGTCAATATCGACAGGGAAGAGAGATGTATTACAAAATCACACCAAGGGAATGAAAATGGAACTTCGCTTTAGAGGAACATCACCACCCTTCAATGCAATTTTGAACTGATGTACAAATTCTGAAATTATTCATTTTCCTTTATAGAAAGCCATAAGAAACTACTCTCAACCAACGTTACCTCCCCAGCCCCCCATCCTACAAAGCTGGTAGCAGGAAAAGAGAATGATAATAATGCTGACACTACAAAACACGAGCGCACACCCTCATACACATACACACACACATACAAAAACACAAACACACTTTGGGAGTGAACAGGGCATTAGAAGTTTGATGAAACATTCTAAAGGATTTTAATTTGTGCCAATAAAATGAAATGTCACAGTCACCAGAATTTTATAAATGTTTTAATGTCAAATAATGTAGAATTTTTGAAATTTTTAAGGACAGTGCAGAAATCTAACAAAACCAGACAAGCTTTTGTTAAAAAGCTAAATACTGAACAGTACATCCCCTGCAATGTAGGACTATTTGACAGCAGAAAATCTATTAAGGTTTTGCTTTCAAACACTAGATAACAGTAATGAAACCAATGGCTACACAGAGGTGGAATAATACAGACCCAATATAATCATCTTCATCCAAGGTGTCATTCCATTATGTTATAACATTATGTTATCAAGAGCTAAAACATTTTAATTTACCAAAAGCACAGGCCATGTGTAAGACCAGTAGAAGTAGAAAAGGATACAGCCCTCAAAAAGCACGCAAGTCTGCTGAATATTAGCGGTTCCACACTGAAGCTGGCAGTGTCACCCAAAGCCGTATTACAGCAATCGTATTCGAGTCAGGATTTACACTCTGACATATGGATTCTGGGAAGACCACACTGTCTTGGGAGATTATTTTTATACGACAGGTGAACCTGCCCCTAGAGGCACCAAGAGCGTTCAAAGCCATCACTTTCTAGGCACAGGCTCATATTTGCTGACAGTGAGAGGTAAATGTGCAATTCATGCTTTTTTCTGTTACATTCTTGAGTAGCATGTCAAAATATAATAGATTTATGGACATGAAAAATAGGCTTTGGCCTGAGAACAGAAATAATGTTTCGCATATGATTACTGCAGCCCTTTCAATTATATTTTAATATCAAAAAAGTGTAATAACAGAACTATGCAGTAGCTTTAGCTTTGAAATGCAAAACTTTATTCCCCCGACAACAAAAACACATGAAAAGAACAAAAGAAATACAAAGGAATAAATAGTTAAATAAATAAAGCTCACATTGGAGAATAATTTTTGTCAAAGGTCATCATTCACAGTAATGGCCAGAGGCATTTAAGAAAAACCAAGATATTTATCAACTGCAATTATTATTAGACTGTACAGCCTCTATCAAGGAACTAATATTTTTATCATCTTCTCCCAGCAGCTTCATCCAATCAAATGCCAAAGCATTCTTAAGCAGCCACTCGAATGAGCAAGGCCATCAATTTGAGTGTCAAATGAAGATAGAGGCAAAATGAAAAAAAAAAAAGCAAGTGAGGGAAAAAAAAAAAAAAAAAAAAAAAAAAATTTTAATGCGAACTACTAAATATATGACCACACCAAAATAATTTAAGATACAACACAGAACATGAAAATCCCTTCTTGCATAAAGAATCAACCACAACTAGGAGGGAGTGAACACCATAACTGAAAGCAGAAGAAGCAGTTAGAATGAATAATGAATAACAACACTACTAATAACGATAATAATATAAGTTTAAGGGGGAAATTTTGAAATTTTGCTGAAAAACAAGCACGTGGAATGATTTCCCATTTGAAATTTCGGACATTATCATTTGGATCAGCTGTAAAATTACAAATTGTCACAACAAAGAAATGAGCAAAGACTGAGTGATAAACTTTGTGCAGGAATTGTACTTCCACAGTTTTTCTACCATTACCAGCCAGTGCTGTCATTAAAATGGGCCACTAACAGCTACAGTGGTGAGAGGAATTTAAGTGTATCAAGTTACTTGTAATTTTTACTCCTCTCTACAGAGTCAGTCAGTAGGTAAATTCTCTCATCTCCAGGAGCATTAGTCATTCAGTAGGAAACTGTTAAAGGCTATAGGATATTAAATATGGGGGCGCTCATACAGTAAAGGCCTTGGTAAAGCGTAAAGGAGCACTAAACTGGAACATCAAAGACACGTGGAGTGGTGCAGCTAACGCTCGCCAGGCTCGCTACAAGAAAAGATAATGGCCCCACCGCAACATTGGAGCAACAGTGTGAGAAGGTTACTTCGTCTGCGAGCCGTCTTTCAGACAGGTCCGGTTACCATAGCGACACTAAAACACGGAGAAAAGGGAGCCCAGAGCCATTCCCGTCGCTGCTCCCGCGAGCATGCCCAGTGCCATGTCTCCCCCGTTGTCACGGCGACGCTCCTCAATGATCACGTGATCAACTCCGCGAGGAGGGTAACTACCTGAAAGGCAAATCAGATGTTAGCATTGTCTGCAGGAAAATGAAAGCAAAGAACATAGTGATACTAAAAAAATTAAAAATCTACATTGCCTAGGTGCCAGAGGCAAAAAAAAAAAAAAAACAGTTCCATGAATATCCCTCCTACTGAAACAATACACTAGCAATTACTGAGAATCTACACATGAAAAACCAAAAACATAAATGTAACACTAACAAAACGTCATTATTTTAAAGCATCCTCAGTCACATTTTAAATATATTGAATAAATATTAATCACATTTCTCATCAATTTCACTATGCTCAGAATAAAAAAAAAAAAAAAAAAAAAAAAAAATAAGAGGTTCCAGGCGAGCACTACCCACCGACAAAAATCTGAAATGTGCAAAATCAACAGTCTTTAAAGCTGTACTTGCTTTGTTTGAAATTTAAATATAATGCCATTTTGCAGTTGCACTTGAAATACTCGAACATTCCTCAAAAAATTCAGGATTTATATGTAGTAGGAAATGTCTAAAATAGCGAAGATATAAAATTGTAAACAGCTGAAATGTATATCATTTATGATAAAATAAACTAAAACATACAATAAGTAAAATTCCAATTTTTTTATATATTGACACAATTATTTATTGTTAGGTCTGCAATTATTGGCACCCTCAAGGAAAAATGAACAAAACAAAGACTTCATGCAAAAAAAACAACCGTATTTAATAGTCCATATTCTATGGGATAACAATATACTTTTCTTGTAATAGATTCAGTCTCACGGTTCAGCTCATTTTATTTATTAATCACATTTTATTTCGGGGAACCATGTAAGTACATTTATTGCCACCCCTGATTTAGCTTACCCTTAGGAAAGATGATAGCTGTAAACCTATAGGTAAGTTCTGGCAGTATTTAATCAAAGAATATAGCACTACTGACAATATGGAAATTAAGTATGACGCTTTTACTTCCAGGCTTAAGCTCATGCCATGATGGTGTATAAAACAAGTATGGTACAGGCATACAGCTCATCAAAATTCTTTGCTTTACCTTGATACTGATAAGTGTACGCCACAGGGTAGGGCTGACCATTAGGGCCATACACCACCTGTGTCCCAGGAGGAGGAGGAGGAGGGCCGTAAGCACCATAGTGACCCTGGTCATAGGCCTGCAGATCGACAGAGATACACTGTAGAGAAATTCAAGGGAAAACACTGCAAGTATTCAAGCACTAGTCCATCATCTTTTCATTCCTAATCACAGGCATCAATATGGAGGTGGTCTATCTTTGTAGCTATAACAGCCCCTTGGGAGGGCTTAAAACAAGATTTTACAATATTGCTGCAGGGATTTGCTTAAAGCACTAGTGAGATTGGGCAATAATGTCGAGTAGCGAAGCCGATCTCAACAGTGTTTGATGGGGCTGTGGTCAAAGCTCTGAGCAGGCTATTCAAGTTCTTCAACACCAGTCTCGACATCCCTAGCCTGGACTTTGCTTGGTCCGTGACGGAACAGTAATGCTATAACAAAAAATAGGACCAAGGGTCCTGTAGCTTACTGGCAAGCAGTCTTATAGTGATGATACAAGTTATGAAAATTTCAAGTGAAGTTTGACATTTGAATCAATAAAAATCAATGTCAAGGTCACTAAATAAAAGTTCACATACATTTGTAAGACCTCCTGAAATACAAACACAATCCCAGGCTCTGAAGCAGTTTTGGTGATACAAGTCAAAGAAAATTCAATATGTCAATTGTGAACTTTAAAGGTCACACAAGGTCAAATTGAGGTCAGAAAATGGACTTCATATATGACTTTCTAAATGTCAGTTTGACCCTCTGGTCACTGACAGTCAAGTTGAATGTCACCAAATGAAAGTTCATATTTGACTTCCTAGATGTCAGTAACACAAACTTAGGCTCCATCTGTGACCATTTAAGTGATGCAAGTCATTGAATTTTCACTAGGTCACATTTGACCTTTGAAGGTCAGTACGAAGGTCACCAAATGAAAGTTCATATATGACTTCCTATATGTCTCCAATACAAACCTAAGCTCCATCTGTGACCGTTTTGGCAACACAAGTCATTGTAATTGTATTATGTCAAGTTTGACCTTCAAAGGTCACCAACAGTCAAGTTGAATGTCACCAAATGAAAGTTCATATGTGACTTCCTAGATGTCAGTAACACAAACCTAGGCTCCATCTGTGACCATTTAAGTGATGCAAGTCATTGAATTTTCACTAGGTCACATTTGACCTTTGAAGGTCATACGAAGGTCACCAAATGAAAGTTCATATATGACTTCCTATATGTCTCCAATACAAACCTAAGCTCCATCTGTGACCGTTTTGGCAACACAAGTCATTGTAATTGTATTATGTCAAGCTTGATCTTCAAAGGTCACCAACAGTCAAGTTGAATGTCACCAAATGAAAGTTCATATGTGACTTCCTAGATGTCAGTAACACAAACCTAGGCTCCATCTGTGACCTTTTTAAAGTCATTGAATTTTCACCAGATCAAGTTTGACCTTCGAAGATCAATATGAAGGTTACCAAATGAAAGTCCATGTATGACTTCCTATACGTCTGCAATACATACCTATACTCTTATCTGTAACTATTTTGCTGATATAAGTCATTGAAATTTCACTATATAGTTAGGCCGTTGTAGGTCACTGAAGGTCAGGTTCAAGGTCACCCGATGAAACTTCATACATGACTTCCTATATGCCCACAATACAAACCTAAGCTCTATCTGTAATAGTTTTGGTGATAGAAGTCATTGAAATTTTACTATGAGAAGTTTGACCTTCGAAGGTTACCGAAAGTCAAGTTCAAGGCCACCAAATGAAAGTTCATATATGACTTCTTATACATCTCCAATACAAACCTACACTTTATCTGTAACGATTTTGCGGATATAAGTAATTGAAATTTAATTGTGAAGTTTGGCCATTGAAGGTCACTGAAGGTCAAGTTCAATGTCACCAAATGAAACTTCATACATGACTTCCTATATGCCCACAATACAAACCTAAGCTGTATCTGTAATAGTTTTGGTGATAGAAGTCATTGAAATTTTACTATGAGAAGTTTGACCTTCAAAGGTTACCGAAGGTCAAGTTCAAGGCCACCAAATGAAAGTTCATATATGACTTCTTATACATCTCCAATACAAACCTACACTTTATCTGTAACGATTTTGCTGATATAAGTAATTGAAATTTCATTGTGAAGTTTGGCCGTTGAAGGTCACTGAAGGTCAAGTTCAATGTCACCAAATGAAACTTCATACATGACTTCCTATATGCCCACAATACAAACCTAAGCTGTATCTGTAATAGTTTTGGTGATAGAAGTCATTGAAATTTTACTATGAGAAGTTTGACCTTCGAAGGTTACCGAAGGTCAAGTTCAAGGCCACCAAATGAAAGTTCATAAATGACTTCTTATACATCTCCAATACAAACCTACACTTTATCTGTAACGATTTTGCGGATATAAGTAATTGAAATTTCATTGTGAAGTTTGGCCATTGAAGGTCACTGAAGGTCAAGTTCAATGTCACCAAATGAAACTTCATACATGACTTCCTATATGCCCACAATACAAACCTAAGCTCTATCTGGAACAATTTCGGTGATAGAAGTCATTGAAATTTCACTACGTGAAGTTTGACCTTCGAAGGTCACCGAAGGTCAAGTTCAAGGCCACCAAATGACAGTTCATATATGACTTCCTATAAGTGTTCAATACACATATTTTCCCAATCTTCAATATTTTCAAGCCTAGAAGCCTTTGAAAATTTTAACATTTTGCTTGACCTCAAGTTTGACCTTTCAAGGTCATCTGAGGTCAACTTTAACATAACCAAAATATAGGTCAAATATAACTTCCTATTATGTCAGTAATACAAACGAGGGGCTCTATCTTTCACACTGCCCTACCCGTTGCCACTACCCGCTACCCGTGTATTATGCATTTAGCAGCTTCCACTATCCCTAAAACGTATCTTGCGGCCACACTACCCGCTATACATTATGCCGAATCCTTTCTTTGCGACTGGAGCTGTGCCCGTGGGCGTGTTTATGCGCTTTCCCTACAATTGCTATCTTGACCACACAGGTTAGGGAAAGCGTATGGTCCTCAAACCACCCGCTACCCATTTGGCAATTGAAGACATGGCTTCTCTCCCCCTATGCGATCTAACAGCGACAAATGGGCTACATTCAGTTCAGAAAAATTATTAATTATAATTAGGTCTATGCACTGGCACTCAGCGACTAACTTTTTTTCCAGCGAGAGCGGCATTTCAAAACTCTTCAGCAAATGAAGGTAATTCTGGTGACAAATACGTGGTTTCGTCCGTTTACATTTTCCAATCGGACAGCTGTCTTTTTTTTTTTTTTTTTTTTTTTACAGCAAGTTGCATGACCGTGCTGCAAAAAAACAGGTGTGCGATTTGTCTTGAAATTACCTTCATTCGCAGAAAAAAGAGTTCTGAAATGCCGCTCTCGCTGGAAAAAAAATTACAGTTGCTAAGTGCCAGTGCATAGATCTATTTATAATTATTATTTTTCTGTACTGAATGTAGCCCATTATTTTGTCGCTGTTAAATCGCATGGGGGAGAGAAGCCGTGTCTTCAATTGCCACTTGATTATTCTTGAATTGGAAAACGTGTTAATAAGGGAAAACCATCTAGAATTAGCCAAGACTAATTGTAGTCAATAAAGGGAAGGATATTTTCTCCCAAATTTTCAGGTCTAGCGCCGGCCCTGAGTATTATTTCCCACAGAACGAGAATGCGTGACAAAACTGCGCCTCTCCCATCAGGCAGTGACGGAATTATGTCACCTGGTTGCAGATGATGTAGACACCGCTGCCAGCTGTCCGTATGCCCTGCCCGTTGCTGTTAGGGTTACTGTGGCACTATTTTTCTATGCTAGTGGGTCATTCTAACACCCACTCAGTTCAACTGGAGGCATGACCCAATCATGGTGAAACGCATTTTTTTTTTTTTTTTTTTTTTTTTTTTGAAGTTTCCATCACAAAAGGGGTAGGGCTTGATGTTTTTTTTTTAATTATTATTACATACCAAACATTAAACAATATGTCAATGTCAAATAATAATAATAATAATAATAATAATAATAAAATAATACAATTCATGATTAACTTAACAAAAACAGATCCTCCCCTGTCTGGATTTGACCTCATGCACAAGCAATTTAACTTCGTCTTCGGAGAAACGTGGCGACCTTCCTCTCTCCATCACGGGTTTCGGTTTGAGGATTTGGGATAGCGCAGCCTGCTCCTAAAGGCAATGGCACCTAGCACACTGATTGGTTTAACTGGCGTAACGCCCAAACCACGCCTATGCATAATATAACGGGTAGCGCAGGTGTTTTAGGGATATAGGCAGGTGTGCAAGATAGCAACTTTTGCGGGGGAACGCCTCTTACGCAATGCTAAATCCCCAAATAACGGGTTTAGGGACTCTGGCGCAAGATAGGGCCCTTAATCTCTATCTGCAACCATTTAGCTTCCAGGGGCCAAAATTTCAAGGGCCCATAAAACGGACAAAAATGATTCAATCAAAAATCCGAAAAAAAAAAAAAAAAAAAAAACGACTGGAGTATGATCTAGTAGTATGTTATGACAAATTTACAGGAAAATTCATCTGGCCAAAAAAAAGGTAAAAAATGTTCCAGACGACGGACGACGGACGCCACACCACGACAATAGCTTATTGGCCCATAGGGCCGGTAAGCTAAAAAGCAGTTTCAGGCCAAGGAGAAGTCCAATCTAGTCAACCTTTTTAGTGAAATTCAACGCCCTGATGTGGAATAAAATCATCAGAATTTCTGCTCCAAGTGCCCATTACCTGATAAGCAGGAACAAACTCTGTATACGGAGGAGGGGCTGAGGCCACAACCCCCTCTGAGAAACCAATCTGAGGTTCGGCCACCATCTGTGAGGAGAGGAGTCAAGGACACAGGAAGTGAAAAAGGGTACAAACTAGGACAATGCCGACAAACTCCAGATGAACACACTCCCTGTTCTTACAAATACTCCCCTAATATATTCCCCATTATCTAGCCCAATTGATATTTTCCCTTGAAACTTGAGACTTCAAATACAAAGTGAACAACGTCAGTTTTGAGGAGGCACAATGAATACTCAGAATTTTTGAAAGAAAAGAATCTTACAGATGATCTTCTTACAGGTCAGGTTACGCAAGGAACCAGCATACACTTTTACTGTCTTCCCACTAAAACAGTTCCCATCATTTAACTGATTCCATTCAAAATTCTATGAACTGTGGCTCGCTCTACTGAATAAGCCCATGTTCCCACCAGTTTTGAGCGAAACCAATGCTCCACCAATGGAGAGCTAATAACATCGTCACGGTTCCCAAGAGATACCAACTATTTTTTGGTTCCCATTCAGAAACAAATTTTGAGGTTCTGACTCTGAACCCATTTACTTTTAGTGTAAATGCTCTGAACAGTACAAAATTAGGTACGCAAACAGGAGCCTTTCCACTTCAGGATGGTTCTTTGAAGTTAACGTTAGCCACACTAGTTGCCTTGCATTTTACGCGCAACCAAATTTGCAGCGCGACCATTTTGTGGGCTTTATCTGCGGAAAAATCAATCTATCCATTTAACAATACATGACTGATTAGTTACCCAAGAACGTTCAGGCCAGTAATACCACCCATGACCCGTCCGATTTCACAAATGGCCTTTTACTCTGGCTGGGAACCAACTCTGCTTTGATGAACAAATTCCAGGTCTTGTCTGAATTTTTTAAAAAATTATTTGACACTAGACATATTTCTTTAGCCCTTTATGAATGACAATTCAGAAATTGTTACTCTTAGTCCCCATTAACCACATAAATTACCTATGAAAATACAAAAACATGCATACACACCCCTCCCCGTCGAAACATATATTTGCTTACCGAAGTCACTCTGGCGTCCTGCAGGGCCATGGACCAGGCCCTGAAAGAGAGACGAGAACAATGCAAATACAGGGCACTCCTTCACATGTTTACTCTTCACAGTCACTATCCAGGGCAAGAGTAAGGCAGGGTCAGGAAAACAAGTAGAGTTTCAACTCACATGCAGTCAAGCACTGTCACAGCAAAAGGCGTCATACTTCCTGATCATATTCAACAGATGTACTAATTCCTGTGTTCACTGCTGTCAAGAGCTTATTTGTACTCTCAGTGAATGATAGTCAGCTGAAATTATTATTTAAGCATAAACTGTGACCAAAAATTGCAAAGGTAGAATTAATAGTGGCTGCTAGTGAGCAGCAGCGATTTTGCTTTGACCAAACTCTTTATGATGTTCTATTGAACCGTGCATGAACAAATGAGCAGATCCAGCACAATGCCTAATGGACTTACAAGGCATCGTCTGGCCCATCTGCACAGATGCTGATGACCTGTCCATCTCTGCACACGATCTGCAGCAGGGAGTCCCGTCCTTTACCGTCTGGAGGGGTAAGATCTGCAATAACAAAATCATTAGACATGGAGCAGAAAGTGTCCTTTTCACTGTACGCAGACACACACAGTGGATTTAACAAGGCAACCCACTGATAGTTTACAGAGATATGCAGTTGATAGAATAAGGCTATGGGGTATTTTGTGTCAAGTTGCCTGAAGAAACAAGGTTTTACCACCCACCATTTCAGACATTGCTGAAACTTGATCAAAAGGTGTACACTGATGAAAAAAGTGTTCTCTAAACTTTTTTTTTTGTACTTTTTTTTTTTAATACAGATTGATTTTATAAAAAGTAGTTAATTTATATGGGCCAAGTCAGCCATTTTGAAGGTAGACGTTTTTTTTTTTTTTTTTTTTTAACTCTCAATAACTTTGAAATGATGACCCAAATTTTGACCAGCTTTGGCAGTTTTACTGATTAATGAACAAGGAATCCAAACAACAGCTATACACCCCTCATTAAGCCTCTGAACCCCACTATTTGAATATTTAACTAGACTGCATACAATACAATTGCACTATGTGGGACAAAACTTATGGAAATGAACTTCTGAAATTAATTTCTGTAGACGTGATAATTTGTTCTCATTGAAAATTGAAAGGGTTTTTTTCTGTCAGGAGAATTATCTATCCAAGTTTATCCAAATTTTATTTATGGCCATGGATTTAATGGTTTAGGCCTGACAAGTTTACATAGTACCAAAAAAATAGTGAAAATGATGAGTTTTCAGAAATACCCCTGCACGCCGGTCCTGTGCGTATATTGATGCAGTCCACCTTCATGTGCACCTGATCCTCCATGTCCCGCCGATCTTGGTCATCATAGAAAATTAAACGACCATCGGACCACAAATCAAACCAGTTCTTCTTCCAGCGTCGCAGAATGGTACCTGTTTCAAAAATGGATTGAGATGAATACATAACACAGACAACACAACAGCTGCAAGTCAAAATCACTAATAAATATAACTGGGTTATTCTACCCTTGCCCCTCACCTATGAAATCCTAGAGTAAGATAAAGTAAAAAGGTATACATTACACTCAATTTATTAGGTACCCCAAGTACACCAGCTCATTTGTGCGATTATCAAATTAGCCAATGCACAAGGTTATGTAGATATAGGTCAGGAGCCTCCATTAATGTTCATATTGGAGTGGGTAAAAAGTGTGATCTTTACGGCTTTAACAATGATATGGTCGCTGGTGCTGGATGGGCTGGTTTAAATATTTCTGAACCTGCTGCTCTTCTGAAATTTTCATGCACAATAGTCAGTCAAGATTTCTTCAAATGGTGCAAAAGACAAAAAACAACAAATGTGCAGCAGTTCTGTGGAGGGCAATGTTTTGTTGATAAAAGAAGTCAATGGAGAATGGCCAGACTAGTTCAGCTTGACAGAGAGGTTATGGTAACTCAAATAAACAGTCTATACCCCTGTGGCCAGGAGAAAAGCATCTCAGATTTCACGATACGTCAAACATTGAGGCAAATGGGCAACAACACCACAGGACAAGCCTGGGTTCCACTCCTGTCAGCCAAGAATGGTAATCCGAGGCCACAGAGGGAATAAGCTCACCAAACCTGTGCAGGTGAAGACTGGTAAAACCTTGTCTGGTCTGCTGAAGCTTGATTTTTGATGCGACCTACAGATGGTAAGGTCAGAATTTGGCACTGACAGTCTTGGCACAGTTTAGTGCTGAGGGAGATGTTTTTTAAAAAACTTTTGGCCCCAAAGACCAATCAATCAATGTTTGAATGCCACAGCCTGAGTATTTTTTCTGACCACATGTATGTCCCTTTATGGCCACAACTTGCCCACTCTCCAATAGTTTCTTCCAGCACAATAGTCCACCAGGCCAAAATGCTAAATTCTCCTCATATTGGTTTCACTAACATATTCACTGGCATCTGTAGACACCAGATCTGAATCCAAAAGAGTACCTTTAGGATGTGGTAGAATGGGAGAATTGCATCTGCTAATATCAGATAGCAGAAATCATGTGATGCAATCATGCGAGCATGAACCAGAATCTCAAAGAAATGTTTCCAGTATCTTAGGGAATCTATGCCACGAATAACTCCACCAGTTATGAGAGAATAAGGAAGACCTATCCGGTATTATTTGATGTTCCAAGTAGAGTCGTTGGTGAGTGTGTAGCTACATAGTAAATATTTGTACTCACTTTGTCTTAGAAGCCATCCACTTTTTACGTATGCCATTCTTGCAGAAATCTTACTGCATGAGAGGGACAAAAAGTCACATTACGGCCTGGTTGTTTCAAAGTCACGTGGTTCCTAATGTCCAGTTTCGAAGGGATGACGTAGGAGTCGCCTCAGCTAACACATAAGCGCTGTTTCTTTCAAGAAAACATACCACATGAACATGCTAAGTGCAGGCAAGCACATCGCCGAATTGACCAAATTTGTAGTAGTCACCCATTATTTATCATGGGTTATTTACCGACACTTAGATCGTGTGTTGACAATATAAAGAATCCGCACGGCAATTCCTTTTGAGTCGAGTTAGCTAGCTAACTTCGAGGCGAGAAGCATCTCATTATCATTAGGCTATCGTTTTTTAGCGGCGTCAATTTGTAACCACTGAGTGCCATTATTGTCAAGTCATTTTACTTCAGCTAGCTGGCCGGCAGCATGACGAGAGCGGAGGAGTATTCATCAGAATTATTTAGCTAGCTAACGTTAGTTAGCCTAGTTTGTATCATTCCGATTACAGCAGCCACGCCGCAAAACAGCCCCGTAAGCGTTCGATTTTCTTTAGCAATGGCTAACGTTAAAGTACGGTCAACGTTAAGTGACGCTTCTCAATCAAATCACCTAGCTATGAAGCCATATCCCCTACTTTAAACGTTACTTCTCAACAGCTGTGATGAATAACTCTTCAGCTACAATGCTAGGTCGCAATAGCTAGTTCGCAATAGCCCCGAAGAAAAGAATAAAACTGATACTGGCTGTCAGATACTTGATTTTTTTTTTTTTTCATCAGGACTACCATGTTTCATCATAAAATAAAGGTTTCATAAATGAGGTTGCTAAGAAATGACATGCATCGTATGGAAATAACGTTACCTCTGAATGTGAGATGCGCCCGCAGCTGACCGCTCTCCACCGTACCAAATAAGTCTGCTATGGAAAAAAAGCTTGTTTACAATGGGGTGACACAGTCAGGTGACAGCTGAATTTGAGTTATGGGAAATGTATTTCTTTCGCAACAAAGAAGGCGCGCGATCAAGTCCTAAAACCTCAACCGGACCATTTACATTTAATTTTCTAGAGAAATGTCGTCTAATTAGTCTAGCAAAACGTGAAACACACACATATATATATATATATGATCTTTTCAAGATTACTTTCACCACAGTCATTATTTTCGCCAGAAAACAAAATTTCAAAGGGTTGAAACGCAAAGGGGAAACTCATGGCTTTTCGTCAGGCCAGCCTATAAGAAGACACCTTCACTGACAATAGTGATGTTTAAATCGTAATATCTGTGTGTGCGATTAAAAGACATATTTTGAAGGATCTGAAGAAAGCTGATGCTACCGGAAGCCTTGAATTTACCGGGAAAACAACTTTTTTTTTTCTCTCCTTTTGAAACATAGCCTAACACTTAAAACATACAGTACAAGGTACATTCGCATTGGGGTCATGTTTAATGACCAAAACTATTACTACGACATATAGGCTACACGACACATTGATCCATACAGATGATTATACACACACTAATGCTGACACTCGCGCGCACACAGACAAACACACACCATTATGAGAATATTATTTTATCTGTGTTTACCGGTTCTTAAATTTCTTCTATTTTGGCTTATTTGTCATATTCAACTAAGGAATTTTAATATGACTAAGACAACATAAACATGCAGCTTTTAAATAATCATTTCATTTATTGCAAGTTGAAAGTTATTTAAAGCCTACATGACTTCTGTGGGGGAAAAAAAGAATGTCCTCCTAAATCAAATAACTAGTTGTGCCACCCTTGGCAGCAATAGCTGCAATCAAGCATTTGCAATATCTGGCAAGGAGTCTTTTGCACTGCTGTGGAGAAATTTTTGCTCAATCTTTCTTTTGTTTTAATTCATAAACACTGGAGGGTTTTAGAGCATGAACCGCTAATTTAATGTCATGCCACAGCATCTCAATCGGATTCAAGTCAGGGGACTGATTAGGCCACTCCAAAACCTTAATTTTGTTCATTTTGAGCCATTCAGAGGTGGACTTGCTTGTGCGCTTCGGATCATCGTCCTGCTGCATAACCCAACTAAGCTTAAGGTTTAGGTCAGGAACTGATGGCCAGACATTCTTCTTCAGGATTTTTGGGTGGAGATTAGAATTCATGGTTCCATCAATTACAGCAAGTCGCCCAGGTCCTGAAGCAGCAAAGCAGCCCCAGACCATCACATGACCACCACCACGTACTGATATGATGTTCTTCTGTGGAATGTTGTTAGCTTTATGCCAGGTATAACGGAACCCATGCTTTCCAAAAAGGTGCACTTTTGACTCATCAGTCCACAAAATATTATTCCAAAAGTTTTTGGGGTTATCAAGATGTTTTTATTTTTTTGACATATGTGAGGCAAGCTTTTGTGTTCATTTTGGTCAGGAATGGTTTTTGCCTTGCAGCTCTCCCACGATCACATTTTCCCAGTCTCTTCTTTATTGTGGAATCATGAACACTGACCTTAGCTGAGGCATGTGACGCTAGTCTGGGGTCTTTTGTGACCTTCTGGATGAATCATCAGTATGCTTTTGGAGGAATTTGGTAGGTCAGTCACTCCTGCGAAGGTTCACGACTGTTTTCTCCATTTGTTGATAATGTCTGTCATAGTGGTTCGCTGTCCCAGAGCCTTAGAAATGGCATTGTAGCCCTTTATAGACTGATAAGTATGAACAAATTTGTTTCTCATCTGTTTTTGAATTTTTTTTTTTTTTTTTTTTTCAGATTGCGACATCATGTGCTGCCTTTTGCCTAATTCACATTGCCAGACAGGTTCTGTTTAAGTGATGTTTTAGGGCTGGCAATAATCATGCCGAAGTGTATCTAATGGCACTGAACCCAGTTATCAATTAATTTTGTTTAACTGGTTGATTTAATAACTGAGGTGGTAATTATTTTTTCATATAGGGTCAGTTAGGGTTGAATTATTTTTTCATAAAAAATTAAATCATCATTTAAAAACTGCATTTTGTATTTACTAGGATGATCTTAGTCTAATTTTGAAATCACTTTGATGATCTGAAACAACTAAGTGTGAGAGGTAAGCAAAAAAAGAAGAATTTGAGATGGGAGGAAGTGAGTTTTCACAGCACTGTATGCATCCTTGCTAGCATAGGAGGACTATCCAGGCTCAGAGTGTAGAAGTCTCCTCTGGCATTTTACCTGGATGTAGTCATTGGAATATCACCTCAACTAGAGACTTGAACCAGTTGGTGAAATCAGCAGTATGAGCTCATGGGTGAAAGTGAAACACGGCAGGACTTGCACTCTCTGACCCCTGGGATTTCCACTTCCTCATGCTGGCAAAGGGATGGAAATGGTGCTAGAATCCTGTCTGAGCCTGGTAGCACCAGGAAAACATCTGAGGGCACTTATGCCATGAAATCACTGAGGACAGTCGGTCCTATACTCTCAATTCCTGACACCATGCAATTTATGCTGCTTGCACTAATTGCTTGGGCAGTTCACGTGAAGATTACATGTGTCCATAGCCTCTTTTAGGGTAAAGCACTGTGGGCAACGAAGCCATTCAGTTGATAGTTCTGAAATGTTTCACCCGAACTCACCAGTCAGTGTAACATGGTCTTCTCATTGATTCTACTCACTAGGATAATAATCAGTTATATTTAGTTGTGTAATACACACTGCTCAGCCATAACATTATAACCACTGACAAGTGAAGTGAATAACATTGATTGTCTCATAAGAATGGCACCTGTCAGTGCGTGGGATATATTATGCAGCAAGTGCGTCTTTTGTCCTCAAAGTCGATGTGTTGGAAGCAGGAAAAAGTGTAAAGATATGAGTTACTTTGACATGGGCCAAATTGTGATGGCTGGATGACTGGGTCAGCAGGGCAGGGGTTAATACTTACCAAAAGTGGACCAAGGATGGAAAAGCGGTTAACCGGCATCAGAGTCATGGGCGGCCAAGGCTCATTCACGTGAAGGGAGAGCAAAGGCTGGCCCGTGTGGTGCGATCCAGCAGGAGAGCTACTGTAGCTCAAATTGCTGAAAAAGTTCATGCTGGCTCTGATAGATTGGTGTCAGAACACACAGTGCATCGCAGTTTGTTGTGTATGAGACTGTGTGGCTGCAGTCCGGACAGGGTCCCCATGCTGACCCCTGTCTACCGTCGAAAACATCTACAATGTGCACATTAAGCATCAGAATTGGACTAATGAGCAATGGAAGAAGGTGGCCTGGTCTAATGAATCACGTTCTTTTACATTATCTGAATGGCTGGGTGCGCGTGCACTGCTTACCTGGGGAACCAGGATGCACTACAGGAAGTAGGCAAGCCAGTGGAGGCCGTGTGATACTTTGGGCAATGTTCTACTGGGAAAGCCTGGGTCCTGCCATTCATGTGAATGTTACTTTTATATGTACCACATACCTGAACATTGTTGCAGACCAAGTGTACCCCTTCATGGGAATGGTATTCTCTAATTCTTAATTCAAGCAGGATAATGCGCCTTGGTACACTGCAAAAATGGTTTAGGAAAGGTTTAAGCGACACAACAAGGAGTTTAAGATGTTGACTTGGCCTACGTATTTGCCTGATCGAGCGGCTGCAGGATGTGCTGGACAAACAAGTCCGATCCATGGAGGCCCCACCTTGCAACTTACAGGACATAAAGGATCTGCTGCTAATGCCTTGGTGCCAGTTACTACAGCACACCTTTAGAGGTCTAATGGAGTCCATGCCCTGATGGGTAAGGGCTGAATTAGTGGTGAAAGGGGAACCTACACAACATTAGGTCTCATCATAATGATATGGCTGACCGCTGTATTTTGGATTCTTATTGGTTGGTGGGCCTGGCACTACGAGAGGATTGTCCACACGGGCTGTGCCAAGAGATTGCAATGCCTGACCAATGCTAGCTTGCTTCAGGGTTCGCCGTAGCTGTGAACTATACTACTCAAAATTTGATAGGGATCATTGGAATTTTTTTGTGAAATGACATGCAAATTTGCTAACTGCCACTGATGAACAATATATTGGATAAATGACATGCAGTCAGACACAAAACACATTTGCACGTGCATTTCATGACATTAAATGGCTTTGACTAACACTTCACCATTTCAACTCAGACGTGTGTTGCTTGTTGGTGAAAATTTGGAAGTTCCCAAATTTTTTGCATTACATTTAGCAATAACAATGTCTCCTCAACGTCTTAGACGTCGATTGACTTCAGAGCAATTGGGAAGATGCATCGGAATGCTTGACTCTGGCTTCTCACAACGTCACGTTGCTAATGCACTTAACGTCAGCCAAAGCGTTGTGAACAGAGCGTGGAACCGGCATCAAACGTTTGGTACAGCAGCACACCGTCATGGGGGTGGTCGTCAGAGATCGACTACACAACAACAAGACCACTTTCTCACACTTCAGGCACGACGTCATCCTTTCTGGACAGCCACCACCCTATGAAATGACCTTCATAACGCCTCGGGGGTCAGGGTATCCACTCAGACGATACAGAATCGTCTTCATACTGCCGGCCTCAACTCAAGAAGGCCATGTGTTCGAATCCCACTGACCACGCGTCATAGGCGTGACCGTTTGGATTGGGCTCACGATCATGTCACATGGACACACAAAGATTGGGCTCCAGTTTTCTTTACTGATGAGTCCCGATATTGCTTGGACTTTACTGACAGGAGGCAACGGGTGTGGCAAAGACAACGTGAGCGATTTAATGATACCTACATCAACGAACACGACCGTTATGGTGGCGGATCAATTATGGTCTGGGGAGGAATAAGCAGGAACGGCAGAACGGACCTGCATGTCATGGGGAGAGGGACGATGACAGGGGTATGGTGCAGGGATGAGATCCTCAATGTGTACGTAAGACCATACGCTGGTGCTGTTGGCCCTGATTTCATCTTGATGGATGATAACGCCCGTCCCCATCGTGCTAGGGTGGTGAATCAATTCCTAGAGCAGGAGACAATTGTCCACATGGACTGGCCCGCGCGTTCGCCGGACCTAAACCCTATCGAGCATGTGTGGAACATGCTGCAGGTCGCCATTTCCAGTCGTAGGGCACAACCCACAACTCTAGAAGAGCTCGGAAATGCCCTTGTTGAAGAATGGAACAACATTCCAATTGCAAGCATCCGGGTTCTGATTGACAGTATGACCCGACGTTGTCAAGCCGTCATTCAAGCTAGAGGAGGCCATACCCGTTATTGACATTAACTGTGCTAATGAAACATCAAACGAACACTGTCTGTTTTCACTTTACATGTCAGAGGTGAAACCATGAAGTGTTCGTGAAAGCTAAAAGTGTGAGGCTGCACGCTCATTTAATGTCATTAAATGCACTTGCAAATGTGTTTTGTGTCTGACTGCATGTCATTTATCCAATATATTGTTCATCAGTGGCAGTTAGCAAATTTGCATGTCATTTCACAAAAAAATTCCTATGATCCCTATCAAATTTTGAGTAATATTTTTTGGTGCAGTATCAATTTTTCGCCAGCAGGTGGTGGAGTGGTTTCAATTGTGTGAAATCGGGCTGATTGTATCACTTTTTTTTCCCCACGTACTAATAGATTCTGCAGTATTGCGCCATCAATGTGCGCTTTTTTCACCATTTGATTTTTTTTTTTTTTTTGCATCTGATTTGGTGTTGAATTGCTGACAAATTTTGAATAATTGACCTGGATTGCCAGCTTGTGCCTTTTTTAAATAGCTGTATGGTGCCGACTGAAAGAATAACTTTTTTTTTTTTTTTGCTGTGAAATTATCTCATTCATGACCTGTGTAATTTCATTAGCTGTCCGCCTAGGGATTTAGTTTAAATCGGACTAGGATGTGATTTCGGTATCATGATTTTGGGGCCTCAGTTCTGAGATATAGAGTATGGTACTGGTTTTGGCAGGGAAAGAGGCACATGAATGCACACTCAGATGACACCTGTGGGAAGGGGTAGAGCCAGGTTTCTGATTGTACCTACCACATCTACACCTATAGCAGGCCTAGAGATTACATCAGACAACAATTGTGCATTCACTGCTCAGCCACATGCTGGTTGTGTTGAGTTTTTACCCAGTCTTAAGAGGAAAATTCCTCTTTACATATGATTGCAAGCAAAGCTAATCAAATTTGAATATCAGTTGGGAAAAGTATTGCCTCTTGCAATGATTCAAGGATTAGTGGTGGAGCAGGTTTAAAAGTTGCAGTTAAAACATACAGCTCAAGGGGGTAGATCCTTGTCTTGTGAACTTGGCAGTACAGTCTGAGGTCAAGAAGCCTGTGTGCTTTAAGGGAGATGGCTTAGATGCCTATACAGTCCATGAATGGGAGCCAATGTTATGTCATATGTCAGAAAACAGGAAATAAGTTGCAAATAGGCATGGGTAAGGCAAGGTGGTTAGAGTAGGCATATGCAGCAACCCATCTCTTTATCTGTCTAAAGACCCAGGGCCAATTTTTGATACAGTGAAGCTGAATTTAGGAGATACAGTTTCCTCCATCTTGCCATTGGCTGATTTCTATGCCACTCCACCATTCTCTGGTCAGGACCCGTTTGAGTATCAGCTCAGACTGAACAAAGCTATGGACGTGACTGAGGACTGTTTGAAAAGACAGAATAAGACCATGGATGACTCATCACATGAACTGATCTTCATATTAATTGGACATTGCCCTGACTCTGCTGTCTTTAATGTTTAGGTGCAAGTCTTCGCAGCTGTGGACTGCTGCTGATATCCATGGGCAACTGATTGAACATGGGCGGGATAAGGGGCCTCAGCACAAGAGTGCCACTGCTCTAACAATGTTACGACAAGACATCAGTGCTGTTGTCGGTTCTTTATTACCTACTGCTAATCCCACCAGCGATTCTAATTCAATCCCAGCTTTACGCCAGCCATCACAGGGGTCCGCTGAGTCTTTTAACCACAACCCTAGCTTGTTTAAATGTATCCTGGAGCAGGAGCCCATGCAGGTCAGTGCTGGGGCAGATTAGAAGGCTGGTCACAGTGGGGCCCTAAAAACAGAGTGCAACCCTCACTGCCATGTGACATGCGCGGGGACAGGGAGCACACTACTCGTTAACAATACTGGGCCAATCAGCTCTGCTTCCACTGTTGTGCTTCTGGCGTCACACCTGTTGAGAATCCAAAATCTCCAATGCTAGCAGGTGCTACATCCAGTGAAACCTCCACTCAACATGAGGAAACAAGTAGGCAAACATTTTGGGGGTGGGCAAGTGTTAAGCCAGTAGTCAATCCCCCAAGTATTAGCGATGATGATTAGGAATCGGTTGATAAGCATGTATGTGAGAGATCCTCGCGCAAAATTGAAGTCCTTGTGCATGGAGGGGTTGGAAGCAATGGAATTGCTCAAAGATGTTTCAAATGATCTTATTTCATTTAAAGATCATGAAATACATGCATTGCTTCCAACCCCTGAGTAAAGAAAAGTGTGATAAGTCCGTTTTGTAAAACGTGAATGAAAACTGAATGCAATGATTTGCAAATCTCATAAACCCACATTTTATTCACAATAGAGCACAGACAACATATCAGATGTTGAAAGTGAGACATATTACCATTTCATGAAAAATATTAGCTCATTCCTTTCTTCAACAGAAACAAGCTTTGCCGAATTAAGTTGTCTTAGCTCAACAAATTTCAGCAAGTCCATCCTCCTTTCTGTTGATGGCCTTGGTGCCGTTTTATCTCAAGTGCCAAAAAGGGGCTCAGACTCAAGGCCAGTAAGGTGCTCTCTTCTGCACAATCAAGGTACCTGGCACACAGCCTTGCATTTTTTGTCATATGAGCCATTTGTGACAAGTTCCATCATTGACTTGGGGGACCCTTGTTCACAGTATGGACGGACAATAATCCACTAACATAGGATATCCTGTCCAAGGCTAAATTGGATGCGTACTAACAAAGACGGGTCGCCAAGCTTGCACCATATCAATTTGATATCAAATACATTTCTGGTCCCTAAAAACATAGTCACAGACGCTCTGTGCAGGGAGTCCTCTTTCCATCTAAGCACACTCCACCGTTTGACAAGAGAGGCATTTAAGGCACTGTTAACTGAAGCTGATGCTGTTTGTACGGATCAGGTGCTGAATGTGTTTTGGTGGTCAACTCACCCATTTGCGAAGAACTCTGACGCTGGCCCTTCAGTTGCATGCCAGCTATTGTTTTGCCTGGGGCTTTGTCAAGTCTAGAATTAACAGCTGTCTTTCAGTCACACATGTTGCAGGAAGGTGCAGTGACACCCCAAGCGTTGTGTTTGTCACAGCTCTCTCAGGCAGTGTTGCCAGTGGAACTGGTTGAGACTACTTCCTTATGACCAGCTGATGGATAAGCAGAGAGCTGGCATGCTACTAAGCAGAGTGATCTTTGTGCAAAGGGGGCAGCAACTATCAAGGAGAGTGCACGCACAAGAACCAGCTGAGGTCCTCCATTTGCTGAAAAGTTTGGATGAATTCATTGTAAATGACATTGTGCCATGACATTCATCAAGGAACCCTGTCGCTGGGAACAAGTCATACCTGTGCATGGTGCTTGCTTCTCTGAAGCCAATCATGTTGATTGGGGTCCATGAAGAGGCCAGTCACCAGGGCCAGTAACAGACATTGTACCTTACCAGGCAGCAATTTTACTGGGCTGGACTAGAGAAGGATGTAATGAAGTATGTGAAATGCTGCAAGTGTGGTGTACTGAGCACCACCCCTCGTATCAGAAGCCAGACCACTGCTGGACAACATCATAACGACAGAACCCCTAGAACTTGTGCGTGTAGGCTTCTGAGGTGTCGAGGATTCTAAGAACCGATCACTGAATCTGCTCATTGTTACTGGCCTTTTCATGAAGATGGTGAACGCCTTTCTATATCCAAACCAACCTGCCGAAGCTGTGGCATAATTTTTTCTGTCTCTATTGAGCCAAGGACACTTCACATCTTAGCCCTTCTCTTAAGCAGCTTAAAAGTGGTGATTGTGACCTTCCGGGTAGTCAAAGTCATTTACTCCCTCCACTTGCTTCGGTGGGACTTCTATCTCAAGACTCTCATCAGCTGCATTTGGAGTTAGGTAATGCAGAGCATGATCAGGGTGACAAATTTCACTCTGTCCTGGCTGAGGTTGCTGGGTTAGGTGAACATGTTACCACATAACACTGTTGCGGCCCCCTGCTTTGCTTGCATGTGCTGCTCATTTTCAGGTGCCGGGAGTATGGAGCCAGGGGTCGTTGGCACAATGAGGAGCACCTGTCTTATTCACTGAGCTAAAAAAAATGACCCCATTGCCCATCTTGGGGAGCGCTCTCCCCCTTTTGACTTCTGCTGTGGGATGGGTTTTTCAGTTAGATTGCATACAACACTTCACTATTCTATGCACACATTTACTCACTAACAATACTGCTGATACTGACTTTCACACACCATGTTTGCAGTATCTTTTTGGTGAATTTGGTTTTCTGCCATAAATTGAATTTAGCTTTTTTTAATGCATCAGTATGCATCTCCATACTTGTTACGGCTTTAGAGCCAAATTGTAACATAAACAATGCTGTTACTCTTGCTCCACAATTGGCAATATCACATAATATTGGGTCCAGAACAGGGAGGTTGCTTAAGCCTGTGACTAGACTTACTGAGATAATAGAACACAGGGTAAAGGCAACCTGACTAATGGGACATTGCAGTTCAAAGAAATGTGAATTATGGGTTTAAATAGTTTCTCTATCAGAAGTGTTGGTTTTGAATGTTTTTTTTTTCTGTGAGAGGATATGAAAGAAAGAAGTTAACGCCTTTCTTATTACTGTTCAGCTGTGTATTCTGTTGTTAGAGTTTTTATGAGATGTAAAATTTATCATTTATTTTTAGACACATTGTATATGCTGTCAACTATGATACCTTTTTTCTCCATTTTAAGCCAGCATCATATTTATCCTTTATCGTCAATAAGGCAATCCCAGCGCACACCGCGAAACCAAAAACATTCACAAAATTATTTCAGGATGGTAGATGCAAAAGCCAGTGCGATCACTGAAGTAATCTACAAATTACAAGTAACTGAACTTTTTTCTTGGTGAAGGTCCAGGGGTATTTGGGGAGGGGCCTCCTATTGCTGGCCCACTGGCTGCTGTCGGACGGCAGCTTGCGTTTGGTCACGTTTGATCGTTTCATAGCTAGCATCACCGTTAAACAGTCTTCGTTGCATCATAACACAGTTAAATGCACTAGATGTAGTGGGGATTGCAGGTGAACGTTGACTGTCTTATTGCCCGGCTTCAGAAATCGTCGCCTGAAAACCAGAACGTTCCATGTCACAAAAACCTGATTTTGAGATAATGGACTCCAAAGTTTCAAATCGCATTTATTTAATGTTTTGTTAACAATTTCCAATCAAATTTGCACAGAAGAAAGAAAACGACATTCTGAAGCAATTTTAGCCAAAGTTTGGCCTTAATGTTATGATTTATATGAGTTTTTGACTTTTTTAGTTTGGAGACGGAACATTTATGTTCATCAAAATGAGTTCTTGGTAAACTAAACTGTTCTAAGTGAAGATTGTCTTAAATAATAGCTTATTTCTTTCAAATAAATGAACTATTTTGATTCTATTTTATGTTTAAAATGCATTTTAACTTTTCAGGCAATACATTGACAGCAGAAATATATGAAAAATTCCTTGCATCAACTGTATCACATGTAACATTGTTCATACTATGCTGCAGATCTTTCTACTAAAAAGAAAAGCAAAAACCAAGGCATCGAACAATAACTTTTTATTATCAAAATCAAAAACACAACAGACGCAAGAGGTTCCAACCTTGCACCTCATAAAATGAACAGTTTGTAGGATACATCACCCTAAGTACAAGAATCAGCTTTTGATGATGATGTACTTTAGAAAAGAAATGCTTTTAAGTTTTAGCATTCATTGGACGGCTAAGCAATAATTCAATGTGTATCGCAACCCCCTGGTAAAGTGAAACAAATAATACAAATTTAAACACAAAAATGTTTGAATAAAACTAAAATGTAACAAGTGAATTCAACCTTGGAAAGAATTGGACAGAAAATAAAAGGCATTTTGAAAATATATGATGGACTATACCTAATTATGTCAAACTGACCCCACAACTCAACTGCAACAATACTCCACAAGCTAGTGAAATGTTTAAAAGTTCGTTGTTCCATATCCATAACAGCATCATTGGAAAATAGATGGTGGATTCGCAATTGTCTCAGATCCAAAGTGTTCTATCTCCTCTTCTCATTTCAAGATGGACCCTTTCTCTATATAACAAGAAATACATGAGAAATTGATTAAGCTGTCGTCTTGAGGAGTTAGGGAATCACTATACTCAATTTATTTATTTCAATTATAATGTTTTCATGCAAAAATCAATAAAAATGTACTCACCATGTCCACATGACCACAGTCAATTCGTCAATACCAAATTGTTCTATCTCCAGGTCATGTGACAAAAAAAACATCAGCAATTGGTTAATCACTTAGAACAGTGTGGTTTTCAACAGAACGCTTATTTTGAGGAGATGAAACAAAATTAAATTCTAAAAATCATACCTCCAGGGCTTATTTCAAGCTGAAACTTGGTCAGGAGATAGAATATCACCTCAGCTTTACTATGGTACCCATAACTCATTTTTTTCAAAAAAGTGGACTTGGAACACTCTGGTTTTCAGGCGACGAAATGTCCTGGTCAATCTTATGTCAGCAGCTTGCTAACATTGTCAGCTACGTTGAGTCAGTTTGGTTGGCTAAGTTTGCCTAGTCCACAGCAGGGTATCATTAGTTAACCAGATAGCATATGGTACACAGAAATGAATAGAGATCAATGAATAGCAATTATTTAGCTAGTTAGCTGGGTAGCTTGTTAGCTGGCAAGGATGCATGTTAGCTAGCTAGATCAGTGACTTGTTTTCAAGTTTTTTAATTGACCTCAGGCAACGTGGTAAATCTAGTTTAATAGAAAGGGTGATATTCAAGGTGTGTGTGTGTGTGTGTGTGTGTGTTGGGGGGTCATAAAACACAGACCCTTATAGCGCAGGTGATCATGACCACATTCCTGTCAACAATTTCACGGTATGAATTGCCATGTACTGGGAGTAACACCCTTACTGGTCTGATGTCACGATGAAACTTGAGGTTCTTTCTCGGCCGGACTTTAAGGCACAAGGGGGAAAATGAGAAAAAAGTTTCTGAACCACAATGTTGTGTTTTACTGCTTTTTTGTGAAGTCATTATGTTAATATTTCATTTTTTCCTGTTATGTTGGTTGCCAAATCAAAGTTTTTATACATCGATGGTATTCATTGATTAGCATTCTAGCTAAATCCATCTACTGTCATCTCTAATGGCCATCTAACTGATATTACTAAGCTAAGATAGTTATCTTAGCTAGATTGCGCTGGCAAGGTTGCACCAAGTTCAACTACTTTGACCATAATGCATAATTTTGAACTTGGATACAGAGGTTATTATAAAGTTATGTAACTCACTGTATTGACAGTGAGGGCTTGTTTCCACTTATCAGGGAGCAAAGCTTCATTGGACACCTTTACAAAAGCTCATAAGCAGAGACCAAAGTATTTTGCTGAGGAGAGAAACTCTGTCATGTTCCCATAAGATGGCTGTTTGAAGAAAACAAGCAAATTTCCCCATTTATGTACGATAGGGGGTTGCATGTCAGGTAAAGGACCAGGGGAGATGGCAATCATTTCCTCAACAGTCCATGTGCAGGTGTATATTGAAATTTTGGACCATTTTCTGATTCCATCAATAGAAAACAGGTCTGGTGATGAAGTTATTTTTGAGGATGACAATGCATCTTGGCACAGATTAAAGAGTGTAAACAACACCCCATCGCCATAACAACGCCCCATCCTGTCAAGCTGATCTGTCAACCACAATTTGAGAAGGTTGGAACCAGCTTGACAGAGAATATTGTTTTTCTCCAGTTAAGTTTGTACTGCTATTAATTCAGGCTGCCATAGAAGCCCGAGGAGGAGCAACAAAGTACGACTTCTGATATTTTATTTATTTATTTATTTATTTTTTGGTTAATGATTCCATCATTTTTTCCTCAACGTAGTGATTCCATATTTTTTTGTCTACTTGATCATAAAAAAATGCCATTAATTAAAATAATTAAAGGTGGCATCCCATTATCAGGAAGAAATCCTCAAGAATTTTTTTTTTTTCAAATTTCAATCAAACCATGGCTGGGAATCTATTATTTAGGTGTTAATCTGTCTAGAAATGACAAAATTTTCAATTATATGTAATCTATTTGATGCTTTTTACACATTCAAAGTTAGGCACACCAGCCATTTTCACCAATTTTAGTGGATTTTCCGGCATTTAAGGCCAGAAAAACATAACAGCACACAATAAGGTCATTTTTTTACAAACCCAAAACCAGTGAAGTTGGCACATTATGTAAATCGTAGATAAAAACAGAATACAATGATTTGCAAATCCTTTTCAACTTATATTCACTTGAATACACTGCAAAGACAAGATGTTTAATGTTCAAACTGAGAAACTTTATTTTTTTTGCAAATAATCATTAACTTAGAATTTAAAGGCAGCAACACATTGCAAAAAAAAAGTTGGCACAGGGGCCTTTTTACCACTGTGTTACATCACCTTCCTTTTTAACGACACTCAGTAAACGTTTGGGAGCTGAGGAGACCAATTTTTGAAGCTTTTCAGGTGGAACTCTTTCCCATTCTTGCTTGATGTACAGCTTTAGTTGTTCAACAGTTTGTCGTATTTTTTCATAATCGCCACACATTTTCAATGGGAGACAGGTCTGGACTACAGGCAGGCCAGTCTAGTAAACGGAGCCATGCTGTTGTAACACGTGCAGAATGTGGCTTGGCATTGTCTTGCTGAAATAAGCATTGAAAAGACATTGCTTGGATGGCAACATATGTTGCTCCAAAACCTGTATGTACCTTTCAGCATTAATGGTGCCTTCACATATGTGTAAGTTGCCCATGCCTTGGGCACTAATACACCCCCATACCATCACAGATGCTGGCTTTTGAACTTTGCGCCTATAACAGTCCGGATGGTTCTTTTTCCTCTTTGGTCCGGAGGAACGACGGCGTCCACAGTTTCCAAAAACAATTTGAAATGTGGACTCGTCAGACCACAGAACACTTTTCCACTTTGCATCAGTCCATCTTAGATGAGCTTGGGCCCAGCGAATTTGTATTGTAGAGTTTTAACTTGCACTTGCAGATGTAGCGACGAACTGTAGTTACTGACAGTGGTTTTCTGAAGTGTTCCTGAGCCCATGTGGTGATGTCCTTTACACACTGATGTCGGTTTTTGATGCAGTACCGCCTGAGGGATCGAAGGTCACGGGCATTCAATGTTGGTTTTCGGCCTTGTAAACCACGTGCAGTGATTTCTCCAGATTCTCTGAACCTTTTGACGATATTACGGACCGTAGATGATGAAATCCTAAATTTCTTGCAATAGCTCGTTGAGGAATGTTGTTTTTAAACTGTTCGACAATCAGCTCACGCATTTGTTCACTAAGTGGTGACCCTCGCCCCATCCTTGTTTGTGAATGACTGAGCATTTCAGGAAGCTGCTTTTATACCCAATCATGGCACCCACCTGTTCCCAATTAGCCCGTTCACCTGTGGGATGTTCCAAATAAGTGTTTGATGAGCATTCCTCAACTCTCTCAGTCTTTTTTGCCACTTGTGCCAGCTTTTTTTTGAAACATGTTGCAGGCATCAAATTAAATATTTGCAAAAAAATTAAAAGTTTACCTAAGAACATTAAGTAACTTGTCTTTGCAGTGTATTCAATTGAATATAGGTTGAAAAGGATTTGCAAATCATTGTATTCTGTTTTTATTTACGATTTACACAACGTGCCAACTTCACTGGTTTTGGGTTTTGTATTTGCTTATTTGAATATACATATAGTTAGCTTCATTTTAGAGAAATAAAAATTTTTGCCCGATGTTTCGCTCTATGTTAAAAAAAGACTTTAATGAGAAATGGCAACGACAGACCTGAACTGTTTCAGATAACAATTTTGGCCAGAAAGAAAATAAGAACCCCACTCATTCATGAAATACATTGATGTGATCATGCATATCAATCATATGGGCAATATATTACTGATTTTGAGCTGAGAATGTGAAATTATAGGTCATTATTTCAAAAATTTTGTTGTATTTTTGAATACATGTACTTGTCATTGGCAGAGAATGTCAGTTTTATGGGACTCCTATATATTACTATCGCAGTAGAATCTCTTGATATGTGATTATCTTTTACTATGGCCATTATTATGTGAAAATTATCCAGAAACTCATGCATGACAGCAGTGAATCAGACCTTCATTCCAGAGGCAACTCGTAACATTTTGCTTTCTTAATCCTCTGAGTTGTTTATTCATGAGATGAGAGTTTCTCTCATTCTTGACATGAGCAATGAATGTCTGGAAAATATATCCAATGAGAATTGACATGATAATTATCAGACGAATCACATTGTGGAACATATTCCACCAATATTAAAAAGATTAACTAACATATCCCAAACCAATCAGGTTCAAGTTTCAGAATTCATAAACCAATCATCTCTGGGATAGTTTTGACCAATGAACACACGAGAGGTGGTATTTAGCTGAGATTTGGAATGGGCTTTGTCAGTACAATGTTCCAACATGGTGAAGTACCACTGCTGTATTTTATGCAGGAAGAGGACCACCGCTGGAGAACAAAACAACCTATAATATGCTTAGATATCAAGTACAAACTGCTACAGTGTCCAGTTTCCTGCGTAAATACCCCAAACTTTAGTATTCCTGTGTACTGGACAGAGTCGCCATTCTGGTAGGGCCAATTTCAAATGTCAAAATTTCTAAGAAATCTGCTTGCTAACGCTTATCAAATTGTTTCTGATATATTAGAGGGTATGTACTAGTATCCTAAAAAGAAATAATTTGAAAAATCAGGAGAGCTGATTTTGATGCTCAATGGGACACCTCCTTTATGAGGTGAGTGTCATGAAGCCTGAACGTTGAGGTAATAAACAAAAAAATACATATATATATATTTTGGGGTATATCAGCAATTTGTTCATTTACTGTAAAGTAAAAAGGCTGGATAAACTACCTTTAAGTGTGATGATTCCAATAATGAGGCACATCCTTCGTCACGGGATGTCAGGTTTTATTAGCATAAAAATATTCTCTACTAGTGCTAAAGCACCACCACATGGAGGTTTGTAGCGCTCTGAAATGAAAGTTGGCGATTTTAGTGAGTGAAGTAAGACCGTGCCTTCTTTTCGTCCAATCAGGAGACACAGTACTGTACATATCGCATTAAGTTCTTTTTGAGCCAATGAAGGTAGAATGAGTAATTCATAAATGCAGGTGCTTATTTTTGGGGCGAATAAAAATTACTACGCTGAACTGTACAACTCGTGGATTCTATAAAGATGGCGACTGCAATATACCTGGAACATTACCTAGATAGTAAGTTACAGCAATTATTCTAACACTCCTGGAAGTGTATTTACTGTATGGCTGGCCAATACGTAAGTCTGACTGGATACCTAGGTATCAAAATGCACTTGCGTTATCTGAAAAGAAGCGTACTTGGGAACAGAAGTAATGTAGTCAGTGTGCTCAAGAACAATAAATGACATAAATTAAAATGGAATTGATTGGCATGGCGATGAATACTTTTACTAATGTCTGGGCTATTTTTCCGCAATGTTATTCCAGCTGTGTGATAAAAGTTGGCAACTGTTTGCTGCTGTGGAAGCGGAAAACGTGCCAGCCGTATGCTCTGATCGGCGATTGCTTTTTGGGTTTTCCCCCCTTCTTCTTCTTTTCTTCATTTGCACAGCTGCTATAACGATCAGAGAACGTGTATAATTGTCGCTTGTTGAAAAAAGCAGACCGTAGACTCCTTTACCAGGTTCTAAGGCCGGCGAGGATGTATGATTTATAACTGCGTCATTCCACTATTGGTCACTGAGCGCTTCCCAACATGTCGAACATTTCCCTATCGAAATCGGCTATTGTGAAATATACTATAATGATTTGTCCGTATGTCCAAAACGCATAGTCTTTACACCATTGAAGATAGTTTTAAATGTAATGCGTAGCAAACGTGTTGAAATTTATGAGGCAACCGAGGCAAACGTTTATGTTAATTTGCAAGGCATGAGACCCAAGGGAAGTGCTTAGGGGTGCACAGTAACAAAAGGGACTGAGGAGGGCAGGAGAAGATAGAGAGATCCTGAAAGAATTCAAACGTGAGCGCTGCCTGAATAGAGCCCACAAAGCAATAGCCCTGTTCCGACAGATCTACCATCCTGTTGGTTTTCACTCCCTACAAGGCAAAGCGCACGTCAGTCAACTGTAAGCGATCTTGTTGAGCTGATAATTAGAATTTGGTGCGCCAAGTTCGGGTTTAGCTAACTATTTGGGGAACAGGGGACTGCGATGCATTGTCTCCCCCTGCTGCGTGTGGTGGATCTCTGTAGATGACGGTTTTCGTTCCCACCACACCATTGCAATGTCGAAAATCTTTCGGCACGTCTCATGTTTTGAGTTTTCCCCGGTCCTCCGTCTCCCACTGAAACCCTGGTAGGCGGGACAATGGGTAGATGCGCTAAAGGAATTATAGGTCCCAAAAAAAGGTTTTTTTTTTTTTAAAGCAAAATATGACAAAATAATTTGAAACATTTTACAATAGGGGAGACTGGGGTCCGATGAGCCATGGGGACCAATGAGCCATATCACTATTTTGCGATCAATCGATGACAGAGCTGCTTAAAATAGGCAAAATATTTGACCATTGACTGATGAGTCATGGGGATAAATTAGCCATATCACTATTTTGCCTATTTTGAACACCTTTGGCATCGATTGATCGCAAAATAGTGATATGGCTCATTGGTCCCCATGGCTCATCGGACCCCAATCTCCCTACTTACTGACTGGGAGAAGGGAGCACTGCTTTGTACAATAAAATGAACACGATGCTCATACTGTGGCTTTGTTTCTGGGCTTTACAAGGTGTGAACATGCACATTCAGTTCCCGGTGGTAATATTAAATGAATTGTCAATTATTAGTGGTGGAAAAAAATTCTTAAGGTGAACTTCAGGCAAAAATGCAGCAGTTCCCAATTGCCAGTATTCAAGAGCACTGAAACATGGGGTAGATTGGGTAGATGAGCTATGAATCAGGTTTCACTGCTGCTTGTAATATTTTTGAAGCATCAGTGTCAGCTGCTAAGAAGTTGATTTTGGGCCCTGGTTTTACCACAGGTATTGACAATCTTCCATGTGAACTCCGAAGAAACTTCTCTGTGATGCGTGAGCTGGACAGTAGGGCTGAAGGTAAGTCTAAGCATGATTAATATTTCTGAGAAGGAGCCATCATTATTCTTGAATTGATCAGGATTCTTGTCCTGTACTGTAAAACTACTGTCAAGTGTACTTAAGCAACATGAGACATTTATTTTGCGGCATTTCAGAAATCATGTTCTTTACCTTTACATAAATTGATTGTCACGGGTTTGAATCCAGCCTGGGGCCTTTCTGTGTGGACTTTGCATGTTCTCCCCGTGTTTTGTTGGGTTGCCTCTGGGTACTCTGGTTTCCTCCCACAGTTCAAAGACATGCATGTCAGGCTAATCAGAGACTTTAAATTGCCCATTAGCACGAGTGTGTAATGAATGGTTTGTGAATGGTGTCTGTGCCCTGTGATAGATTTGCAAGCTGTCCAGGGTGGGTCCCTGCCTTTTGCCCATAGTCAGCAGTTATACACTCCAGCTCACCTGCAACCCTAGACAAGTAGAGGCGGTGTAGATAGTGGATGGATTGATGGATAAATTGATTAATTTGCCCTTTGTGTATATGTGATTGAGTTATAAGTGCTCCTATTAATTGCTGTACAGACGAGTGGCACATCTCTCTGTCCCCTGTTGACAGAAGTTCAGGCCCCATAAAAATCGGCTCCTTGGTTTTTCTTAAGGAAAGAGGCAATGGAGATGCCAAGGTACTGGAGCTTCAAAGTACATTTAGCATGTGACAAAAATGCCTCACGTATGACACTGTGGATATCTCAAAAGGACCTGCAGTTAATTAAGCACAAGACAGAGGTCTTTATAAAAAAATTAAAATTCTCTGGAGACTCAGAGATTCCAGTGGTTTTAATTTGATATCCTTGTAGAAATGAAGGGGGAAATTAACAGGCTGGCAGCAGAGTACATCACAAGCGTGAGGAACCTTGGCTCAGAGCAGAGAGTGGAGCGTCTACAGAGGCTTCAGTCCACCTACAGCAAGTGCAGAGAATACAGCTCTGAAAAGGTGCAGCTGGCCATGAAGACATATGAACTGGTGAGCTCTGCTTTCTACCTTTCTTGATATAATTTGTCCATTAGTCTGTGGTTTTGGGGAAATACTGCAGGAATAGACGCAAGATACCTTTAGCGAGGTTTATGTGAATTGACCATCCAGAAATTCAAAACGTTTTGCTATTGAACTAATGCCCTGTGTAACATGGCTTCCACTTTATTGTCAGGCTCGTCATAGACTCTAAATTGCCCATGGTTGTGAATTATCTAATAGAAGAAATTAAACCTTCATCACACATCTTACCTTCAATAGTCTAACTCACTGACATATCAGCAAGCAACTCAGATCAAGTGCCTTGCTTGATCATACAACAGCTGTTAACCATCTGGGCATGAAACTTACAACACAACACTGTTGGCCGAACAAATGCTGAGAATGCAATATTGATATACAGATGAAAAAAAAAAAAACACTGTTGTTTCAATTGTAATGGGATGATGAAAGCTAAATGGTTCATCCAAAATTACACTGAGATTCTTTGCTGCAGATTTTGGGCCTAATTTAACCTTCACTGTGGATAATAACCTCTTTACAGCTCGAAACGAATAACATGACCAATTTTTGAAACTGTAACTTCACCAATAATATTTGTATTGCTACAATCGCTGGTTGTGCTACTCATTTTGTCCGTTCTGGAGAATCATGTAAAGTCTTAGCTATTTTGACCCTTGGTATCCATTTCAGGCTGTCTCTCTGTGTACTGTGCCCACAGGTGGATAAGCATATCTGCAGGCTGGATGCAGACCTGGCCCGCTTTGAGATGGAGCTGAAGGAGACGCTGGCACTGAAGAGCTGCGAGAGCCTTTCCGGGGGAGTTCTGAAGAGTGAGACGCACTATTACACGTTTGACAGATGTCATTCAGAGTGAATCAGTGCTTCACTAGGCCGACCTCTCTTTGCATGCATTGGTTTTTCAGACCTGAATAACAACAACAAATAAGATGGATTATAGATAACTGAATATGCCTCCACAGCTGTATGTCGTCCTTAGTTTGGTGGAGGTCAGTAGAACAAGGTATTATGGACCTGATGCAAGAAAATGTACTTATAGCCCATCCAATGTGTTTGCAGTACTTGAATGCCAAGGCTATTGGCCTCACATAATTCAGTCACATAGTCCTTAGAATTTGCAACTTAACTCCTGGAAAGCCTATGATAGAATGGATGTTATGGAGAAAAAAATGTAGAGATGGGGAGGTACAGTAAAAGAGAGAATTTTATTAGTTTTCCCAAGAATGCCACATAGAGAATCCCGAGAAAAATTAACAAGTTCATTACATGAAGGGTAATTACACTCTTAGAATAATTTAAAATGTATGTTAAGTGTCATTTATCAATGAGTCAATCATTGAGTCAATTAACTGCCCCTCTTAGCAATACATGATGGGCTGTGAGGGATGTGGTTTGACTAACACATCGTTCTTGTTACATTCTTTATGACTCATGATGTCACTCATGCAACCAGCACTTGTTGACCTTCCTGCAGAGGATATAAGGAACATCAAGGAGAAGAAACGGGCCAAGATGCGAGGCCGGAGAGCGTTAGAGGAAGATTCACCGAAGAAGAGAAAGTTGAAACACCGGTGAGGGGAAGCAAGCACAGTGATATGGTCTTTACTCCTGAATCCAGACGTAACAGAGTATGGGTCATCAGTTTTGTAGGGCTTATTCTTATTTTTAATGTGTGGAGGCCTGGCTGCATTTAAAAGTCATCATAATCATAACTTCAGAATCTTGCTATTTTATACTCTGTTCTTTCCTGTTGGTGCACAAGAAATTTATATGCAGTGATTGCTGGGAGGCTTCGATTTGTTCATGAATGATTTGTTAAGTTGCCTCTCGTTGCAGGCCAGAAGTCAAAGATGCTGCCGAAGCTGCCCATTCATCTGATGTATTGGACATGCCAGTCGATCCTAACGAGCCGACTTACTGCTTGTGCCATCAAGTGTCATACGGCGAGATGATTGGATGCGATAATCCTGATGTATGTTCACACTTACTTGCCCTCTCCATGCACAGACATTCAACTACAGCAAAAAATGGCAATTGTTTAATTGCTGAGAACATATGGAGTTCATTTTTGTGCAAAATTAAATCAAAATTGTAGCGTGTCTTTATTTTTCATTTCAAATTTTTATTTTTTGGTAGTGTCCAATCGAGTGGTTTCACTTCAGATGCGTTAACCTGTCGACAAAGCCTTCAGGAAAATGGTAGGTCAAAAAATGTTAGACATTTCTAAATTTTCTTTTCACTTATTTTTGCAAATATTGTCTGCTAATGTGTTTTATTTGTGAATATTAGTGCCTTAATTAACGTTTTGTCTGTTTTCAGGTTTTGTCCTCGCTGTGTGGAGAAAAAAAAGAAAAATTGAGCTGGCTTGGAGAGAAATGTTTCTCTGTATATATTTCTGTATGTATGCGCATCTTAGTGGCAGACCAAAGTGTTTAGTCAACTGATTTCACCATAATTTCATGATGTGGGGAATTTCCTTTAGTCAAATTGCTGTTTTATTTATGGGGGAGGGGGAATTAGCATTAGGTAAACAGCAGCTAAATACTTTCTTTGCCAGAAAGCAATTACTATGACCAGTCCTAGTCTGACCAAGCATTTAATTCAGCGTTAATAACAGGCAATTGGGGACAATGGAAGTTTTATTCGGTCCTCAGTGTCAGGTCTTTACCTTGACATGCAGTGCCTCTCAATTGGGACAGGGGGTCGTCTATTCATCTGTCCTGCTGTTTAATGCCAAGAAGAGCTCATTTCGCAGGAGGCAAGGCCCTACATCAGTTACATCCTTCATATCAGACTAGGCCACTGAGCAGGCCAAAGGGGCTTGCGGTCAGTTCTCTCGTTCATTATTACTTCTTTGTTTTATAGTGTGAACAAAAGGAAAGCAAAACATCGTTCCTCATATGTAAGCTATTATGAATGGCATTATGCTGCACCATGACAAAATGTGTCTTGACACAACTTGAAAATTTTACATTTTTATTGCAATTACATGGGCTATTTTATGTTTTATTTAACCACAGCTCACTTTTTTTGGTTATAGTATGTCTTTGTTTGCGCTGAACAGTTTTTGTGTTCCAGAGGTTTTGGAAAATCTGCCTCAATGGCAGTTACAGGACTTTCAGAGCTTTGTGGTCTCAATCTAAAATTCATATCCGAGTAATTCTGGAATAGCTTTCATGGAGACCTTTCCAAAGAGCTTGAAGTGGCCCCCCCACACAGCCTGTCCCCCGTTAATCCCATGGAACATGCTAGTGACTGCAGTCATGCCAGTTTATACTATTCATACTTGTTTTACTATTCAAAAAACTTTGAGCAAAATTTATTTTTTTTAAGCCTTACAGTTTAGGTGTAGGCAAGGATTTTTTCTGATAATTACATGTTTCTCTGAACTACAGTTGAAAATGAATCTTAAGGTGTATCAATCTTACTAGATGTAAAATCTTATTTTTTGACTCACTAGAAAATTTTGGCTTGGTTTTAGTTTGTGTGTTCCTGACCAATGAAATTTTCTTACCAAATTGGCACATCGAGGCATGAATCAAATTTTTTCTTACCTCATTAGTAAAACATAAGAAAAATAATTCTTGATTTCAGGAAAATACTAATTAGTTTGACTTTAAGTAAATAGTTACATGTGTGTACATTACATTAATATTCCTGAAAAAAATATATTCAGTTACTTATTTGCTGAAGCAGTTTGCATTAGCACATGACTAGCAGTCATGAAAACTGAAAATTTCCTCTGTCATCTGTTCTTTATCCCTGTGATCTGGGAGTGAATAGTTTACACTGATTAACTGAGAGAGCATAGTGTAAACACTGAAATTAATTATTATTGAAATAAATTGACTGTAAAAGTGATCTTCTGGAAGTATACCATCGCTGTTCTAGCTGCTTGAAGAATGTGGCTACCGTCTTGTCCATCACAAAGTTTAATGCCAATGAGGCTCTTTTCCTTTATTTTGCAAAATGAAGGGATGCAGCAAAGAGAAAGCTTTATTTTATACTTGTAATTGTCAACAATAATCATCATTTTTAAAAGGTTAACATTTTCCCCTCATTTTATTCCAAATTTCGAGGATTTGGAGCACAAGGGGCGTAATAGAACACACCCCTTGGAGCACTAGGGGCGAAAGTGACATTTTGGGGTAAAATGACATTTTTATATCATTGGAAAGGTCTTGACAAGCTCTATCCAATCAGAATGCTGGTTTAATCACTTTGTCCAATCATAGTGACCTAAATGCTTAAAACACTAAAGGCGTAAGTAAAGACATTAAATTCAGTTTTGAGCAAAAAAGGCGTAAGTGCACTGTGTTTGGTGCACAAAAGGCGTAACAGTGCAGACAGAACCTGCACTGGCCAATTTTGACTGTCATCATGGATGGTAATGCCAGAGAAGAGCTCACAGAAGCCGAGCAAGTGCTACTACACATCATTAGAGAATTTCCACTTGAACTACATTCCATTGGTAAGTAAATAGCTGTATAATGGAAGTAGTATTGATAAAGATTTAGCCTTTTGATCAACATGTTAACCTACTATCCTCACACTAAGCTAATGCTAACTAGCTAGCTAGCTAGCCGCAGAGCCATACTGTTTAATAAAGGAATAAGCCCCAAGAAGCAGTGGGTTACAGTGATTCTACAATGGCAGAGGGGTGGTCCTTAGTGCCCCTCCGCCGTTGTAGAATCACTGTGACCCACTGCTTCAAGGGGCTTATTGCTTTTATAAAACGGTTACCCTACATATAGCCCATTAAATAAACACAGAAGAAAAAAAATCAACAATTTATTGGTAATAATGCAACAATAAAATTGAGAACTACTCATTCTTCCACCAAGCAAGATAGAGTGGACAGAATGGTTGGCAAGCAATACAGACGCTAAGATTGCTTTTTCATCGAGTGCCATTATCAAGTCACATCAGGCTATTTGCATACATGCCAACTCTACCGCTTTTGACGGTAGACTACCGCTTTTGGGGCATTTTTTCAGAATGAAACGCCCTGAAAGCGGTAGTTTACCGCCAAAAGCGGGAGAGTTGGCATGTATGTATTTGGGCTTGTTAATGAACATATACCATGAAAGCAGGCTATTTGGAATGTCTCCTTCGGTCTCCCGAAGGCCCCGTTTAATAATTTTACGTTCGTTTCGGTATTTGAGTTTCCTTGTTCTCAACTCGCGCCAATCGGCCATATCATTACAACCAGCAGCGAGAGTAGGGAACAAGATTGACTTTTGTCCTCCACACTTGCCGGTGTCCAGGAAAATATGTTGAATTGTGCATTAGTTTGCTAGCCAGCTTGTCAACTAGCTAGCATTCAGTGCAATGGATGTGGTTACCAACATATAGCCCATAAAATAAACACAAAAAAAAAAAAATCAACAATTTATCGCTAATACTGAAATAGCAAGCTAGTTAGCAACGTAGCTAGCAAGCTAAAGTGATATCGAACTCTATAATGCTATAGCTAGCTAGGTAGATAGCCAACTAGTTAGCGGGCTACAAGGCTAAACTTCGCTAACACTGAAATGGCGAGCTAGTTAGCAACCTAAATGAAATAGCGTTAAATTAATTAAATTTTATTCATTTAAAAAAAAAAAAATTCAAATTTTTAATCATTTTTGTCCCATTGCAATTTGTGATGGAACTTGATGGAGTTAGATAAATTTATTATGCGGTTAAATGAATTTAGAGCTGATGGAATTTGATGTTTTTTAGAGTGGTTCATAGTTTTATCAATGTTGACGTTACTGTTATGGTTTAACAATAAAGATTTTGAAGATAATTCTGCCAAAATAGTAGGAAATGTTTAATCCCTCTGTTTCAGTAGTATCAGTATTTTGAATGTCACTTTGAAAATTAATGAAAGGTATCAAATTTATTCCCTATTCTAACAAAACTCACAAAATAGTAGAAAAATGTTTGGTGCACAAAAGGCGACCTCTGACCTTAAGTGTTAAAGTTTTTCATTTTTACTTGATAGACTTGTTGGGCTTTTGGCTGAAATGTAATAATAAGTCAGAGTTTTTTGTTTATTATCATTTAGAATATGAATTCATTACAACTTTATCTATATAACATTATAGAATGCTTAAATATATGGCTCTCAATGAAATAATTAAAATCAATGCAAAGTTTGTTTTTGCTCTCCTGTAAAATTTGGAAAATGTGACTTACGCCCCTTGAGCTCCAAGGGGTATGTTCTATTACGCCCCTTGTGCTCCAAACCCTCGATTTACAAATTATGTCTCATCATTTGAGTAGGTTACCTTTCTTCTGAACCTGGTATCTATTAATGTTGAATTTCAGCTTAATTCACAGCAGCACTCTGGGGTATTTTACTACATTTACATACCCATTCCACCAAGTACATATTACAGTACAGCCATGCACAGCTGGGAGGACTCAGAGCAATTAATATACTGTATATTTTGTGTGAGTTATACTTTTGTCTCGAAGATGGTAAAACGGTGGCTAGATGATGATGGCAAGAGTCAACAAAACTCAAGCTGAAAGCCTCTAGAATATGAAAGTTCCTCTCGGGTCAGTTGTTCAGTATATTATTTGCAAGAAACCTCCACTTTGCCTCATACTTAAAAATTGTCTCCAATATGACCAACCCATTTTTAATGTGGCTGATTAGCTTTTTGCACCAGTAAACTCATTTTGAATGCAAAGAGGAAAAACAGACATTCCTCAGTCATCAAGCACATTTCAAAAAAAATTTGTACCATAGTGAAGTGCTTGTTGGAATTCTCAGTTAATACGGAAATTCAACCCAAATTCCAAAATAGTTGGGACAGAGTGTAAATTGTGAATAAAATCAAAATGCAATGACTTTCAAATCACACCAGCCAGTATTTTATTCACAATAGAACAGAAATAACCTAGCAAATGTTGAAACTGAGAAATTTTACAATTTTATCCACAAAATGAGCTCATTTCAAGTTTGATGGCTGCTACAGGTCTCAAAAAAGTTGGGACAGGGGCCTGTTTACCATGGTGTAGCATCCCCTCTTATTTTTTAACACAAAGTGGAGGCGTCTGGGCATTGAGAGGACAAGTTTCTTGAGTTTAACCATTGGAATTTGATCCCACTCTTGCTTAATACAGGCTTCCAGCTGCTGGAGAGTTTTGGGTCTCCTTTGACGGACTTTTCATTTAATTATGCACCAAATGTTCTCTATCAGTGAAAGATCAGGACTGCAGGAGGGCCAGTTCAGCGCACGGACCCTTCTACTAAGAAGCCATGCTGTTGTAATAGCTGCAGTATGTGGTTGTGCATTGTCCTGCTGAAATACACAAGGCCTTCCCTGGAATAGATGTCGTCTGGAGGGGAGCATATGTTGCTCTAAAACCTTTATATACCTTTCAGCATTCATGGTGCTTTTGAAAACATGCAAGTGTCCCACACCATATGCACTAATGCATCCCCATACCATCAGAAATGCTGGCTTTTGAACTGAACGCTGATAACAGGAGGGGTCGTCTTTCTCCTCTTTAGCCCGGAGGACACGATGCCCATGATTTCCAACAAGAATGTCAAATTTGGACTCGTCTGACCACAGGACACTTTGCCCCTTTGCTACAGTCCATTTTAAATGAACCTTGGCCCACAGAACATGGCAGCGCTTCTGGATCATGCTCAACAAAGGCTTCCTTTTTGCATGATAGAATTTAAGGTGGCATCTGTGGATGGCACGGCAGACTGTGTTTACAGACAGTGGTTTCTTGAAGTATCTTGAAGTTTCTTGAAGAATCATGCCGGTGAGTGATGCAGTGGTGTCTGAGGGCCCGAAGATCACGGGCATCCAGTAAAGGTCTTCGGTCCTTGTCCCTTATGCACAGAGATTTTTCCAGTTTCTCTGAATCTTTTGATGATGTTATGCACTGTCGATGATGAGACCTTCAAAGTCTTTGCAATCAAAGCCTTTGTGCGGAGGATCTACTCGAATACCTTCAAAGCCTTTGCAATCTGACGTTGAGGAACATTGTTTTTAAAGTACTCCACAATTTTTTTATGCAAGCCTTCACAGGTTGGAGAGCCTCTGGCCATCTTTACTTCTGAGAGACTCAGCCTCTCTAAGACATCCCTTTTACAGCCGATCATGTTACACACCTGATGCCAGTTAAATTCATTACTTGCTAAATGTTCTTTCAGCTGATTCTCTTATATATTAATTGCTTTTCCAACCCTGTGTGTCCCAACTTTTTTGAGACCTGTTGCAGCCAGAAAATTTGAAATAAGCTCATTTTGTGGATAAAAATGTAAAATGTCTCAGTTTCCACATTTGAAATGTAATCTATGTTCTATTGTAAATAACATATTGGCTCATGTGATCTGAAAGTCACTGCATTTTGATTTTATTCACAATTTACACTTCGTCCCAACTATTTCAGAATTGAGGTTGTACATTTCACTGCAGGTTGACTATGTATGATGGGAATCTTGTACGCCAAAATCCATATTTAATGCTCTGAATTGTCTGTCATCTCATCATTCCATTCCCTCTGGTGTCGTGCACCAGTTCAAACATTCTTGAGACTGATCCCTGCTAAACAAACCCAAATCATGGCCATCAGCAGCCCACACTCCCCTGAAGTCACTCACACATCATGCATGTCCAAACTGCATATAACTGCCCAGAAAGTAATGTTACAGTAATAGCAAAGTAAGAGCAATACCTCAATGATACTATAGGTAATAGTCACCCACATTACGTATAACAGGCTTACATTATAAGGAAATACATCTGATGAACATGCTAAAACATGGTCCCCCTCCATGCATCTGGAAACATAACACAATACACCCTACTTCGCTCACATTCTCATAGCCATTAATATAAACATCATCATGTTTATTTTATCACAATGATTTTATTACTTTCCTACTCAAAATCCAGAAAAAAAGTGTCACAGCAACACTGAATACAACTGCACTGTGAAACTTATTAAATCCCTTAAATGTCACTCTGTTCAGTCTTTTTATATATATATATATATATATATATATATATATATATATATATATATATATATATATCCTTAATCGTTCGTCTCGCCATTTGTTTCTTCTTGTCTTTGTACCCCTCTCTTGGGTATCTCTAGCTTTCTTAAAGGGCTTGTATGATATGTTGTATGATTTTTTTTTAATGTTGTACAATTTTAGCGGGTCCTCGAGAGAAGGGACTGATGTATGTTTGGGAGAGGAGGATTTGAAGGTTGCATAATAGCGGACACATATTGTGTCGTACTACCGTTGTAGAGGAATACGTCATAAAAAAATTTCAAGACTGCCCTGCAGCTGACGCAAGACGGAATTGTAATCCTTCAATGAACTCATGACTGTCCCAGAAAGGACGTGCAGTGGTGGAACATTCGTAGGACTATCGTGGGTTTAACGTAGGACGACCGTAGGTCTACTGTAGGAAATTCCAAAGATACTGAGGACCTCAGATGACCCCAAAAATTAAACAAAATAAATTTTTCAAGGATAACACAGTCGAACAACCTCGTAGGGTACCACACGACAGACCTACAACATGGGCCTGAGGTAGAGAATCGCCTATGAAGCCGAAAATCTTTTTAACCCGTTCAAAATTCAACGACTGCCTTTACCGTCATAGAATACATGAATTTCATAGGATGCGCTCACATTACCCCACATTTCTGTCGTGGACCTGTTGTATACCCGTCGTACAATGAATATGAAAGCCCCTTTAGTACCGGATACGAGAGAAGGTGAGGTAGGCTTTCGATAAAGGGTGGGGGAAGGCACATTGGGGGACACCAATGTATTGTTAACTTTGCAATATAAATTTATTGTCTCAAGGAAGACGTACCCCAAAGCTGGGTCGTGGTAGTAGCGCGCATTACGAAAAAAAGTTAATATGGGAATAAAGACTCCAATCTCTATAGTGGTTCCTCAGGAAGAGTACCGAGTTTCTGAACAAATCCTCAATATAAACAGTCTCAAGGTCAATCATTTCATCACTTAACCAGAGCTGCCATTATTCTCATGCGTAACAAGGCAAAGTGCCCTGTTGCAAACTTGGTAATTTTTTTTGCTGCCTTTTTCACACCTGTAATTGAAGAAAAGCCTAACAACATATCCAAAATACAATTACACCCATAATACATTTTAAATACAATATTCTGTTCAGTGTGTCTACGAAAAAACAACACCCTCCATGCATGTGTTGATGAGAAAACAAGTATGCATTAATATTCATAAATATACTCATTTATGTGGTGTCAGTAACTTCCAGCAATTGTCTGATAATGAATTATCTACAGTGTGGAGGAAATAATGTTAAATTTAGAATGTAGCCATTTACGCTGCGTAATCAGCATGAATTAGTAACATTCTACAGAGGTAATGTCCATCTAAGGTCACTGGCATGCTACTAAAATCCCTCATCAGACTCGTCCCAGCTGCATCTCGCGTTCGTCTGCCTCGGGGAACTCCACCTCCAGGTCGTAAACGAAGTCGGGGTCGTCCATGTGCTTTCGGTTGCGCTCAAAAAGTATGTCCATCTGAGCCTTTTTGCGGGCCAGCTCCTTGTCACTCAGCTTATTAAGGTCTTGGTCTGAGTCCTGGCGGAGTGAGGCCAGGCTCTGCTCCAGGCTCTGGCCGCGCAAACGGTCCCGCAGCACGTTGTGCAGCCTCTCCAGCTGCTGCAGCGACACGCCCTGCAGGTAAGCATTGTGCCGCGCATTAAACTTCAGGCGCTCCGCAGCCAGACCGGGTCTAATGGATGAAAACACAGACAGCATTGTACTGAATTCTACTGTGTGTGTATGTCTGTGTATATGTGTGCTACACACACCCTCAGAAAGAGATATCCCCATGGATGATCATCCTGCCTTATGTCCTCTTAAATAAGAAGAACAGCTACGGGGCAAATCCGTCAATAGGTGGACATGGACCCAAAAAAAAAAAAAAAAAAAAAAAAAAACTGAGGAAAAGATTTAATTGGTTCAGTAACATTATCAGACCTTAAAGCTAGTAAAAATGATTGATTTGGTCTCTGGGGCTTCTCATATATTTCAAATATGGCCGTCACAAAGAAGTAACACTTGACTTATCAGGGACGGTAAAATTTTCCTGTATTCAAGAGCTCCATGCTGACACAGACTGGCCTTCAGTATGAAATCATTAACTTAGGTTACAGTTAATCAAATAATTTACATGCCATTCAACTTTGTCAAAAAAAAAAACCTATTACTTTCTCAATTACTTTCTCAGCACATGGTCCCAAAGATAGCTATAGTACAAGTGTAACGTCAGTCATAAATTTATTTCACTGCTAAGCTTTCCTTCATGATTTACAGCTACCATCTTATCTAATCAGGCTGACGGTATGGATATGTGAGGTGTTGGCTTATGGACTGGTAATTTTAAGTGGACAAATTCTAACATCAGCCACAGTAACATCAGTCACACTTATGAGCATGTGTACATTACTGGTGAAAATGAAAGCACCAGAGGTGCTGATGCCTCGGTGTGTATTGCTTAGCCACTACTGATGTACAATAGTTGTACAGTAACATAAAAGCAAGCTTGAATACATAAACAGTCGATAGAGTGCGGTCCTTGTGCCAAAATCATGTGGGTGTGGCTTAACATTATGTACACAAAACGTGTATACTGAAACATGAAGTGCTACAAAAAATCAAAATTCTGGCACATTTAAAATCAAGAGAACAGTGTTTGTCACTCGTTGGCATTGTTACTTTAGCTTGGATGCACACGCTGTCGCAGTTATGATGGTAACAGACAGACAAACAAATACACAGACTGAGTACCGTATGCTCGCTGTGCGCATGCGCACACCGAGGCATAATAAAGAAGCATTTTTCTTGATTTTTCTGAGCATTTCAGTGGGATGTGGTCTTGTAATGGTATTGTATGGCAACAACTTTCTATTTCCAGTAGTTTGAAGACAGTTTTGAATCATAGTTGTCCTGATTTTTTCCATGTCCACTTTTCATCATGTCAGTCACGCTTGAGACTTCCACCTCAATACAAAAAAAAAACATAGAGCTAATGATCAATGGATAATACTTCCATGTCAAGCAAGGGCTAAGAACAGCAAGCCACAAATATTGCAGCCAAATAACTCATGGCATTGACAGCTGTACAATTATATTTTTCCACATAACGCTCAAATTTGTAACATCAGTCACGAGGGATTTATCCTATGAGGGTGAGCGCGATTCTGCAACAAAAAGGGCTATATTAACCAGTTCAAAAATGTTAATGAAAGTGAGTCGAAGGAGAAACACATACCATCACACTGAAAAGTTTCCAGTACTGTAAATGTAATTTCGAAGTACCTGCAGGTACAACTATTATGCCCCAACACTGCACCAAACTGTAATTGCGATTATAAATAATCTATCATTTCATATCTGGATTTAAGATGAGCAAGTTGTCCTGACAAAGGGCAATTTCCAAACAAATACATAAAGTGGTGTAATGCCACGAATATTGCAGTTCCTCAGAACAAAACCATACCACAGTGAGGCTGAACAAATTTTAGCATTTGAAAGCGAGTTGTTCGGTCATTATAAAAATGAAAATCAAAGTTACTATGTGCTAAGGATGAAGGATGAGGAAAACCATCACATGCAATGAAAATGGTTGAAGCCTTGCATTCGTCTCAAAACATGCAGGATTTACACTGGACATTTCTGACCTGAAAACTTTGAGAAGTTCCTCACTGGCATGATTCTTTTGCGCATTTTCTTGGTTTTTCCATCCTCGTAGACCAATACTATGGAGGGAGGGTCAAACTTCACTCCGCACCGTTTAGCCACAAATTCCATTTCAAAGTTTTAGCACCTTTCACTTCATATATGTAGAAGTGGGTCATCCCTGCATGAGAGGTAGATTACACTGTTAAAGACGTTACAGTTCGACGTTTGCGGAGAAGATTCACCAATGTTTCCTATGTCAAAACATACATCCAAAACGTACACCGGTTACATTACGTACCACTAGATGACGCTGTACAACATTTTCTCCTTGAGATGCTGTATCGACGTTCACAATGTAAACATCTAAGTTTACTAGCGTTAACTTAGTATCTCTGAAGCTTACTTAGCGATGAAATACCCAGCTAATCATACCAGACCAACATAAAAAGCATACATCAGCTTGCCTGCGTCTGAAACCACGTGGGTGGCAGCCCATTGTGGTAATATTTGGGCGAGTGCAAACGCACAACTGAAGTAGCTGACATTTTTTAAACAACAAGAATACATATATCAAAAACATAGCAGTTGGTTGACAATAAGTACCTTTCTAAGTCGACGTCGAAGGCACAAGCCAGCTAATGATAGCTAGCTAATGTAGCTAGCAGAGTTGGGCTAGCACCTGCAGTGACAGGGGCTGGGCATTGAGCTTGCGGCAGTATAATTAAGGGCGCAGTAAATAAAATTTTGGAAAACTATTTCGTTTAATCCTTCAAAATGCATGTTAGGGCGTAATACTTTTAAAATATAGCTGGCCAGCTGAGTATCGTTATCCAATGTATACTCACCAGGCAGCCTGTGTGCTAGTTAGCTCCATCAGGTTTCAAACTTCAGCGACGCATCCAGTTGCCATGGTAAATAAGGCTGAATTCCATAGTGCCTGCTTGACTTACAGTATCTTAAAGGCAGTCATCGTAAAATACTGTAGATTTTACAAGCATATGACTTTTAAATAATTATTTTAATACATGCGGAACACACTTATTGCACACAATGCCCACAATTTCTCTAAATAACGCAGCAATTTGTATTTTTAACCAGGCAGTAAACTTGTCAGCCACCTGACGCACATTTTGCTTCCTTTTTCCCTGTTGGTCTTTCTTAAACACGGAAATCTGACAGCACTGTTGTCTTACGCTATGGTCTTACTGGTTTGCTACTGTCTCAGATTGTTCTTACTATGTGACAAAATGAGTTAAACATGGTTTCAAATGTGCTTGTTTGTGCGGTCTTCTTAGTCGTGGAGATCCATGTGGTTGCAAAAACAGGTGAACCATCGATTTCAACTATATTAAGAAAGCGAGTTTGTAATGTATTGCGGATGCAATGGTTAATCTAACCCGCTAACCTTCGTTTTGTTATGAGATTTAACTAGGATAACCAATTTAATTTCTGTTTTGTAGAGGAGGACTATTGCGATCTCTCTGGGAAATGGCTTGAATATCTGAAAATGACGAGAGATATTTGGAAAATGGGGTTCCACAGGTGAAGATGGCCGATGAGAATATTGCAATTAGATGAGTATTTTAATTATTTCGTGGCTCGCTTGTGCTTAAGCGCTCTTGTTATGTGTGTGTTTAGGGATATGGTTACCGCCTTGGAACTAGGACCACGCTCTCCGGAAAAGCTGCATGCTTTGCTCATGCAGAGGTTGCCCAGTGGAGTGTATGTGGACCCATACCAACTGGCATCGCTACGACAGGATAGAGGGTTACAGGTAGCCGTAAATAATCGAAAGCATGACGGATCACAGTCTTCCGCAGCAAACTGCTGATCTTGTACCCGAGAAAGGGGCTGCGTGTGAAAGTGAAACATGCAAGGGCTTCAAAAGAAGTGGTGTTGTTTGAACTCTCTTGAACGTTCAAGAAACTCGAATACCTCAAGGTGATTGGATAGCATTGAATTTTTGCTTATTGAAAGATGAGGCAAACCTGGGACTGGACAGTGTGTAGTACGTTCAAGCTGCTCACTGTAATTGAGCTCTTAGAGTTTAAACTGGTTTTGCTCTCAGGTCCTTCTTGACACTGAAGTTGATTTGGAGGCCCCAGCATACTCATCCAGTGGTTTGTCCATGTTCGTGTATCCCACTCGCAACCAGAGACATCCTCATGAGTTCCTGGCTGTGGTGCCAATCCATGGCCGGTACCACCGACCTTCAGGATGTGGGTGGGAAAAGATTGAACTTGAACCCCCGCAGCTCTTCCTGAGAGCTGATGACTGTGAGCGACTCCGTTTTATAACTATGTTCATTTCTGTCTGTATTAGATTGATTTGGATTGTACTGCTGTCAAGAATAGACGCTTTATTCCATGAAAATGCTAGTATTTTATCATTGAAATTTTTAAATGGAGCATGTTCTGAACTGCATTTTGAGTTTTCTATTCATCTTTTGTTTTTAAAGGTGCAATACCCGTGTCAATTGCTCCAAAAGTTGTTATAGATGCTCCTTGCAATGGTTACAACCGGAGCATGTGCAAGTGGACAGAGATCAAGCTCCTCCAGGTACAGTAGGCTAGTATTGATCATTGTATGATTATCTATTTATTATTTAGATGATGACAAACATGTTTTTAGAATATTCAAATAAACCACATGAATCCATGGAACCATCCTGCCCCGTGTTAATGGTTCATGCTGCTGGTGTTGTAATTTGTGGGGGATATTCACTTGGCACATATTGGGTCCCGTAATACCAGCTGACCATCATAACAATGGCCAACCTACCTGAGTATTGTTGCTGACCATGGGCATCCCATTATAGCCACAGTTTAGCCATCTTCTAATGGCTACTTCCAACAGGATAACGCTCCATGTGATGTCAAGCTGATCCATGGACTTGAATGAGTTTAGTATACAGATCTACTGGTTTACTTTATAAAGTGGCCACTGGGTGTACATACATACAAAATGCCTTCTGTTTTTAAAAGGTTCCTTTGATGAGGATGGAAGTACTCTTAATTGACAGTTTATTAGTCTGCACTTTTAAGACATATTGACTTGCTGTTCCATTTGTAATCCAATGTGCTTGAATACAGAGTAGAACCATAAAAATTCATATTCATGGATTGCGCTGTTTGCAGATATTGAACGGGCAGAGTGCTTCTTGAGTTGAGATGTAGAGTCTATAAATGTACATTACATTATAGAACATACTATTTACTTAAGCAATGTATATAGATTACATATTTTTAAAAAATCAGTTCAAATAACGGGATTTTTTTTTACTGAAACAACTGTGATTATGTTGAAATAAGAGCCCCAGCTGATAAAGGAATCCATAATCATTGAGTTAGGATCACATTGCTTGCCATTTTACAGCACCACAGGCCAATCCCATGTCAGTTGAAGAAAATCTTGGGATTTATTTATTTATCCTTTTTTGCCACTGATTCTGAACATTTTTCAGTTTTTTATGTGCATTGCTGAGCTGGGTTGCAAAGAGAGATTATTTCCCAGATTAATTTCAGTCATTTTCTCATCCGGAGTGCTGGTTTTTCTGAAGTTATTGGGGTAATGTGGATTCGAAGAGTTCTCTAGACGCGGATGCAGATGGTGATGCATATAAGGGACCTCTAGAGACCCCAAACTTGGTGGCACTTTAAATGCTGAAATTGAGTTGCATTCATATACGTGAGCAGTGGACATGAAAATTTAAATGAAGCAGGATAATTAGTAACTTTGACCAATTTGTTTCCAAACAAGGTAGAGAATTTCAATGCAGCAAAAGAGAAACTTATGGATATTTGGTCAAAATTGCAATTCTTTGAGCCCATAAAAGCTGATGCTATCATTTACGAATAATAAATGGAGTACTCGGCTGGGGGACCATTCGAGCATGAATTTATTCCTCAACGCGGACCCTTCTCTCCTTCAGCACCCTCCCCTACCCTCCCTAGCACAACCAAAGGGGCCCAACTGGCGGCCTGATTGACAAACTGAAATTAACCGTTGTTTGTGAGGTCTTTTTACAGCAAGTGTTAGGGGGCATCACCAAAAAATAATTGGCTATGATGAGAAATGAACATTTTTGAGCGTTTTTGGGTCTCTTTGGGCCTCCATAGGCCTTACAAAACGCTGGAAACACCTGGTTTATCAAATTTGTTCTCGTTTTGGTTCCCATCTTGCCATGCACCAAAAATGAGACAAATCCATGAATTATTTCTTGCACATCAGGGATGATGCTAAAATCTCTGGCAGTAGTGGCTTTTTTCCAAAACCAAAGTATTATTTTGGGGAGAGGGGAAATTAAGCCAAATTTGGGGTGAAGGGACAACTGTCACATTGCAAGAATGCACATTTTTCATGTTGTGTTCATGAAGCGTTACCTTTTTCTGAGTTATTTTGCATGCTTCTGTATTTTGGGGAACATTTACCAATTTTTGCTTTTTTTTTAACTCACTTTCCAGGAACAGAGGAATATCATTATGGAGCTACCAGTTGGTGACCAGTCGTTGTTGGTACCTGTTTGTGCAGGGACCTTGGCGGTAACACTGCTTTGCTGCGTTGTTATCGCTAATGCCATCCGGAGGCATGGCTTTCTGTTGTTGTATTAGTTTCTCAGTCTCTCACTAATGTCCCAGTGTAAAAAAACTAAACCTTCTGTGATTGCGCATGCTCTCTCCATGTGTGCAATTGTACTGTTATTTTTTCAACTGCCGCACAAAAATTAAGCTCAACTCACTCTCCTGGAAGGCTTGGGGACATAATTTGGCAGTGTTTTTGTACATTAGAATGGCTTAAAGAATTGACCACAAATTAATTGTGATTCTAAGTCTGTTTTGAGGGGACACTATTTTTTAGACTTTTTTTTTTTTTTTTTTTTTTTTTACCAAGGACCTAATTTTCTAACTTTTGGAAAAGGAGCTTGAGAATTGATGTTGCTGGCAACAAACAATTATTATGTGAACTTATTGTTTGTAAATAATTAAAATTATTTATCCTTCAAAGATGGCAACAAAGAATCAAAAGTATTTTTCCTATTCTATTTTGTAGTCATGTGACTTTATGTTGTTTATTTTCATATTTTTGGAAGGACTAATAAATCATTTAGCCTGAAAGAATGTGAAATTGATTTTCTCGCAGTGTGAATGCTAGTAACATAAATGGGGTTCTATGAATAATTGGAAGACCACCAGAGGCAGTGTTTTATCACTAGTGGAGGGCATGCAGCCCATGGATTTGTTCAATAATGAAAGATAACACAGATGGCATGCTGTAGTCAATATTAACCCGCATCCACTAATTCACATTCTTGCACATTCTGAGTGACCAGACAACCTAGTGGCCTTCCACTTATTCATGGATTCACAGTCATTCTACAAGACGATGTTTCATTTTATGGCAGTCCAGTCCAGTCCACTGCTGGAATATGTATTTTTTGCAGTCACAAGAAAACTAGTTGCAGCAATGCTGCAATTCTTCAGAGGAGGAGACTACGCCATCTTATGAGTTGGGGCCAGCCTCACATGATGTGAACACGTTTCTGTGACAAACGCAAGTCGATAAAATTCCTCCTGTACCGCAGGCTTTAAGACGCAGCCCTGGACCAGTGGTTGAGGTTATTAGGACGTCCTTCTGGCAGGGGGGGACTCGCCATGCCTGACAACAGGCCATTATTGGTCTCCCCAGGGCTCTGCTTCACTGTCTTGCAATCAAGCCCATTACTTGCGAAGTTGCCTTAAAGGACATTTCAGGCACGGGAAATGTGTGTCAACTGGCATCTTAAAAAAGTGTTGGACAATACAGATGAATTTGATACTGCCAGCCTCTCCTAAAAACCATACATCATTTTAGATCTATTTATTTGTTATGTATACCAGGGGTCTATTAAATATTCGATTGTGATCAGTTGAATGATGTTATAAGGATATGCATTATTTTCTGATAACTACACACCTATGGAGTAGATCCAAACATGTTAGCCTTTTGCCACGTTTGTATTCCAGGCTTGATTTAGTTGCCACTTAGAGTCACAAAGTTGCAAACATTGGAACTGAAGGCTATAATGGACACAGAAAAGATGTTTGAGTTTCCCAATATAACTATTGAAGGTGCTATGTGCAACTTTCTGAAATTCTTTGTTATTACCGACACAGGTGGCTGTTAAGAAAACTACAGCCAGCATCCTATGGCTTGCGCTCTTGTGATTGTGAGTGAGCATTGGTCAGGGAAAAAAAAAAAAAACTGCTTGTGATTGACAGGTGGCATCATGAGGATTGATGAAGTTGACCAAGGTACACTTTTGTTGTAGTTTAACTATTGTTATGTTTTTTGTAATTGGATTTATAAAGCCTATTGTAGTCAGCATTTGAGATGGCATAATATGGGCCAATGATGTCGAACTAATCTATCCTCATTGCAGGATACAGTGACTATTTTTATAATACTTTGGCCTTTGCTGGCTCACTTACCAAGCTTTATCAATTGCTGCTTGTCTAGCATTCAATGACCATAGGTCTAGTATGGTAATAAAACAGAATAGAATTAATGACTGTACTTTTGTACATAATGAGAAATGTTTTGGCTGCTTTGAAGGTACATAAACTTGTATTAGAGGAAGCAGATAGTCTGCACATAAACAATTTTTGGAGAAAAAAATTATAATTATGTAATTAGCTAAGCACATGTGCTCTAATAGTCTGGGAGCCAGTGAGAAGGGTTTGAGGTGTGGAACATATAGCTTGCGGGTGTGGGTCATAGGAATGGGAATTCTCAAGTTCTGCAACTGTGGGATACAGCAGGGGGTGCTACCAAAACTACCCCCAAAAATGACTTAAATTAGCAATTGACGCCCAATCAATATTTTTTCCTGAATGGAGTTATGTTGATGTACTTCTTACAAATTTCCATCTTAAGAACAAAGATTTTTTGTGTAACTGTACTTAAGAAGCACGTTAATTAGCACTAATTAGCTTCTTAATTAGCAATTTGAGCTCATCAACAAAACGTCTGTCAAAATATAGGATTTGGTAGCCCAAACAAGGAACAGTTACTTAAGAATGTATAAAATGCAGGATTCCCTATTTAAGAATAGGTCAAAGTTAAACTTTTTTCATATTTTCAACTAGAGGCTCATTAAAAGGTATTAGTTATTGTTTGACCATTTCGTATCAAAGAGGGCACAGAATGACAGTTAGACTTGCTGAAATGGATGCTGTCCCAGTATGATAATCTGAATGCTTCCTGTTGGGGAAAATGCTAAATATCTTTAGGAAATATAGCCGTTTTAGACCTAATTATCTCATTCAGCTGTGATTAGCAATTGATGCCCATGCACCAAACATACAGCAAAATGGACCCTTCGTGGTCAGCATTTATAATTCACAATTAAGAACAGAGGTTAATATTAAGAACAGAAGTTATTTGGTATTCTCGTTTTAAGAACGTCATAATTGGGTACTGCATATGCACTCATTGACCCCATGCACTGATTGTGCTTATTTTAATACATTTATGCCTGCAGGTTTCGTAATTTTATTTTTCTGGGTGTTCATCAGATTGCTTAAAAATGGTGGTGCAGTGGTTAGCACTGCTGCCTCTCATCTAGAAGGTTGTGGGTTTGAATCTGGCCATGGGGCCTCCCTGTGTGGAGTTTGCATGTTCTCCCTGTCATGGCTTGGGTACCCTCTGGGTACTCCTGTTTTCTCCCACAGTCCAAAGACACTAAATTGCCATAGGTATGAGTACGAGAGCAAATGGTGTGTGCGCCCTGTGATGGATTGCCTTCGCCCGTAGTCCGCTTGGAGAGGCTCCAGCTCCCCTGCGACCCTAGTGAGGAAGAAGCGGTATAGAGAATAGGCTTAAGAATGAAATATGTGGTATTTGGGATGTATACTGCCCTACGAAGGCTAAGTGCAGTAACTACGCAATAATTTAAACAGTTAAAAATGGCTTCAGAGTTTATTTGCCATCCCAACAAATGAATAGTTCGCACATCTATGATAGATTGTGGTTAACTGACTTATCATGGTATAATTTATGTCCAAATAAATTCTGACCTCCATATACTTTCAGGCCCAAAACGGTAGAACTCTCATTTTGCCCAGTATGTAGTTACTGCACTTAGGCTTTGTAGGGCAGAATAGCTGAAGAAGATTACAAAGTCTGAGCAAGGTACTGGAAAGTAAACGTCATAGCATGAACATGAATTACAGATATTGAGACCAGATTATTCATTACACAAAACACGTCTCAAATCTGTTAATTGGATTGTCCATGGCCTTGGCATTACTGACAAAGTAATGTCCGCATTCGCCCACATTTTAACAACAAAGGCACACCGCCTCACGTGGCATACATTCCTATTCGCATGGAGGGAGTCCACTTGCATCCAATCGTTTCAGCTTGTGCAAGGGATTCCTCAAGCAGGTCTTCGGACCGTAGGCCTTCTCAAATGCCGACTTTCCCTCGGCTTTGCACCATAGATTCTCATAGTGAATGTCTGGAGTGCTTTCTCTGGGCTGTCACTCACCTCGTTCTGTGACCCAAGCATAGCAAATGCATGCTGGATGTCCTTGCTTTTCTCCAGTGACACATATGGTCTTGCCTTCCCTTTTGTCTCAAAGCCAGATGTATAGTCACATCCTGTGAAGGCATAGAATAAACTTTTTAATTAGCCTTTGGTTGAAAGTGTGAAAATAATTGAACTTTGACCTCTTCTTAAATAGGGAATCCTGCATTTTATACATTCTTAAGTAACTGTTCCTTGGTTGGGCTACCAAATCCTATATGTTGGCAAAGGTTTTGTTGATGGGCTCCAATTGCTAATTAAGAAGCTAATTAGCACTAATTAGCTTGCTTCTTAAGCACACTTATCCAAAAAATCTGCGTTCTTATGTCAGAATTTTGTAAAAACCTACATCAGAATCACTCCATTCATGAAAAAATACTGGTTGGGCATCAATTGCTAATTTGAGTCATTTTTAGCCCGCTTGGCCGACAGGCCCAAGGGGCTTATGCTGTGCTTAGGGTCATTAATGGTGGTCTGTCGTGCGTGCGTGCGTTAGTGCGTCCACAATTGTCGTTTCAGCGCGATACAGCTTTCAGTTTTCCACGGATCCTTTTCATGTTTTATATGCATGTATATGGGCCCAAGATGTAGCCCGAGTTCGATTTTGGGCATGCTGCCATCCTTGGTTTGGCCACCAGGTGGCTTTTTCCGCAAAATTTCAAACAGCTCTAGTTCCCTTATTCTGCGAGCTAAGATGCTCAAATTTTTTACCATAGGTTGTTCTGCCAAGTGTTCATCGTATATGTAATGGCTTTTTGATTTGACCTAATTTTAAAGGTTATATAGGTCAAAGGTCATAAAATGTGCCGATTTTGTTTCAGCGCCATAGCACCCTCAGTTCTCTACGGATCCTTTTCCTATTTTATATGCATGTATATGGGCCCAAGATCTAGCCTGAGTTCGATTTTGGGCTTGCTATGATTCTCGGTTTTGCCACCAGGGGGCTTTTTCTGCAAAACTTCAGACAGCTCTAGCTCCCTTATTCTACGAGCTAAGATGCTCAATTTTTTTGCCCGCTTGGCCAAAAAGCCCAAGGGGCTTATGCTATGTGCTGGGTCTTTAGTGGTGATTTGTCATGCGTCTGTGCGGGCGTGTGTGCGTAAACTTTTGGGTTGTCTGCGCTCCAGCGTCTTCAGTTTTTCACTGTTCCTTTTCATATTTCATATGTGTATATAGCATCATGAGGTCTAGACCAACTTCCATTTTCAGCCAAATCGGACCGATACTTTGGCTTAGGGGGCGTTCCATTTTGGCCTCGTTTGGCCAAGCGGGCGCAGTGGATTTGCCACAATTTTTGGGGGTACTTTTGGTGGCACACCCTGCTGCATCCCACAGTTGCGAAACTTAAGAATGCCCATTCCTATGACCCACACCCACAAGCTATATGTTCCACGCCTCAAACCTTTTGGGGTCAAATTGCTAATTAAACTCTCGCTGGCCTCTGGACTATAATGTTAGTAGAAGCGCAATAAACCACTCCATGCTGTTCATTATATGAAAATAATTGCACACCTAAATAATTGAACTCCTTACACCACTTAGATGTACAATTATTATCATGTAATGACCAGCATATTGTTGTTTATTGCTTATATATGTATTGTTTTTTAACTAACTGGTCTTTTGGTCAAAGGTACGCTATTATCTTTAACCAAGTAATCAGTTGGATCACTCTTTCCATCTCCATAACAATGGCAGAACTCTCTGTCCATCCAACCAATGGAAGGGTAAGAAAATAGCAACAGTGCCTGCCACCTTACAAATATTTGCAAGGGACAAGATACTGTCAGGCGACACTTCCTTCTCGCTGTCCGACGACATTTTGGTCAGACAGCTGACAGACATATCTTTCAAGCATAAAACAGCCTGAAGACGTGCTATAGTATCATATATCCATGCTAATAAATTTTCTAGACACCTGCACTCTGTATTAGGACATTGAAAGAGCGGGATTGGAGGAGTGCTAGGAGCTCGGGCTACACATGTCAGTCTACTGTATTCCTGAAGCTTGCAGCGGGCTGTGTTTGGGGTGGTTCCTGTTTGAGCATGCACAGCTTGTAATATGGTGTCCAGGGATGTCAGTGTTGGCGATGACTCGGCTGATTATTTTGATATGTCATCGCTGACAGAGTGATGAGACTGTTTTACCATATTCAAGTAGCGTTCCTTGCTTGTGTGTGTTCGAAGCAGCCATTGACGTAGTGTCTGAACCTTTTTGCAACAGGAAGTAAACAGAGGCAGGCACCTTGTAGAGAACACCTTATCTCCTGCACTGCTTGTGCTTGCTTGTTCTTACCGTCGCTTTTTCCACCAGCAGCGTGAGGAACTGTTGCAGCTGCCTGAGGCAGAAAGATTTTTGAACTCGGACTTGGACCACATCTGGTTCCTAGCAAGCGCACATAGCTTACTTGGTACAACTTGTACCTAAGTGCGCGAGCCAGAGTAGCAGGCTATGAGTGCGTGGATGGATGAGCCTGTTTCATTTGCGACTGTGCAGTGGAAGCTGTCTCGTGCTTCCAAGTACAAGCTTGCATGCAATGTATGTAACCCACAAACCTATTAACTGGTTGAGCATGGGCTTAAAGTGTGGGCTGGGAATCAGTCACATCAACTTAGCTGGCCTATTGTTGTGTGCTTTGCTGGTCTATGGTGATTGTCTTTTGTGTGTTCACTCCATGAAGTCTATCAAAGTAAGCCAAGTTAGGCCTTTAGCGCACAGGTGGAAGAACTTCTACAGAGATCAGTAGCACAAAATGTCATCAAAGTCAATCCTGAAAATGAGTGAATGTGAAAGAGGCCAAGATGACATGGCCGTGAGCTTATATTAACTAAGACACATCCGCAGTCAGGAGGAGTTTTATTAGATTTCAGGACAAAGGCATGGATCGCATACTCTGCATAACTAGTAAAGCATGGCGGTTTAAAGCGCTATGACATCGAATTCCTGTATGCAATGAGAAAAATTCAGCTGCCTTGGGATACGTAGTGATGAGTCGTCTCGTCTTAATTTCATTGTTCTAATTCACACAAGAATTGGACTACGTCGCCCACAATGCTTTTCGACAAAAATCCGTTATAATTTCTACCACGAACTCGTTCTTGGATGGTGTGTTGAAATTGCCATAGATAAGCGGATGTAAATTCTAAGTTTGCGTTCTGTAATAATAGCGAAAAAACCGACGCTTTATTGCTTTTCTCATTTCTTGCGAGTTTCGAGACTGGGTTGGGTCAGTAGTTCCGCTTCCCCTGCGCCATTGTGGATCTACCCCGGTCCAAGAAGATTAAAGAATAAAAGCTACGGTAGCGTTATAAGAATATCCGCTTAGCTAATATCATAGTTCTGAGGCTAAGACGTTATAGGAGAATTGCGCTTAGTCATTGGAAAGGTATATACATCGGTCAAATTGTTTGGCGGCTCTGAAAAGGCGAGCAAAGTTCTGTGGAAGTTTCACAGCGTGAATTTCGCTGGTGAGTTCTGATTTCTGAACTGACTTGGTTAGCCTCGTAATGTTAGCAGACAAGCTAGCTCGCTAGGTTAAAGTCTTCAAGTTTCACGTTGTGAGGACTGCGCGTACAGTGCATGCGAGAAATTGTGAATTGTTTTGTGTACTTATAACTGGGCTTTCAGGATCATGCAAGGATTTTTTTTTTTTTTTTTTTACTGGATGCCTAAAGTTTTAATCAATGGCCAAACAACGGTTCACTGATTAACGGAGCAGCTGTTGCTAACATTTAGTTAACGTTAGCATATAAGTTGGCCTTACTAACTATGCACAGCGCCGCGTTGTTTAGTGCCCTCAACTGAGTTGAGAATGGTGTGATCAAGTCAATATATGGGGTCTCTTCACTTGGCTAGCTGACAGGAAAATTTAATCCTCCTCTTATGTTCGAGTTAATAAACCATTTTTCGTTTGAGGTCACTTTGGTCCCCGCAATGAAAAACTGCTTAAGATGTTTGTAACTGAAAGTGTTACCCAGTCTCCTGTCAGCTTATTTATGCTTTCTACTGACCATTTTAATGGCCAAGTAAATAAAACAAGACTTCCCCTATCCTCTCCCTATACGTCAAGCATCGATTTTACATGATTATAGCAGAATGAATGAGACCAAAAGTGAAATGAATGAGAAATTAATTTGAACATGCCTTCAGTCTTAGCCAACACTACAAAAACAAGATCAACATGATGATTTTATATAATAATTGATCCTGGGGTCAAAATGACCCCAACAACGCCGATGCACATAATGTGTTGACAGAACATAATTTTTTTTTATTTTTTTTTGAGTTCATGTTTTACTTGTAAAGTTAGGGGGAAAAAATCTAGCTGAAAAAAGTATGTTAACCATGTTTTTGGAAACATTGAGACGGGTCAAATTGACCCGGAACATAACAGGAGGGTTTTAATATAAACGTTTGCTGCTTTATTGCTCTCTAAGTTGCCATGCCACAGCAGTGACATGCAGGTGCAGCTGGAGAGTTCAGCTTGATGACACTATTCAGGAAACGTGTGTTGGTTATCAATCGAGTCACCTATGCGTTGGCTATTGTAGTTGCATGTCTAGCTATGTGGTATTGAGGTTTGATCTTGTCCTTCCATACTTGGTACACAACCATGCCAGTGTTGATAAGATGGTGTATTGCGAGTAGTGTTATTCAATTTGCTTGCGTACCCTCTCGTCGCAATTCATTTATTCGGCTGACATTTGCATCGAAAGTGAAGTCGCTGCAGTAAATGTACGCGGAATATCGTTGGATCAGTTACGGAACATTTACGCCGCCGGATACAATTAATACTGTGTGTCAGTTAATGTCACCGAGGGTACATCCCTACAGTTTTCGGTCTCCACAGCCTTACCACCACTGTCTGGAAGTGGGGAAAGGAGTGGACTTAATGACTGAGAAGAAACTTGGCAGCACTTCTGCGGTTCTGTGTCATCAAACTGGATGTCAACTGTTGATGAAATGCACCCACACGCCCACAAATTTTCCTTAAGCGATTCACGCATCTTTCTTGTGGTCAGCTTATTTAAAGGTGCGAAATTGCTTGGAAAGTTTCCAGCAGAACTTCTACAGAACTTGCACTGAGGTTACAGTAGCCTGCAAAACATAAACATGACGTTGAAATTAGGCTATGTGATCAGCAATGTTGGATCAGATTAAATGGCTCATTGTATTGGCAACTGTCCATAATCCCGATGTGAAAAATGTCTTTGCAGAGCACTGATTCACAGTAGGTTTAATGTAGCGATACTGTAATAACCTGCATTCTATTGTGACCTCAGTACGTCCATTATATGCCGGCTCAGGGACTTAACCCTAGATTGGAGATGCTTGTCTGCAATGACTTCTTAGTTTTTTTTGTCGTAGTATTGAACAAATTTTCTTATTGTGACACGCCATCTAATTTGTTGGTCAAAAGTAAACCTATTGAAAATGGTCATTCATGCGTGTTTGCACATGCTTGTTCAGTAGCTGCCTGCCATGTTATAAATGATAAATGTGCCTCTGTCATATCACTTATTGTGTTATCAGACGCATGTACGAAAACACAGGTGGATATTTGAGTGTTTGGGAAATGGAATTTGGAGACTGTGACGCAGCAAGAACCAGGCCTATGGAAGCAAGTGCAGGTTTTGATATCTTTTTTTTTTTTTTTTTAATTGGTATGCATACATTGAGCCTTAATTCTTGTGTTTAAGATGCTTGAATATAATTTTTTTTCACACTTGTTGAGGAACGGTTGGTGTGCCAAAATTGTGGCCTAAATGGACTTGACAGGGAGAGCTCTCCATTCCATTGTGTTGCAATGATTTATCAAGGGTCAGTATTCACTATGAAAGCAGAACTATTAAAGGTGGGCTTGTTTTATTTTACTTTCCATTGTCTTTGCTGGAAAATGCCATTTTTGTTTTCTTTTTCTTTTTTTTGGAAATCAGTGTTATATGGATGGTTGGCAGGGTCTCTGGTAGACCTTCAACTCCAAGGGTAATTTGCAGGGCAGAGTTTCTCACAGGGGTGAAGACATTCAAAGCCCTATTTTATGATAGGTAAACCATCAAAACAGCGAGTGAAGGATCTGGACATTGCCACAGTTATAGTTTTAAGGAAAAAAATGGCAATCCTGCCCCAGGTAGCCCAGGAACTGTGATAGGCTTGAAGTGTAACACAGTTTCAACCTTACAAAACCTTCAAAACTGGCATTAGGCCTGATTAGTGACAGCAGTAGGGCGAAAAAATGGAATGGGGTGACAAGTCAGTCAAATACCTCATTCTGATTGCATAAGCTAGACATTTGGAATAAAAATTAAATTCCGAATAATAATGTTTTCCATTTCATTATTTTTTTTATTTTAACAGTGAAACAAAGCATTTATTTACTTACTTATTTATTCAGCAGAATAAAGCATTTCAGACTTTCAGGCCTTCAGATTCTGCACTCTGCCACTTGCGAGCTAAATTAGATGATAACCACTTAAAGGAGTCGTGTGACAATTACTGCACACACTCAATTTTGAACAAAGTAAATCTGCTCAACTGCAGGTCAAAGTCGAGAAGGTATTTTCCTTTTTCTATGATTATTGGCGATTGAAACCAGTTTACATTCTTTGTATCCCTCGGCTAAAGCTTAAAATAACGCTTTGAATCCTCAAATTTCCATAGGAAGCTCCTATAAAAAGTATAAAGATTTGCCTCCAGCGTTCAAATGCCAGGCGTAGTTGGAATAATTCTGTTTTTTTTTTTGTTGTTGTTGTTCTAGTCTATAATTCACTTGCATAAATTAACCGCCAGTCAAACTTTTGAAGCATATTTTACCCGAGCTCCCAGGTTAAGGTTAGCTCTGGTTGGGGCTGGACGTCTGGATGTTCTTTCTGGTTGTTTGTTCTCTGAATGGAGAAACTTATTAAGTCCTAAAGGCTGCTGTTGGGGTGCTTCTTCAAGGCCGGTCTGATGCATGTGTTGATGGTCAGGCCTCAGGTGGTAAACAGAGCCGTCTGGGGCATCACTTGGGTTCCATAGCCCTTAGTGCTTCAGTCACAGGAAGTCTGATATCGACACAACAGGCTGTCACAGCCAACTCCAGTGACTCAGTCAGGAAGCATTAAGAAAAACACTTACGGTGTTTTTTCTCCTTCGCCTTTTTTCAGGTTGGCTGTTTATGTCAAGCTGCTCTGCTGTAATGTCCTGATTTCTGAAGTTTGTCTGGTTACATGTTTCCCCATTCATTGGCTTCACCGAGTCGTCACTTCCTGTCCGCAGCAGTTTAAAGGTGCAGAATGTGTGGAACTTCTGCTTAGTTTATTTATTTATTTATTTATTTTTCTTGTTGTACGTTACTGTTAATGAAAGATGAGCGTTTTTAAATTGCCATTCTCAATATTTGTCATTGTTATTTGTAGTTCTAAAAAAAAAAAAAAAACAATTTTGCATTTTTACTTTTTTGACCCGTTTTGAACTTCAGCAGTTGAGCAGTCACGTCACTGCGGTGTCTCAGTACTGCTTTCACGCCGGATCTTCATGCTGTAGCTGAGCTCCTTGTATTTGTTGTTCAGTGATCTGCATTGGCACTGCATTATACTGACCCAGTGATACGTTTGAAGCGTTGGACAGAATAAATAACCGAGGAATCGCATGATTACACTATCAAAAAATGCATTCTTGTCTAATCCAAGGTCCAGCTTATGGTTCCACTCATCCCTGCTCACCGCCCCATCTGAAAATTTGTAAAGATTTTGCCCCTGTTAATTTATGGCCAAAGTATCTCTTCACATTACGGCAGTTTCTGCCTTACTGTTTGAATCAGTGTGTGTCCTCCACGGGAACATTTTTTTCCTTTTTATTGGGGCTCGTTTCCCATCTGCTTAATAAATTTTGTGGCTACTTTTCTATTTTCAGGGTCTCTCCTTTTCCATTTTGGGGGGGCTGCTCTTTTCCATTCCAATTCCATTCAGTGGTAATATTGTAGTGTGTAAAAAAAACACAAACACTAAGCTTGCTGCTTTTGGAAATTATATTTATTATACTTATATTGCACAACAGCACCTTTAATCATACACTTCACCTGTGAGTGGTTTTAATGTTGTGGCTGATCAGAACAGGGTAAAATGTCATGCTCTGGGGCCGCCTTCTCTGTTCCTGGAGCACTATCATCATGACGCTTTTTGCACTACCCCTGATTTAGCACTGTTTTTGCCAATTAGCAGCTCATTTTAAAAGATCTTTAACTATGAAATGAGGTTTGCTTAGCTTTGGTTGGAGTGAAAACCTTCAGGATGGTAGCACTACAGGAACAGACCTCTGGCCTACGGTCCAGGACTGGTGAGATTGCTTTTATAAGCACAAGCATCAAAACGTCAAGCGTCAAAATCTCAGGCTTGGATTTTTCAGTCAAAACTTTTAAAAACAGGTTAATGACAGAAACTCTGCTATGGATTTTAGAATTGTATTTTTACGATCCTCAGTTATGGCAAGTGGGCGAAGAGGAAGGAAGAATTCTCAAATGGACTTCTACATCATGACATCAAAACTGACTTATAATGGAGCAGTTTCTGAACCACACATTCAGAGCTTTCAAAATTAAACATTCAAGGATATATCATACAGTTTATTTTATCACTGCAGGGATTTTTTTCCGGAGTGGTTGGCAACATTTTCACGGTCTAAAGTGATAATCTTGACAATCTTCATGTAAGTAAATGTCTGTTAAGTCAGTATCTAATGTTGAATGAGGTAACAGTGATAATTCAGCCAGCCCCCTTCTGATGAAGCCATTGCATTTGCATCATTTACCATTGTAAACTACTGGGTGTCTGTTAGCGACATTCCCAAGATAAGTCACTGGCAGCATGCAGTTACTGACTAGTTTTCCATCAACCAGCAGTGGTTGGTCTGCTAGAGAGGGTGCACACGGCTAACGCAATGGACTCACACTCCCCCTTCCAGTCTCCCTTAGTGTTGCGAGTGAACTATGGCCCAACAAACAAGGAAAAGGTTGATAACTGCAGACAAGGATACTTCAGTAAAGTGCAACTACAAAGAAAGTCATTGCTTCTGATTGTGTTCAACTGCGTGTGCTCTTGTGCTTATTTTCCCCTCATTTGCACATTGTTTGATAGATGAGGGCCCTGCTATTGGCTTTATGAAACATTTGAATGTTTGCTGTGGTATCAAGGCCTTGGTAAATCTGAAAGGGGGGTTGGGGGGGGCAATAGTATTTTTATTTTTTATTTTTATGCCCAAGACCTCGAAAGAGTCGATCGGGGGCATTATGTTTTCACCCCTTCCGTCCGTCTGTCCGGGAGTACGTCCGGGCGTCCTGTCTTAAACAATTCCTTTGTCGCGCTCTAACGTGAACACCGCGTGACGGAGGTTTATGATTTTTGGTGGGGTGAATGGTCATACATAATGGATGATGGCTATTGATTTTGAGCTCGCTCCACCATCCAATATGGCCGCCACAGCAGCCATCTTGAAATCATTTGTCGCGCTCTAATGTTAACACCGCTCAACGAAGGTTTATGATTTTTGTTGGGGTGAATGGTCGTACATAGGGGACGATGCCTATCGATTTTCAGCTCGCTCTGCCAACCAATATGGTCGCCACAGCAGCCATCTTGAAATCCTTTGTTACGCTCTAACGTGAACACCGCTTGACGGAGGTTTATGATTGTTCATGGAGTGAATGGTCATACATAGGGGATGATGTCTATCGATTTTCAACTCGCTCTGCCAACCAATATGGCCGCCACGGCAGGCATCTTGAAATCATTTGTCGCGCTCTAAAGTGAATACCGCTCGAGGGAGGCTCATGATTTTTGGTGGGGTGAATGCTCATACATAGGGGATGATGCCTATTGATTTTGAGCTCACTCCACCAACCAATATGGCTGCCACAGCAGCCATCTTGAAATCCTTTGTCGCGCTCTAACGTGAACGCCGCTCGACGGAGGTTTATGATTTTTGGTGACCAACATGGTCATACATGGCAGATGATGCCTAACACTCGCTTTCTGTACATGTTCTTCAACTGTTTCAGTCGGGGGCATATGCCACGCCTTGCGTTGCTCTTGTTTTTTTATAAATTTGGCATCTTCAATCCCACCCGAATCTGGAATGCCCACTTGGGGAACTAAGTACAAGGCTTGCTCATATGCGACCTCGTGCTGCCAATTCAGGAGAGTGCAGACAGTTCGCGGCTCTCCTCCGAAGCACGCGCCTGTCAGCCACTGCTTCTTATACACTCATTGGTTGAATCCTCGCAAGTTCAGAACGCGGGCGGAGGATACCCGAACATGAGCAAGCTAATAATCTTCCTGACAAGTGCCCGTCTGGCTAACAAGAGGTGCTTAAGCAATGAACAAAGCTACCATTTGTATATTACCCTTCCTGGCAGACCCTTCCCAATTTGCATCCCTGTAGCGCAGTGGCCAATTGTGCACCACTCTAAAAAAGCTGCCTACCACTGCCGAGTGGTACGACCGGGGCTCGAACCAGTGCCGTGATAGACACTTCTGCTTCGCAGTGCGATGCTTTAACCGAGTGAGCTATCCGGCAGCTACAGTGATGTTTTGTGGATGGGTTGGAGCTGGAGGCTGGTGGGCGATTCCGAGGTATTGTCAACCAAATGTCCCCTCCATGACACACGCTAAGATGATCCCTAAATAGAAATTGAGGGAAAAGTTGAGCTTTTTCCTCCCGAATATAGTAGTGCACTATTATACCCATAAACTGTAAAAAATACTTTTTAATACATCAACAGAATTTTGTTTGGAGGACGGTTTAATGTCTTGTCACAGAGGGGACATTTTGGTAAAATACCTCGGAATTGCTCTGACGTTGAACGGAATGGTTAACGGGAAGTTGTCGCGTGCAGCAGATGCGGAGTGTGGCGGTGGTGGAGCAATAAAGCAATGAGCCGTCGCCGAGGTGATAATGGCAGGGGTCCTCCCAGGTCCCAAACTCCAGGACCCCATGACCTCTCTGTTTACATTCCCTCTAACAGCAGGAAACAAACCCAACTGAGCGAGAGGGGAACTGTGCTGGCAGGAGCCTGATTGGCTTCCAGCACTCCTGGAAAACTTTGCTAATTGTTTCCCTGGGGACTATCCTGGTTAAGGAAATAAAAGTAGATAAAAATGAACTTCAGTTACCTCTTAGAAACTCTGGCTGGTTCTTCAGTTTTGCCATTGATAGGACTCTTGAACATTTGAGTGAATATTAGATCATGAAAATGCAGCCCAGCTCTGGGGTGCGTTTCCCAAAAGGGTAGTTACTAACTAAGTTAGCAACTAACATAATTTGTCCATTTACAGTCAATGGGTCCAACTATGTAAGTTAGCTTCTGTGATTTTGGGAAACGTACCCCTGACTGGCTGCCTCCATGTGGCACTTTGAGAACAATGGTGGATGAGAACTGACTGTACCACCTTGTAATGTTGATGAGGGCACTGAATGGATGAGGTGTTCAAGAAGTGATTTTTCTGAGGCAGCATTAAAGCAACAACGCCGTGACAATCTGGTTTTATGTTTTTTTGTCAGTTGGTGGATGGATTGCGGCCCTGCGTGCGCGTGCGTGTGTATGTGTGCACGTGCGTGCGCGTGCTCAACCAGCGTGAATCCTAGTGCCGTCTCTTCTCTGGGTAAACGGCTCACGCATACCCGGCAAATGCACATGATGAAAAGAAAAAGGAACTCACTAGACCCGGCGACCCTCAGTTGTTCAGAGGTCCAGTTTTGACGCTCACTTGCCTATTTTCGGCGCTTTCCATGGTGGACGGTGGTTAGAACAGACAATCCAACTGGTCTGCAGCTGCAAAGCGTTATATGCTGCAGGGTGCAATACACTGTGCGTTGTGACACATTCCTCACATAAGCATCATTAAAATTCTATGCAACTTGTGCCACAGTTGTCCTTTTGTCTGTTTGGACTGGACGGGATAGCTGTGGTTGCCCTTGTGCATTGATGGGCCTTTGCCACTATCGGTAGGAACTCACCACTGAGTGCTCTAGAAGCATTACCCACTTGTCTGGTCTTAACGAGTTGGCCCCCGTTAAAGGCCCTCAGACCTCATCTTTCCCACATCCGACGCGTTGACCACGAGAACTGACTGTTCGCTGACCACCAAAGGTTTGTCCGCAGACCTTGACATGCGCCATTGGGTCAGTCCAAGTGAAGGCATCCAGAAAATTGGAAAATTCCTGGGTCACCCCCTCAGAAATTTCTCAAAATTCGTATAGGTACCTCTGGTGGACTTATGAAATAATACCAAGTATTAGACCAATATCCCTAATAGTTTTGAAGTGATGGCCTGTCACAATTTTAAGTATTTTTTTTTTTAATTTTGACGAAATTGTGTTTCGTCCAGCTTTGGGCTTCCACTGCTCCTCTATTATTTGACCTACAGATCAGATTTTTGGTCTCCCTGGCCAACTTTTCCCCTAGAATCAGAATTTCTGGTCAGATTAGGTGTATCTACCTTGGTTGCTCCACAATAGGGCTCCAAAGTTGGCTGAAAAGCCAAAAATCACAAAAATTGCTGTACTTTTTAAATGCTACAGATCAGAAAGTTTAGGGAATTCAAGCTTGAAATTTTTTTTGTGACCAGTCCTGATACCTCTCATAGGTAATCCACTTTAATCTTGTTTGTATCTTGGCAGGAATGAGAAAATTTTTTTTATTATTATTTTGCTCGTTTTTCATTTTACGGAAAAAATAGCAATTTTGAAGTCCATGGTTCAACATGTGCGCAATTGACCACATCCCTCAAATCTTTACCATAGATTGCTATAGTTGTCAACTTCATCTGACAAAAAAATTGGGAAGGTGTTCAGCCTAGTTTTTTTACTGCAATTTTTTGAATGATGTTACCTATTTCGAGCAGATATTGATGAAAATTCAGCATCGTGTAGCATCAGTTGCCAAATTCAGCACATTTGCCACATTTAGGCTCTTTGAAACAGCTAAATACATGCAAAAAATAACTTCAATACAATTTTTCAAGCAAAATCATTGTTTTATTTGAAGCTTAACAATGGATTACATGTACAACTACTACATTGGAATGGTTCACGTGGTTTTTGTTAAGAGACCATAAGAATGCTGCTTTTAATCTCATTTTGTAATTTTTGCTAACATTGCTAACTATCAAATTTACATTCACTGCCAGGAACTTAGAGGACTAAAAATCACACATGATGCAAATCTGTAATGGAATCAGGATAAACTTATACAATTGCTACACCAAAACATGGAAATTACACTTACGTGAAATCTGTTTGGTATGAATATTTCCTGGATCTGCACATGTGCACTGTTCACTCATGAACAGAGATAAAAACATCTTCTCATAATGAAAACAAATTTGCTTAATTTCCTCAAGCATAACTCCAGATCTCCAGGCGAGCAATTCTTGATCGTCATTGCTTAAGGTATCCACTCTGAAGAAGCCAGTTTTTCTTGCCATACGTGTATTGTGACATTCATCACCCAATTTGGTGCCTAAGTCACACTGTGGTAAATCCTTCTTACCCTCCATGGTTTGAGTGATTATGACAATCTGATCATTGGAGCTCTTTTATACTGGTCATTATTACGCAATACCAAAACGAAGTTCAGACGAATTATGGATTAAGTCATCACACTTCACTTACCTCAGATTGCAGATTTAATGATGATGTAAGATGAAACAATTTTGTGCTTGTCTCAAGATTTCATTATTCAAGTTTTAACATGATGAACTGAACATTACTTAATATTCATACTTTCAACAAATCTATAGCATTTTATGATGTACGATGGTGCATTTAAATGGCCAATATGGTGTGTCTATTGAAAAATTCACATAAAATAAACTAGGCTGAACACCTTCCCAATTTTTTTGTCAGATGAAGTTGACAACTATAGCAATCTATGGTAAAGATTTGAAGGATGTGGTCAATTGCGCACATGGTGAACCATGGACTTCAAAATTGCTATTTTTTCCGTAAAATGAAAAACGAGCAAAACAAAAAAAAAAATTTTTCTTCTCATTCCTGCCAAGATACAAACAAGATTAAAGTGGATTACCCATGAGAGGTATCAGGAATGGTCACAAAAAAAAATTCAAGCTTGAATTCCCTAAACTTTCTGATCTGTAGCATTTAAAAAGTACAGCAATTTTTGAGATTTTTGGCTTTTCAGCCAACTTTGGAGCCCTATTGTGGAGCAACCAAGGTAGATACACCTAATTTGACCAGAAACTCTGATTCTAGGGGAAAAGTTGGCCAGAGAAACCAAAAATCTGATCTGTAGGTTAAATAATAGAGGAGCAGTGGAAGCCCAAAGTTGGACGAAACACAATTTCGTCAAAATTAAAAAAAAAAATACATAAAATTGTGACAGGCCATCACTTCAAAACTATTAGGGATATTGGTCTAATACTTGGTATTATTTCATAAGCCCACCAGAGGTACCCATATGAATTTTTTGAGAAATTTCTGAGGAGGTCATCTGGGAGGGTCTGGATGCTTAGATATGGACTGACCCCGTTGTAATGAGAGAATCAATGTTATTTGCTTCATCTGCGAGTGGTTTTAAAGTTTTGGCTCACGGGTGTCTATCGTACCAGTGTAGAATTGACAGAGATACTCAGCCAGGCTGAATTGGCTGAACCAGCAGACCAGAGATAATCACTGGAGTTGCATGGCCTCAGTAAAGGAATGGCGGCAGCTGTCTGAGCAGCCGCACTCTACCTGTGCTGGCACGCCTGCGCTTGCGCCAAAGGAGGAACAGGCTCCTCCTTTTTTTTTCCTCCTCCCTTGAGGTGCGATATTTGCCTGCCAAGGTGTGCACACACTCCCCTCAAGGAAAGGAGAGCGACAGAAAGGGAGACTGTGTGTGGGGAAAAGAGAAGGATTAGTCACATCAAGGTGAAAGAAGAGGGTAAGAGGGAACCGAACCTGTGGCTCCATCCAGAAAGAGCACAGCTAGAGAGGGGTGGAAGTTTCTGGAACTGAGTTTGGGGTACTTCGGTGAGACGCTGCGAGCGCGGACCTCTGCTGAAAGGTACGACAGCTTGAGCCAAGCAGCAGCTGTAGTGCGTTTGTATGACGGGTCCACAGGGGCCATGTACTACTGATGAAGGTGCGGCTGGGAGGGACACGAGAGTCTGTGGTGGTGAAGCTTGTCTGAGCTCTGGGACTGATGTCCTGCTTTTAAAAATGGCTACAGTCAAAGGAGAAACTCTTACTCGGTATGTTCTCTGTGAGTGTGATTCGGGAGGTGGGATACGTGTTAAAACCTGTTCAGCTTTCGGATGGTATGAACTAGTGAGAGCAGCTCTGTTGATCTCTGATTATTCAGATTGGTGGGATTGATCTAAAGTTTTTAAATTGATTTTGCATCCTCAGATGAGTTAACCAAGTTGGATGTGGGCATTATTGTGGAATTGGGACACGATGTTTGGTGGAGTTGAGTGTTATGCTCTTTATGACCTTCTGTGCTTGGTGTAGGAACACAGCAGTTTTCTGACATGTTTGTACTTGATAATTAAGCCCAAAATGCACTGTGAGGTGAAGATATGACAGCTTTACTCTGTAGCCAATAGGGAATGAGAGAGAATGACGAGCTTTCCCAATAGCCAATCCATAATGAGGGGGAATATGATGAGTTTTTTTCTACAGCTAGAATGCGATGAGGGTGATTTGTAAGTCTTCCCGATAGCAAGTGGGGAATTTTGTGGGACAAGGTTGGAAGAATTTGTCATTCTTTGATATCAATGCAGCGAAGTCCTATTATGGCAATGCAGCACAGCTACAGAATGCCTGCTACTTTGGCTTACAGTGGTGCTTAGCTATCACACTGGATGTTATTTAGCTCATAGTGGTGCTGATGGAGTGGTTAAGCAGTTTAGTTCTAATGGTTTTTTGCCATTGCTTTTCTGACTTGGAAATTCACAAACATTTGCTTACCCAATCTCATGACCCTCAGTTGTCTGGGTCAGTGCTGCAAGTCCTGTTTTTTGATATGCAACACCCAGTAGGTTTTCATTTCAACCCTAACTTTGCACTGATTTGACCGGTTGGCTGTTTAGTTGCGTCTCTCTGTGTTTAATGAGATGTGCCTTGTTGGTGTTTCACTGAATACCTACAGAATGTAAGACCTGCTGGAACAGAAGGGCAGCCCTGGACTAGTTGATCTCCAAGTGTAATGGTGATTCCACCGTCCCTAGGTGTAAGAGGTGTGGTTTAATTGAGGGTATCGCCAATACGCAAAAAATGCCCGGATGTTGCGCTTTCGGCAAAATATCTTGCTACTTCCGGAACCTACTTACTTCCGGTGCGTTACTGAGGTCACGGCTATCGTTTAGCGTCAGCTAGCTGCGGCTCGGCCGTGCACGCACGCTTATGTAAATCAAGCCGAGGAAAATGTAAACATTCACCAAGCGCACAGCTAGTTTCACGAGCGTATGGGCCAGTATGCAAGTAAGTATCCGATGCGGTCGGCGGAACCACGCACACCTAGGCAGCGTTCAATTTTTTCCCGCAGCCGCGAAAGAGACCGGAAGCGACTGGGTTACCAAACTATCCCATAATGCATCAGAAACGGGGCACGAATGCAACATCCGGGCATTTTTTGCGTATTGGCGATACCCTCAATTTAAGCACCCCTGTCTTAAATTTTGTGTTTCCAAGTCTAGGTCGGGGCTATTTAACCTCATCCAGAAAGGGCCGGTATGGGTGCAGGCTTTCATTCCAACCAAGCGCTTACACACCTGACACCACTGATCAGTCCCAAGAGTCTTTGCTAAAGAGCTTGATTAGTAGCATCAGGTGTGTAACTGCTTGGTTGGAATGAAAGCCTGCACCCACACCGGCCCTTGCCAGATAATGTCGAATAGCCCTGGTCTCGATGTTTAGCTTGACCTTCAGACAACTTCAAAAGCTTTGTTTTTTTGCCTCATAATTAGATGTCTGTAAGTTCATATGAACTCGGTTCAAACTTTTCCATTGTAGCATAGCATGCCAGCTCAGGCTGAGGGCGAAGTCTTTTACGCTCAGTGAATCATGTCCTGGGGGCACGGCAGTCCGTCCTGGCTTGATCAGGGATGGGTGTTGCCATTCCTGGGATGCCAGAGCGCGCAGATTCAAAGAGACGTCTGGCAGAACGTGGTTTTTGCCCATTATGCACGGTGAAATGAGTTTGCAACGTGAATCACAACTTCAGTTACTCGTTGAAGATCATGGGCAGAACCTGAATACATTTGCGGGGTGTCTCTGCTCTATTTTAGGAGTTTTGCATGCTGCCAAGGCCAGAACATAATTTTAGGACTTATGCAGATGGAATGGGCAATACTGCTCTCTGCTTTTCTGGGCCCCAGTCAGCCCTGCCAGCCCCCCGGATGGGTCCCACCCGACAGCTCACCCAGTTCTTTTATGAAGACAATGGAGAGGATTATTCGATGGCTCGGGGCCCTCAGAGATGAGCCGTCTCAATGGGCTCTCCAGGACAAGGCTGCTCATTATGTCCATCAGTCCATCTCTGTTACGCTTATCCAGTATTGAGCTGCATGCTGGCATAGCTTGGCATCGTACTTACTGATTCTTACGACTCTCCTCTCCACCCTTTTCTGCACCTCTGTGCATCTGACTGTCTCGCCATGTCTCTTGCCGCCCTCCTTTCTCTTTTCTCTGTCTATTTCTTGCTCTGTCTTCTGTGTCTTATTTTCTCTTGGTATCTGTTGCTCTCCCTCTCTTATTTACTTTTTTCCTCTGTATCAGGCTGGGTCCGAAATCACTCACTCATTCACTATTCCCTACTCGCTATAAAGGGGACTCTCATGTAGGTGACTATATAGTGAGCTTACGGGCAGAAGGAAGAAACGCTTTCGGACACTACCCGGCTCGTTTTTGTGGGCGCTGTTAATGGCGTCATTGCTGTCATACATTTAATTATTCTTCGGTGTGTGTGCAGTGCATGATGGGACGTATTTCTGGGTTAGTGACCAGGTGACCACTACATTTTGTGATGGATTGTGGGAGGTAATGAGTTCACTATATAGGGGATAATAATTCTAACAAACAATTCAGACAGCACTACAAAATGGTGAACCCACCATATAGTGCACTTTATAGGGAGCAGTGAGTAATTTCGGACACAGCACCACTCTCTTGGTCTCTCATAGCTCTTTCTCTCTTTCTTGTTTGTCCTCGATCTGTATCCCTCCTCCTCTCTTGCTCTTGTTCTCCATACCTCACAGTCTCTGACTGTGTCTCACTCTCTCTCACCTCTCAGTTGTGGATCAGTTTTCTGTATGGAGACAGGGCCCCTCCCTCTTACATGAACATCCCTCCCCCCCTCAGCTGTGCAGGTGTGAGCAGTTGCCCACAGTTGGGCTTCGCTGGCCTCACAAACCCCTGGAGCACTTCTTCAGGGCTTTACTTTACCCAGATAGTTCATACAGGGTGGCCCACCCAACATTTTTAGTTGACTGGTGTGAAAAGTGTTCAGTGAACACGTCTGAAGACGAGTTTGGATTTCAAACCATGAAACACGATGAATGAATCAATCGAAGTTTGAAGACCAAAGCTTAAAAAAAAAAAAAAACCTTGTATTGACACAATCGATCTAGTCTTGTTGTCCATCGTATGAACACACTTGCATCCTGGTACACCCTGGCACCTGCTCTATTGTTTTCCTTGGAGAGGTGAATGGAGGTCATAGCTGGAAAGAGGAGAGAGACCAGAATGGAGCCGGTTAGCTTCTGTCTGTCAGTCTCTGAGGGAAAGAGCCTGGTGTTGGGGCACAGTGCACCTTCTGTCATATTAGGACACACTAACAGTGTCTCTTAACTGCAGATGGTGAGTACTAGAACACATATTGGCACTCGCGGAGCCCTGCAGGCCTGTCTTTTCATGAAAGGGAGAGGGAGGTCTGTTTGGGAGGTCTGGACCAGTCCTGGCATGGTTGTGCTTGGAAACCGTCTGACGTGCTGCGTGATTTGGGCAGAAGTAGACTTTTTCATCACTTCCTCTCATTTGCTACAAAGTGCGAGTCTGCCCTTTGAAATGAGCAGTTCCCTGTGATTAATCCCGTCTGTGAAACTCGCTGTTCACCACAGAAATACAGTCCCACAGACAGGCTTCCTGTCACTCGGGGGTGCGTTTCCTGAAAGCACGGATGCTGACTTACATAGTTCGAATCACTGATTGCGAATGGACAAACTAGTTGCTAACTTAGTTAGCAACTACGCTTTTGGGAAACGCACCTCAGAACAGCTCACTCGCAGCCAGCGGCCTACAATTCGCATGGCTGTCCATAGACCTGAACCGTACAGTAGGCCAGGACAACATTTATTTTTGATTATATTTGTCTTCAGAAATTTTCCTGGTTAATGACTTTAGTCAGTAAATGCATTTTTGTCATTTCTGATTGATCCCTTCTCCTCAAAGACGGTGCATTGTTATGGGAAACGCACCCCAGAACAGCTCACTCGCAGCCAGCGGCCTACAATTCGCATGGCTGTCCATAGACCTGAACCGTACAGTAGGCCAGGACAACTTTTATTTTTGATTATATTTGTCTCCAGAAATTTTCCTGGTTAATGACTTTAGTCAGTAAATGCATTTTTTTGTCATTTCTGATTGATCCCTTCTACTCAAAGACGGTGCATTGTTAAGCACTATCTTTAATTTTATGTTTCTTCGGAGTGTTCTAGAATGCAGTAGGCTTTGCAGGGGGCATGGCTATGTGCCTCTCTTAATGGCTGGTCTGCTGGGCCACCATAGACCTGCTTTGCATCCGATATTTGCTCCCATTGTGCCCCTGTCTTCCTTCGAGCGGTTTCCAGAGGAGTTTGGCAATATATTGTTGCAAACTACGCCGGCTTCTGTCTGAATTTGGCTGTATCAATTATAGAGAAATTTTACTTGAATCATTAAGTCACGTGATCTTCAGAGTATGCTGGCATGCTAGCCATTTGCGACATGGACAGCCCACCTGCAAGCAATGTTTTATCGGGCGCTAAATGTATTGGAAGAAAGTCGTAAGAAGAGGTGCTTCCAAAAAAATTGTTCGGCCATCTGATAGGATGCCTTTTTGCAGATCTGTGTAATTCATTAACATCTGCTTCTTTTTGCATAAAACTGAAAAAACTGCCCAATATTGGCGATAATGCGCCTAAATTTCAAACCTAAATTTGAGTATTTAAATACTAACTAATATTACGGATAATTTCATACTGTGGCGAATCATATTCATGCAAGCAAAGTTGATTTCCTTTCCTGTGCCAGCCTCCCTCCTCCTTAAGATCTGTGGATTAAAACGGGCTTTGGCTCGATACGACTTCTGTGACGCACTGTAATCTATTCTTGAAAGGCAGCTTGCACTACTGTTTACACAAAGAATAAATAATCAAACCAGATGGGTCAGACCTATATGGCTGGACAGCGAATATCGTCATGATGGTGTTGCTAGTTTCTGTCGGCTCCTTAATGGTAATTCCCATTATGTGTTCGCGTTGAGCTAACGCCATCATTCAGCTACTTGGTTAGTCACGAACATTGGCAATTTCAAGGGCTGGCTCACTGCTATGGCGCAGTCGACAATACATTTAAATGTTTTGGGCTCGTAATTTAACGAAGAAATATCTAACACTGACTACAAGTATTTAATTAGGTACTGCTGTCTAAATTCTAAATATTGGAAAGTTCTCTCTCCCAGCCATCTCCTTTCCAGACTCGAAGCTCACCTGTTGAGGACACTGACCCTACATGGAAAATCGCTACCCTCATTAATTTTAAACTCGTCTGTGTTTACTACCTATAGTGACCCATGTAGCTAGCTAGCTAGCTGTGTAAGTTTTACCATTTTGGAAAGAAGCATCACCTCTCATAATGGTTCTTTTAAACATTCAGCAAGTCAGCAGTACACGCGGTCACTGGACCAACTGAACCACCAGTCCAACAACACAGAAAAAACCTGACCGCTCAAGCCGTGTGCTGAGGCTCAGTGCATACCTGTCTATGAGAGCACTGGAAAGCAACCTCGGGATCCATCTTAAAATCATTCTGGGCTCTAGGACGTCTTCATCTTTCAAATCTATCTCCAATATTTACCTGCATTTTATCACATCCCTGGTCGTGGAGCTTTAGTTTTTTAGTAGGATACCAAGGCTTTTTTGGTCAGGTAGTATCTAAGGATGGATCTGTTGAACTAGTTTGCCTGGTTGCTTACATAGCTGCAGCACACTGCGTTTGCCTGCCAAGTTATATCTGGCAACCCAGAGTGTCAAAATGGGTTAGTGGGCAGGATCACGCAGGTGAAAATATAAACACAGTCCACACTTGAATGGACATTTTAAAGGCGACTATACTGGTTGTGGCATTGTTGTCGGAGACACCAGTATTTTAACTTGTCTCGTGTTCTCAAATCTCTGATATTTAATGGTCATTTAATGATTTCGTACAGTAAATATATTGCATATTGCTCTTGTAATTGTTTATGTCAATATTGTGAAATGCTTTCTCTATCCAAAGCAATTGTCTTAACTGCAAGATAGCTGATTGCTAATGTTTGCTGTGGAAATGCAGTGAGCTTTTCTATGGTCCCCAGGGTTCTGCCCAGGATTTTCAGAGTGCTGGGTGGCGTGGTGAAGCCATGCTTCGAGGGCAAAGCCCAAGGGGGAGAGAAGGAGAAAATTTTTAGAATTGAGGTTGAATTGGGAATGAATTCATGCAGTTTCAGTCAAGGAAAATACAGTATTTTCCAATGGCTGAAAGTGCAGGATGCCATGTTAAAATTCATCCCCAGCCCATGATATTCTGGTCACGCTTAGATTGGTCCACCCAGTTTGCATTTTTTTTTTTTTTTTTTTTTACTAAGGAGACAAAAAGTATTGTATCATTGAATGATTTTTGCCTCCTTTATAAAAAGGCTGGGATGACTAAATGCTGTCCTGTGGATAGGCTGCAGTCTAGTTCCCACACGGGGTAGCATTCAGTCAAGAAATTATACAGCAAAAATGCTTTTTTCCCGGCTTCTGAGACCACTTTCCCCGTTGTCATGGTGTTGTGTGTAGCTGTGGGTTGCTCGGTCTGTCCTGGACAAGGTACAAATATGCGAAGATTTCCCAGAAACCAACAAAGATGGCGATTGTGTGGGCTGTTAACGTGAAAATTGGTGTCTGCATTACAGTTTCCTCTTGTGTGATTTAAGTTCCCTGTGCTTCTGTTCTTCTTCTCCCTTTATTTGACAGAACAGATAGAGGAGTGGTGGTAGGTGCATGTTTGCGATTTCTTGTCAATTCTTACGGGGATGAGTCTGTTGCTGATATTTAGCTGTGTCACAATTACTGCACATGCTCAGAATGTACATCCCACAAAAATGAATCTGCTTGACTGCAAGTCCTAATCATATTCCACTCTTGCCAGTCTGTCTTCGTGTTGCATTGTATTTATATGTTTTAGTTACTGTGGCTGTGTGGCAATATGCTTTTTAGCTTACCGGCCCTATGGGCCGATAAGCTATTGTCGTGGTGTGGCGTCCGTCTGTCCGGAACATTTTTGATCTTTTTTTCGGCTTGATGAATTTTCATGTAAATTTGCAATAACATACTACTAGACCATGTCTCCAGACTTTTTCTTGGATTTTTGATTGAATCATTTTTGTCCGTTTTATGGGCCCTTGAATTTTTGCCTCCAATGTGAAAGATAGGACTGAGAAATTTAAAAAAATCATTTCTCAAAAACTGCTTGATAAGTTTTTTTCTAAATCAGGCAATCAACTTACCTTGGTACTGTCAATGTACAGTGCGAGCACCATTTTGATTGAATCGACAGAAGTGGGTCTATTGGGGGCGCTGTACTTTATGAATATTTAAGATGGCCTGTGGAGGCCAAATAGTTGCAGATAGAGATTAAGTTTGTATTATCGACATCGAGGAAGGCATATATGACCTATATTTTGGCAATATTAAATTTGACCACAGATGACTTTGAAAGGTCAAACTCAAGGTCAGGGAAATGTTAAAAGATATGACTTGAAATTTAAAAAAATTACTGCTCAAAAACTGTCTGATAACTTTTATTCTACATCTGGCAATCAACTCACCTTGAAACACTTTATGTACAGTGCGAGTGCCATTTTGATTGAATTGACAGAAGTGGGTCTAGTGGGGGCGCTGTCCTTTAACTTTGGGTCTTATGGAGAATGGGCCAAATCGCCTGTGGAAGCTAAATGGTTGCAGATAGAGATTAAGTTTGTATTACCGACATATAGGAAGTAATATATTACCAATACTTTGGCTGTGTTAAAGTTGACCTCAGATGACCCTGAAAGGTCAAACTTGAGGTCAAGCAAAATGTTACTATTTTCAAAGGTTTCTAGGCTTGAAAATATTGAAGATTGGGAACATATGTGCATTGAACACTTATAGGAAGTCATGTATGAACTTTCATTTGGTGGCCTTGAACTTGACCTTCAGCGACCTTCGAAGGTCAAACTTCACATAGTGAAATTTCAATGACTTCTGTCACCAAAACTATTACAGATAGAGCTTAGGTTTGTATTGCGGGTATATAGGAAGTCATGTATGAACTTTCATTTGGTGACCTTCATACTGACCTTCGAAGGTCTAACTTGACCTAGAGAAATTAATGACTTATATCACTGAAAAGTGTAGGTTTGTATTGGAGATGGAACCTAGGTTTGTGTTACTGACATTCAAGGTCTCACATATGAACTTTGGAATTTGGTGACATTCACATATGAACTTTGTTGATGACATTTGTAGGTCAAACTTGACATCATACAATTACAATGACTTGTCTTGCCAAAACGGTCACAGACGGAGTCTAGGTTTGTATTACAGACATATAGGAAGTCATATATGAACTTTCATTTGGTGACCTTCGTATTGACCTTCAAAGGTTAAATGTGACCTAGTGAAAATTCAGTGACTTGTATCACTAAAACGGTCACAAATGGAACCTAAGTTTGTGTTTCTGACATCTAGGAAGTCACATATGAACTTTCATTTGGTGACATTCAACTTGACTGTCAGTGACCTTTGAGGGTCATACTTCACAGTGAAATTACAATGACTTGTATCACCAAAATGGTCACAGATTGAGCCAAGGTTTGTATAGAGACATTTAGAAAGTCGTATATGAAGTCCATTTGCTGACCACAACTTGACATTCTGTGACCTTTTAAAGTTCACATTTGACATATGGAATACATATTGACATATTTTAATGACTTGTCTCTCCAAAACTGCTTCAGAGCTTAGGACTGTATTACAGAAGGTCTTATAAATGTATATCTTTTATTTAGTGACCTTGACATTGATTTTCATTGATTCAAATGTCAAACTTCACATGAAATTTTCAGAACTTCTATCAACGCTGTAAGACTGCTTGCCGGTAAGCTACAGGACCCCTTGGTCCTATTTTTATATTAGGGAGCTTTTTATGGAAATTCAAGGATTCAAAGTGCTATTTTAAGCTTTAACCAGTGGAAACTAGGAATGTTTGCTGGTTGCCGTCACCCGTAATCGTAGAAGAAAACCGCCTTTTAGATTTCAACTTGCAGTTGAGTTGATTTACTTCGTTCAAAATTGAGAGCATGCGCAGTAATACTGACACAGCTCCTTAACCTCTTTAACCTGAACACCCCCGGTATCAATGGGAGTGCATAGCATGAAGCCACAAAGTCATGTTATGTACCCACTTAACAGGAAGAAACTCGGATAAAAGCTCATGATAACTATTTTTACCAAAACGAAACATAATTTCAGTGTCAAGATATTTAATGAGCTCATAGCAAAAGCACGCGAACGATGCAAGTGTAAAATGTGCTATACTACCAAATGCTTAACTTCATTCTACCGCACAAACAATATATTGTATAAAATCAGAGACTCAACGGATTCTAACCATGTAAGGTTTATCGCTCTATGACTAAAACTCACTGAATTAGCAGTCGACAAAGAGTAAAAACAAACTGCACTTTGTACATAACCATAAATAATGTCTTGCCTGTATGAGAATGGCCTGTTCAGCAGTATATGAATGATGATGAAGTCCATTGGAAGAAAGTTGAAGTGAATACCCAAGTGGTCATTGTCTCGTTTTGTTGCGAGGGAGCGAATAAAGGTATTCTCTTCATCAGTTGCATGTTTTTCCCGTCTGAACACGGCCCCGAGTTCTTGTATAAAATTAAGTGCAGATAGAGACTGGGCTAATCCGTGTAGTACTAATGTGCATTTAAACAAGACCACGGTGGAATGGAGTTTCCATGTGTAAATTTTCTTGCGTAAAGAAAACTGCGGTTTTCAACGACTCCAGCGATATCCCATTGTGTACAGCAATTTTCAGTCTATATAATCGGGGATTTTTACCACTAAATTTTGGTTAGTTTGAGCGCACAAGAAAATTACACGGCCCAGATAGTACCTAAGCCACGCTGCCTTATGGCGCCCGGTGCACAAGCAAGGTAACAACATTGCTCCTACTCAGCCAGCTGTACAGACTCCGTTTGTAGGCGGCTCTGATAAATAAACTTAAAGGGGACCTATTATGCTGATCCTTCTTTTAATACATATTAGTAATGTTATAATGTTAGTTGTCCATACTCAACCTCTGAAAGGTTTCTAAACATAAGATACAGGGGTTTTGCCGTAATCCAAAAACGTGATTTCGTGAACGTGATTTCCCTCTGAACAGCTCCTCCCAAGATCTTCGCGAGATCTGGGCAAAACCTGACGTCAGGTTGTGCCGTTCAATTAGTACAGACCTAGCCAGAGCCAATCACGGCGCTGGACCTGCCCACACCGGAAACTACACTAGCTGGCACTAACAACGGCAGATCATACTATGCCTTAGTAGCGTCGACACTTTTGGAAATACAAAAGAAGAACCGCAGATCATTTGAGGTGCAGTTTTGTCAGTATCTCTCTCAAAGCTGCTTGTCCGTTTACTTTTGGACGGGAAGAAAAACACTTAGTTCTCTTCCAAAAGAGGATGCCACCAGAAATCAGTGGGTAGCTTTTTGTTTGCTGGCAGCAAACAGCCACGGCCAAAGGGAACGTTAGCTGCTTGTGCTCAGCATTTCAGCAAAGACGGCTTTATAAATAAAGGATAATTCGACACAGGATAAGCGTTTCAGCTGCTTCTCAAACCTGAAGCAGTTGCATCGATCAAGCGCTCGGAGCCACAAGCTGTAAATAACGATATATCTGAAGATAAAGCCTGTATCGGTCGCGACTGTCCGTGACTCACAGACACAGAAGCTGTAAGTTGCTTTTACTGCATAAGCTAACCTGACGTGATAGCCAGTTGATTGTGGCTGTAGTACAGCGGCTAACGTAGCCAAGTTACTGTTGCTAATGTTTGTGTCCTAAATATGCAAGAGTGATATCAGGGGAAATTCTACAGAAGGTGTGTGAACATAAACCTCATTTGAAGCTAACTTTTAATACTTGTTTGTAATTTGGATGCTTGGTACAACTGTTCACAGTAACAGAACTTGCTGTCTGTAAAACCTGTATTGCAAGGGTTTGTCTCTGTGGTTATGACCGCTCGGTTACCAGCTACTGCATGTTAGTTTGCGTGTCGTGCTAATTAAAAATGCTCCTGGTTAACTTACATGCAGTAATTCTGATCGGTATGCTTGTGTTACTTCGGTAAGCATCAATGTGGCAGTTTCATCATAACGTTGCCCGATTGTAGCCACTACAGTTAATGATCGCTTCACTTATCCATGACCGGGATCAGCCGGATACTTCACAAATGTCTGAGCAAGCTCTCTGGTGCTACCATGAAAGCAATGTGAAACACAGAAGCTCTACCGGTTTACAAATGATTTCTCTGCACTACCTTGACATAATTTCATCCCCCTTTAGAAATTGTTGTGGCTAATAAAAAGCCAAAAAAGGCGGAGATTAAATAGGTAATTCTTTCCTGTAGAAGTGATCGATTCGCTAGCTCCTAGGGGTGTAACGATTCTGAATCATTGTTTTTTTAAAGCGTAGTAACACCACCTGCTACCATGGGGCGAACATCCGAGCTTTCCCTTTTCCTTTATTAACCCCCGTGATGTCCTGAACGAAAGTGCTTAACATCAAAGGGCATGGTAAATGCTTCCGGAAAAAACTTGACTGACATCAGTATTTTTCAGCTACGTGCTGAGAGGAGCCAAGCAAATGAAAACAAAATCGTCATCCTATTAACCAATTAGGCAACTCTAAGAAACGTATACCTGTTCCCGTTTACTTTGCCTGATTAGCAATCAAATGGTGGATTCGTTTACTCTTTAAGTTGAATGAGTAGAGCTGTTTATTAAGACAACATGTTTGATTGCTGCATTTTGAAATTTAAATGGGCACAGAACAGCACTGCTTGAACACGATTGCCATTGCCACGGCACTTCGTGCGACTGTGATAATTTATATCTCACATTCACGTTTCATCCGCTTTTCAGAATGTTTTCCACCTTGTGTATTTTTTAGACGCTTAAACTCCAGGTCGATCTTATAACAAATCTGTTTTAAATTAATCTTGAATAATGTCCTAAAATGCTACAATGAGAGATGTAATTCAGAGGAAGATTTTTTCTAATTATTCAAATTGGCATTCTTTCAATCTAACACCGTAGCCCAGTTAGGTTTGTCTGCTTTTCACCATCACATCTTAATCGTTATAGGCTACTGGCTAAATTTCTTGATTGTTATTTAGGCCAAGTACATGGGAGCAGATTTAAGGAAGGGCGGAGCACCTGCAATTAGCTTAAATCTAAACTCAGGCTTCTTCCCGACGGCATTTTAAATCGTTTTAAGCCGCTTCCAGGTGTATATGTTTCAAGAAATGACACGCGACTGCCTACACACCCCATGACGGCAAGTTGTCTCATTACACTTTAAAAAAATCCTCGTTCAACATCGCCACATCCCAACTCAGCATTTCATCTCTCATTGTGGTATTTTTAGGAGATCTATAATGATAAAATAAAATAAAGAGATTTATTTTCAGATCGCCCTGGATTTCAAGCATCTAAAATATACACAAGGTGGAAAACATTAAAGCAGATGAAACGTGAATGTGAGCTATAAATGATCACAATCGCATTTAAATGGCCAAACACGCTCTTGCAAATCTATGCCCATTTAACTTTCAGAATGCGGCAATCAAACATGCTGTCTTAATAAACAGCTCTACTCATTCAGCAAAGTAAAAAAGAGAATCGCCGGTTTGATTGCTAATTGAGCAAAGTAAACAGGGACAGGATTAGAGTTACCTAATTGCTTAAAAGGAGACGATTCTGTAGTCCTTTACTTGGTTCCGTGCAGCATGTTGCCGAAAAGGTCAAGTTTTTTTTCCGGAAGCATTTCTCATGCCCTTTGATGTTTGGCACTTTCGTTCAAGACTGCGTCAGGTCTCATAAAGGAAACGGTTAAACTCTGATGTTCGCCCCATGGCGGTCCTATGCCTTAAAAAGCATCGATACAGAATCGATTCAGAATCGTTAGACGCCTACTAGCTCCACATAACTTGTCCGCGCTGACGGAACTTACAGTCTGCAAAACCTGTATTATGTTCATAACATAACCGAGCTCTCTCTAGCTGTCGCGTACTATCCATAAAGCTGCTGTCACATCGGACACGAAAGGAATTTTTCGCGCGACAGATTAGCTACATTCAAAGTCAATGCAAAGACGCGAATACAGGCGTTATGGGACGCGTTAAGCAGCTTTCACACCGGACGCATAAAACTAATTTTTCACGCGACAGGTTACATTCAAAGTCAATGCAAAGACGCGAATACACGTTATGGGCGCGTTAAGCAGTTACCGGGCGAAAAAAATTTTTTTCAGCAGATTTACATTCAAAGTCAATGCAAAGACGCGAAAACAAATGTTTTTTTGACGTTAAACAAACGACAGATTACATTCAAAGTCATGACCGCTTATCAGCTACTGCATGTTAGTTCACGTGCTCTGCTAATTGAAAATGCTCCTGGTTAACTTATATGCAGCAATTATGATCGGTATGCTTGTGTTACTTCGGTAAGCATCAATGTGACAGTTTCATCATAACGTTGCCTGATTGTAGCCACTACAGTTGAAGCTAACCGGAGAGGTGCTGTATGTGTCTGCCAAGTTGGGCTGCAGTTAGACCAGACGTAGGTTTTGCAGAGCTTGGGGTGCGTTTTTGGGTGCTTCTGAAACGATCGCTTTACTTTTCCATGACCGGGGTAAGCCTGATACATCTCCAATGTCTGGGCAAGCTCTCTGATGCTACCGGTGAAAGCAATAGGGAAGCGCACAGGCTATAACGTGTCCGGTATAACAAACGATTTCTCTGCATTGCCATCGATTGAATATTAAATTCTTTCCTGTAAAAGTGATCAATTCGCTAGCTCCACATAAGCAACGGTTCACGCAAACGGAACTTACGGTCTGTAAAGCCTGTTATGCTCATAACATAACCGGAGCTCTAGCTAGCTCTCGCACACTATCCATAACGCGCCCATTCTCCGCGAGGAAACGCTTGTCATTCCGATGCAATAAGTAAACCATTACCACGGGCAATTTCCGAAAAGGCCGTGTAGCCTGGAGCTTTAGCCCCTCCGTCACATACCAGCGTTGAAGCTGTTCGTTTCTCCATGCTAAAAACACACCACAGCTATGCACACGAACCAGCAGGTCCTAATACACACCAAAGCAGTCCATAAGCTGTTGGGCCATTCTTAGTCACGTGTGTGACCAAAAATGTAACAAATAATAGAACAAAATCTCCTCCAAATACAAAAGCATTGGAGGTTCATGATTGTGGACCTTTTATAGTAGTACTACTTTTCCAAGTCTATCAAGTAAAAATTTTATGTTTTACATTAACTTTAACTACTTAAGGTCAGAGGTCAAATACGACTGGTCACGTGTATGACTTCACACGGAAGCAGGTTTTTTATAACTCTATTTGACTTCAAAAACTATGCGAAGCTGAAAAATCTGGAATGTTCATAGTTTTGGGGTATGGAAAATAGCAAGGAATAAATTTCATACCTTACATTAATTTGTGAAGTATTTCTTTATGTGATGACATCTGTTTACGTGTGTGACATTTTGGTTCACTTCTCAAAGAATGGCCCTGTTGGTCCACTTTTAGCTGCTCCTCACTGTCCATCTTTCCCTCTAAACTCAGACCCACCGGATTTCCACGGTCTCCGGTCTACACTTGGGCATGTCGACCCGTTCTACAAATGTGTCTATATGGGGTGGATTCTAGCTTTCCCTGCATCCTAGCTACAGAGTAGAAAAACCGCTGTACTCACCAACTGTTGCTGTAGCAAACTGTAGCTGATAGCAAATTTGTGCTTGAGCTGCCAGACTTTCGCACTGCGTCCTCCACTTTCGCCGTTGCGTTTATTAGAACAAGTTAATTTAATTTGATCTATACACATGTACTGCATTAGATTGCAGAATATGCCTGTCGATTCCTTCGGGAGACGCGTCAGTTTCACTCTGAAGAGCCGGACCAGAAAACTGCATTCTGCTGCCTCGTCCCGCGTAGATCCGCCCTCCACAGAGCTGGCCAGTCAGAAGAAAGTGGGCACACGGGGAGTGGGGGCCATAGCGGAAGAGCCACCCCAATGAGGCGTTTCAGGCAGAGACTACTATGGACTACAAATGGGGTTTTTTGAGGATGGCAGTATGAGCGAAATAAGCACCCTTTTTTTACTTTTCGCAATCAGGAGTACTCTAGGGGAGTCAAAGACCAAATTATAAACTTGGAAAAATAGCATAATAGGTCACCTTTAAGTAGTGTTGCCTGGTGGGGACCAGTTTAATAACATTATCGTTGCGCGATTTTGGTTTATAGCAGGTGGGGAAAATGGAACAAATAAATAGTGAAAACCACAAATTTTTATTATTTTTAGTGATGGGTGGTGATTTGATAGCTTAAATGCTGGGCAGCCAAAAAAGCTGCTGAGCGGCACCACCCACCGCCGCCCACTGTGGGCAGAACCCTGAACGTTATATACATGCTGAAACGGGTCAGAACTTTGTGAAAGCGACTCGGAATCTGATGGTAGCAGCCACTGTAGAAATTTTCCGCAGGAAAGCCCCGCGTCTTCCTCTAGGGTTTAGATTCAGTGGTCGGGATGTCCTGCCTTTAGCAGCACCTGGTTGGTATTTTGGTTCTGACTTGAAGGCACATTTTTTCGTGAGCGCGAGCGAGCCACGCCAGCGCTGACAGGGCCCTGCACACACTGCAGAAAGGGAGCTTACAGGCTCCTGCAGGCGTGCTTGGTCATGTTTAAGGCCGCACTGGTTCTTGGCAGGGGTGGGTTGGTTTTTTGTAGCCAATGGGGGAACATTGTAGTTGTGTAGCAGTTCTATCTGTCTCACGCTCACTCTGTTTTAATGTATTGACTCCCTCCCATATCTTCACTTGCTCTCTCTCTCACGCTTTCTCTCACACAGTTTCTCATACTCTCTGACACACACATGATCTTTCTCTCTCGCTCTCTCTTCCTCTCACTCTCACCCTTGTCTTTCACTTTTTCTGCCCTTCTGTCCCCCTCTTTCTCTGCCCAATCACAGTCTCATTCCCTCCATCTCTATCCCTCTCCCTCCCTCTCTCTGCTCTGCCGCGTGTTTTCCGGAGCCACCAGTCTCATCTTGCTTGGGCTCCATTTGGCTCAGAGAGCACAGTCACAGCTGCTAGCGTCTGCGCGGAGCTCAGATGATGTAAAAGCCAGTGACTCCAGCAGTGAGCACCAGCAGAGCTCCCCCTGACCGGTCACCATTTGCCCTGTATTATCTCAGCCCTGTTTGTTCTGTTGGGAATGCTGGTCCTTGTGTCTCTTCACTGCTACAGCTGCCTGACTCAGCACGACATCACGCTAAACCATCGCGCTACTTTTTTAACCATCTCCAACTTCTTAGCAGTTACTACTAAATCGGTTAACGATAGTTATCCTCCTAGCATGCTATGTCCATCTGTCTGCAAACGTTTTTTTTGTTCGAAGCGTAACTTGAAAACCATTCGATATTTTCTCATCGGGCTTGGCACTCATATTAACCATATGCTGCAGTAGTGCCTTCTGCTGTTTCGGAATTCTTATTGACTTTTTTCCCCGTTTTTCTGGAATTATGTTTAACTTTAGTTAATTGGAGCTTGTAGCAGAGACCAGGGGGATATGCCATCTCCTGATAGCTCTTATGTTGTGCTGAAGCTCTTACGTGGTGATTTAGTTAGAAAACATCTTGGACAATTAAACCCAGGGTTAGTAAGGTGATGGCAAATGTATAGGAAGTCTTTGAGTTGGCATTTGAGTTGTGATTCTCCCCTCCAGGAAGGCATCGCAGCAATAATGTTGTGCATTCGTGTTTGTGGCTGTCAGAGGCGATGAGAGCGATGTGGCGGATCTGTACCATCCAAACAGACTGGAGAGCGAGCCTGCAGCTCCACAGTGCCCCTCCCTCTGGTGTCTGAGAGGCCCTGGAATGCGGACGCCCCGCCAAGCAGAAATGCCTCCCGGGCCGAGCCTTCCTGCCAGGATAGCGTCACTCTTCCTCCCTGCGCTAATCGTAGCCTCAGGGCGGGGGTGGGAGCAGGAGCCGGCCTGGCCGCGCCCAGGATACGGGAGATTAGCCCCACAGTGAATCAGGCTCGCGCTCGGAGTGTGGAGTCGGACCCCTGTACATCTCGTACGCTACCAGTCAAAGGTTTTTGCACACCATAAGATCTTGTCAAGTCTTTATCTTACATGTATGTTAACAACTAAGAAATCCCTGGAACCCAATACTTGTTTATTACAAATAATAAATTTACAAGAAAAATCCACAAGGAATCCAGCACAGATGATTGAAATGATCAGCTCGCTATCCACCCCCCTGAAGCTGCTTGATAATGAGTAGATCATTTGAATCACCTGTGCATGAGCAGGGAGAGATCTAAAACATGCAGGACAGGTGGGCCTCCAGGAGGGGTTTGAGAAGCACTGGATTAGACCATCATTACTGATCTGCTTAAATATTGACAAAATGACTGATCCTGGTTTTTCTTAATTTGTTTTGTTATATACATGGTTTATACATTGGGCTTCAGTTTTCCTACCTTTCTGTCATACAACCAATATGAGACTATAACACAAGAACTAAATATAAAAAAAAAAAAATTGCAACAATTACAGAAAATATTGGGGTGTGCAAAAACTTCTGACTGGTAGTGTAGCTCTGTCCTGTCGGCTGTTGTGTGCGACTCTGCTGTCTTTATTTAGTTAATGGTTTCTCTGAAGGCAGGATGCTGCTGGTGGTTTTTAAAGCACAACTGTGGTTGATGAAACGGATTCCTTTCTGCTTTGACAGCTGTCTGTTGGTGCTGTTGACATTGGTGCACTGGAAAAAAAACTTGCAATGAAAATCTCTCATTTTGTTATATTTGGGCTGTGACAGAAATGCATCATCTTGATAATCCATTTTAGATTTATTCTTATTTTTAAGTGATGTATCAGTGTTATTTAATGATTGCTACAGAAATTTTAGTTTGTTGATGGGATGTCATTTAAAATAGGATTTGAATGGAGTGATGTATTTAACCACATGATCAGAAGGAAATTGTATTGTTTTGTTGTATCCCAGAAACAAAGTGTTCAGGGGTATTTTGCTGCTTGTGCGGCAGATCCTTTGTGTTGGCACGATGACTCAAACACTCTGTGGGAATTGCGCAAAAATTTTTGTGTTCACTCCTGAAGCATAGAGGACGAACCCCATTGTGTTGTGCGACCCTACGACCTTTGCTGTACCACCACCACTAGGTCAAAGGTTATATTTACGAATGTAGCAACTCAAAACAGTTTTGATTGGAATCATGTCACACGTTTTGTGATTGTTTCTGGCATTGAGAGAATGCGTGTTATTGATGATCTTTGCTAACTGCCACCACCAGAACAAATTCTAATTTTTAAAAATTGCAGTAACTTGAAAGTTTTTACAGGAATTGCTTGAAACTTTGTGTTCATCCCTGGTACATTGTGAACAAACCCTTGAGTTTTGTGAGACCCAATGACTTTTCTTGTTGCGCCACCACCAGGTCAAACTTTGTTTCCCAAATGTAGTAACTAACAGTTAAGATGGGAATTATTGCCGTACTTCTTGTGATCATTTTCTAGTGCAGAAAGAGGGCTTTATAATTATGTTGGTCGACCTGTGACCTTTGCAGAAGTGCCACCACTTTAAATTTTTTTTAAACAGTGTTTCCCATACATTGACACTGTCTAATTTACCCCGCCATCTGTGGGAAACACTGTTAAAGTTATAAAGTTTTTACAGGAATTTTATGGCATTTCTACTGTTCATTCCTCGTACATATACAAGACAAACCCTATTATTTTGTACGACCCTACAGCTTTTCATGTAGCGCCAGCACTAGGTCAGATTTTGCATCTCCAAATGCAATAACTGAAACCGTTTTGCTGGGAATTGAGTCTCACTTCCTGTGTACTTGAAGAAGGGCTGTTATCGATGTTGGTCACCCTATACCCCTTGCTGTAGGGCCACCACCAGGCTATTCATTCTCAAAATTAGCAATAACTCAAACAGCTTTAATGGGAATCATACTAAATCTGCTTTTAACACTCCTGGTGAATAGAGGAGGAAGGTATTGATTGCGGTGGTTCTGTAATGTTTCCTGTGGCGCCACAACTTGGTGAAATTAGGAAATTTGCGAGTGCAATAATAACAGTTTTGATTGAAATAATACTGCACTTTGTGTGATTGTTTCTGGTGCGTAGAAAAGGGATATTATTGATATTGGTCACCCTGTGACTGAAAATCGCTGTGAATATTCTAGGAGCGCAGAGCAGTTTTCCTGTTAATTTTCAGGACCCTATACCCTTTGCTGTTGTACATCCACTGGGCCATACTCTGAACTTTGCCTATCAGGAGAAGGCTGTGGTTTTGGGGTTATACCCCGCTATCATCCATTGATGGCATCGTCCATTGCTTTGTTTTTTTCTTTTTTTTTTTAAAGAAATGTTAGCATCTTTATTATGGCTTCGTGAACTTTTTAAATGTGACTTAGCTGTGGCACAATATTGTCTCAGAAAATGGGACTCTGAGGTGTAGTAGCCGAGCCATAGCTAACCTCACTCATCTCGGAGTAGAAGTGTAGCAGTCTAGCCGCCACTAGCTTCATGTGTTTTTCACTCTGTCTCTCTGTCATACGGTCTCTTGTTCTCTCTCACTCTTTCTCGCTTTTCTATCTCTCTCACTCTCTCTCATTCTCTCGGATCAGGTACAGTTGTCTAAAGGCCTAATAAATGGTCGGCTCTGAGTAGTCCATGCCTTCTTTTGGCTGGTTGGAAATTTGGAGGGGTGCACACAAACATGGGTTCTTTGGGAGGTGCAGTGTTTAGCGAATGGTATAATGTTCTTAGCTCTTTGAAAAGTATATTTTCCTTACTTCTTTTGTTTGCTCGTTTTGGTTTAGTCTTTGGTTTTCATGATTTTTTAAGTTGGGTTTGTTGATCTGGGTGCGGTGTCATAATAAAGGTGGGTTAAACCTCAAACTTTCTCTCTCCCTCCGTCCCTCCCTCCTTCCCTCAGGTAGGAGTCTGCGCCCGAGTCTCGCTCCCCTCTCCCCGCCCCTGACATGTCAGATAACGGAGAGCTGGAGGACAAACCCCCGGCCCCGCCCGTCAGGATGAGCAGCACCATTTTCAGCACCGGCGGCAAGGACGCCATGTCGGCCAATCACAGCTCAAAGCCGCTCCCCTCTGTACCCGAGGAGAGGAAGTCACGCAACAAGATCATCTCCATCTTCTCTGGGGCAGAGAAAGGTGACCCCTCCCTCCCATCCCCACTCACACACACACACACACACATCTAAGCTAATGCTGCCCCTTCCATCCAGAACCATCTCCAAGCACCTCGGTGTGAGGGAAGTTAGTGTTCTTTGGATTTTTCCTATGCTTATCCGAGGATGATATTCTCAGTATACCAACATGCTTAGTTGAAGGCCTTGGGATTTTTTTTTTTTTTTTTTTATTGAAAATCGTTTTACTTGTATGTGACGTTGATGGGGTGACATTGGTTGCCATGATAGCAAGACCATCTCGAAGATTGTTCTTTTCACTCTCCTGCATTAAGATTTTAGGGCAAATTCCTTTCTTTTTTTTCCCAAGAATATGGCTCAACTAGATCATGTAACTCAGATTTATACATTTTACTCTTTGTGAGAGGAATTCACTAAGGTTTTCCTTTATTTTTATGTTGTTAAATCACACTGTGCTGAAAACAAAAGGAAACTCTCATTTTATTCTGCCAGTTTATTATCCCCCGCCACGAAGTGGATCAGGGGATATTGGAATGGCTCTCGACCGTCCGTCCGTCCATCCGGGTTCAATGGGGACAAGTTTTCTCGGAAACTATTGCACCTACGTGAATGAAATTTTGCGTGTGGCCAGTACTAATGACCATACTGAATGAGTTCGACAATTGATTCTGAGAAATTCATTTTTACAGAGTTATGGCCCTTGACTCTGTTCATCGACTTGGTGTATGGGATTTGCAATGGGGACAAGTTTTCACGGAAACTATTGCACCTGCGTGAATGAAATTTTGTATGTGGCCAGTACTGATGACCATACTGAACGATTTCGACAATTGATTCTGAGAAATTCATTTTTACAGAGTTATGGCCCTTGACTCTGTTCGTGGACTTAAGTGTATGGGTGTTGCAATGGGGACAAGTTCTCTCGGCAACTATTGCACCTACGTGGATGAAATTTTGTGGGTGACCAGTACTAATGATCCTAATGAATGAGTTTGACAGTTGATTCCAAGAAATTTATTTTTACAGAGTTATGGTCATTGTTTCTGTTCGTCGACTTGGTGTATGGGATTTGCAATGAGGACAGGTTTTCACAGAAACTATTCCACCTGCGTGAATGAAATTTGTATGTGGCCAGTACTGATGACCATACTGAACGATTTCGACAATTGATTCTGAGAAATTCATTTTTACAGAGTTATAGCCCTTGACTCTATTCGTGGACTTAAGTGTATGGGTGTTGCAATGGGGACAAGTTCTCTCGGCAACTATTGCACCTACGTGGATGAAATTCTGTGGGTGACCAGTACTAATGATCCTATTGAATGAGTTTGACAGTTGATTCCGAGAAATTTATTTTTACGGAGTTATGGTCCTTGTTTAGGGCTGCGCGATAAACGGAATCGCGGTTATCGCGAGCGCAATAAAAGTAACTGCCACTACGAGGCAGACAGACGAGCTTGCTTATTTTCTATGACACATACCTAATGCGGTCATTTGAAATGCTTCCGGTAAGAAAACGGTGATTTGAAGTCCGCTAATTACCAGCGAGGTTGGACAGCCTCCATCGCCTTGGCATAATTGGCTTACCTTAAATCAATCCCCTGTGTACTCTGCCCAACTTGCAGTCAAGCCGTTTATTCAGCCAGCTGACTGATCAAATCCAATCAGTGGCCAATAATGATTAAGAAGAGAAAATGAGAAGCAGACAGACCTAACCAGGCTGCTGTGTTAGATTGAGAGAATGTCAATAATCTGAATAAATAGCAGACCTCTGAATTCCACCTCTCGTAGAATTTTTACATAGCCTATCATTAAAAAGATTCCTTAAAATTAAACCATTTTAAGATGGCCTTGGTTTTTATGCGTTTCAAAATATACACGAAGTGGAAAAATTTTGTAAAGCATACTGAACGTGAAAGTGAGAAATTATTTTCGCATTACACGCAATAGACAAATGCAGCGAAGACTTGGCAAACACATTCAGGCAAACGCAAATTTGGAGCATTGTTTATTTGATAATTAAACAAGATTTCAAATAAAGTAATTAATGGCTGTTTATTTTGGTTGCTTTTGAGCGTCTAAATAGCCTAAAGTGAAGGTGGAAAACATTTTGTTTTAGCGTATCGAACGTGACGTGTATAAATTGTAATTGCATTAGCACGCAGCGCGACCAAATGAAAAACTGGAAATAATCTCGCAAACACATTCAGGAAAATTACGTGCTGAATAAAGCAAAGTTAAGGTCTGCAAAATCATCATCTTCGACCCGACAATTGCTCACACCCCCTTCCCATTTGCTTTGCTCAATTTGCAGTCAAACAGGTGATTCGCTCAATTAACGATTTAAATTGGTTGACAGTCTGATTTATTTGAATATGTTTTGTTTATTACATTTTGAAATTTAAATGACCATGAAACATGACAGATTTGCCTGAATCTGTTAGATTATTTCTTGTTTTACATTCTGCTGCGCTGAGTGCAAATGCGTTAACAATTTACGTGACGTTCGATACGCTTAAACAAAATGTTTTCCACCTTCACTGTTGGCTATTAGATGCTCAAAAGTATCCAAAATCAAGAGCTATGAATTATTTTATTTTAAATTAATCTTGTTCAATTATCAAATAAAAAATGCAACAAATTTGCGGCACAGATTCGCCTGAACTTGTTTGCCAAGTCTTCGTTGTATTTGTCTCTTGCGTGCAATGCGAAAATATAATTTCTCTCACTTTTACGTTCGAGATGCTTCACAAAATGTTTTCCACTTCGTGTATGTTTTGAAACGCTTAAAAACCAAGGCCATCTTGAAATGGTTTATTTTTAAGGAATCTTTTTAATGATGGGCTATGTAAAATTCTACGAGAGGTGGAATTCAGAGGTCTGCTATTTATTCAGATTATTGACACTCTTTCAATCTAACACAGCAGCCTGGTTAGGTCCGTTTGCTTCTCATTATTGGCCATATTTTGGTTTTGATCAGTCGGTTGGCTGCATAAATGGCTTGATTGCAAGTTCGGCAAAGTACACGGGAATTGATTTAAGGTAAGCTAATTATGCCAAGGCGATGGAGGCTGTCCAACCTTGCTGGTAATTGGTGGACTTCAAAACGCAGTTTTCTTCCCGGAAGCATTTCAAATGACCGCATTAGGTATGTGTCATAGAAAAGGTATAAGCAAGCTCGTCTGTCTGCCTCGTAGTGGCAGTTACTTTCATTGCGCTTGCGATAACCGCGATTCCGTTTATTGTGCAGCCCTATCCTTGTTTCTGTTTGTCGACTTGGTGTATGGGATTTGCAATGGGGACAAGTTTTCTTGGCAACTATTGTACCTTCACGGGTGAAATTTTGTGTGTGCCCAGGACTAATGACCCTATTGCATGAGTTCGACAGTTGATTCCGAGAAATTTATTTTTACAGAGTTACAGCCCTTGACTCTGAACTTGGTGTATGGGCGTTTAATGGGGACAAGTTTTCCCTATTCCCCCGTGACCATTCTTACCGTGGCGGGGGATATTGGTGACAATGTTGCCTTGTTCAAGATGCTTTCAAGAACGTTTTGTCAAATTTTAATGCCCAGCAAGCTAGTTTAGAGGGTTAATTTTAATGGTCTAGTCAAATGTTGGCTATTTTCCAGGTTCTGTCTGCACTAAATCTGATGCCTTTCTTGAAATAAAGAGCGAGAGCTGACATCAAGGAGCATATTAATTGTACTTGGTTAAATGTTTTACAAGCCTGCTAATGGAACCTGCGGTCACTAAGTTGACAGATGTATGAAACATTGAGGTCATGTGGTACCAAGCTGAGACCCTTTTGATCTCTCATGCTAACTGGTCTGGTAGACGCCTGCGGTATATCTGCAGGGTTTCGGAACATACTTAACTCCAACCACACCAAATCTACCCTCATATTAAACCCTTGGTTGTGCTAGTAATGGGTTTCAGCACCTTGTTTAGTGACATTTGCTCAAGCTAACTGTGTGGGTCTTGGTGGCCTGAGTGGCTTCACTCGGTCTCATGTTGGTCATGTGATCTGCAGGAGGCAGAAAGAAGGACAAGGATAAAGAGCGCCCAGAGATATCGCCCCCATCAGACTTCGAGCACACCATCCATGTGGGCTTCGATGCTGTCACTGGAGAGTTCACTGTACGTGATTGGCCAGTTTTCTTACCTTGCTCATACCAAGCTCCTCCCCCCTGCAGTAGGGGCTTTTGCTCTATCGCTATCACTCACACACAGCAAAAAATGAAAGATGAAAATACCAGGTAAGATGAATTTACTTATTTTAAGACATAACACTTATTTCTATCACTATTTTTCTTAGTAGGACAAAAAACTTGTCCTTGATTTGAGGTAATTTTGACTAGCTTGCCAATGGGATAAGTACATTTTCACTTGTCAAGCAAATAGTAACTCGTTTTAAGTTAACCTCAAATCAAGGACAAGTTTTTTGTCTTACTAAGAAAAATAGTGGTAGAAATAAGTGTTAAGTCTTAAAATAAGTAAATTCATCTTACCTAGTATTTTCATCTTTCATTTTTTGCAGTGCAGAGTCTTCTGTCAGGCCTTAACCAATCGCAGCATTACCCCTTTCCCTGAGTGATTTATGTATTACCTGAGCATGTTGTCATTTTTAGCTTAAGTAACACAAACAGAATGGTGGACACTAGCTATGGTAGCCTCCATCGGGATAATTTGGTCCAAATAAAGTCCTTTTTTGGGTAAATTTCTGAGTAATGTTAATGCCATGTTTCTAAGTCTTACTGGGGCTTCCACTCTTGTTTTGAAGTCACAGAGAAAAGTGAAGTCTAATGCCCTTTTTGACCTTTGCCCTTAACCCTGCTGCTGTCAGGAGGTGCTCTTCTGAAGCACTGACTCCACCCTGTCCTCTGTCCCTCCCCCAGGGCATGCCAGAGCAGTGGGCGCGGCTGCTGCAGACCTCCAACATCACCAAGTCGGAGCAGAAGAAGAACCCTCAGGCCGTGCTAGACGTCCTCAAGTTCTACGACTCCACGGGAAACAGCCGGCAGAAATACCTCAGCTTCTCATCGGGTGAGTCCTCGCGAGACCAGCCTCTGTGTGCTGTGTACTGTGTCTTTGTGTCTGTGTGAGTATGTGGACATGAACAGACATAAAAAGTTCTTTCACTATGGGAACTCGACTTGCTTGATTAGCTGAAGTTTCCCCTCCCTTTCTCCACAGAAAAAGATGGCTACCCATCAGGAGCTCAGTCTGTGAGTATCTGTCTCTCTCAAATTAGCATAAAGTTACATGATGTGGTGAGAAGAGGCCCAACAAAGCTCGCTTTTTCCTGTAAGCAGAGTGCCCCCAACACTCAGTCAGATTACTTAAGAAATACAGTATCGATCACTTAATCAAGCCTGGTTTTGAAAATACCTAGTGTTTCTGTCGCTGTGGCATGAACTTGACAAGCTGTTCCACACTGTGACCGCTCTCTTTGTGCGAAATTCTCACGGGTGGAGTGCATTTTTTTGGAGTTCTATGCTAAGGGCCCATTTTGTCAGGAAAACTCTAGTAATGAAGCTCCTGCCATCATTGAGTCTTACTTTACTGATTGGTTCTATCATTTGCTAATTGGCCCTGTTGTTAAAAAGAGGCATCAGTCTTAAAGGAAAAGTTCACCCAAAAATGAAAATTCACTCATCATCTACTCACCCCTAGGCTTATCGAACAGTCCATGAATTGCTTTTTTCCTCAAAACACTTTTGGAGTTACAAAGAATAACAGCATTGAAAACAAATCCAAATCAATTGAAGTCTACGGAGACCACTTTTTCAAGCGTAAAAAACAACATTTAAAAACCACAAAATGCCTCCATACTGCTCTTGCGGCATAATCCAAGTGTCCGTAAGCCCCGACATTCAAATTTGACACGTAAAGACGTCTTTTCACAATATTTTTAGCCTTAATGTCCAATGTAGCCACCTTGTTCATTTTCTCGGAAGAAGTTTAAAATTCAAGACCTCTAGCTACGGTGGCCAGCAAGGGCAAAAAATTCTGCAACGGCCCTAAACATCTCCAATTGGAGAAACGCGCTGCAGTTTTGAATGTTAGTATTCACTGACTGAACAGCACATTTTTATGGTCTGCCAACTTGGCGAGGTCAACTTCGCGAAAATAAACAGGGATCTGAGCTAAGTGGCTACATTGGATATTTGTGACCCTGCCTGTGAAAACCCGGCTAAACTCGCATGATCTAATTTTGAGATAAAGGCCGTCAAATAGTCCCTATGATAAAAAATGTCAAAAATATGAGATGTGAGTTTATTGGTGTAAATGATAGGTTACATATTGGGGTTTCAAAATATAGTGTTCAAAAATTAATTTCTAACACCATATATATTAAAATTAATGAATTTATTGACACTACGTTTACGTTTTTTAATGGAGAAATACCGGAAGTTGGTTTCCTCTAGGCTCGTTTCAATCGGCTTTAGTATACCTTCGGCAGATAAACACCCGATAGTTTGGGTGTCATTCGGTTTAGGAAGTTCTTTTCAACCATTGAAAATGAATCTAGACCATAATAACAATGCGCACCATGGTAAAGAAGGTCGTTTCGTGGTATGGCAGAAGAGTTGCGACTTAAGCCGGGTGCGGATTTCTCCATGGATTATGTCGCGTCACCTCGGAAATGTCAGAAATTAAGTGTTTGCGTTTATAGATTAACGTCTTGTGAAGCTAACCAGCCTAGTTTGAAGACATGTCATGACAGCTACTTCGCGAAACAGTTTGGTGTTTGGACATTGATGACATGCAGACCCATCGTTCTGGGGTGCGTTTCCCAAAAGCGTAGTTGCTAACTAAGTTAGCAACTTACAAAGTTCGTCCATTCACAGTCAATGGGTCCAACTATGTAAGTCAGCATCTGTGATTTTGGTAAACGCATCCCTGGAAGTATCTTTTTATCCGATATTGTGGCGGCACCCGAAACACAAGAAGGCAGCCTATCCGGGATATTATACAAATGTTATGCCATAGCCTTGGAGCTGTAAGAGATTTTGATATTGACATGCAATTTTACTAATAAAATATACAGATTATCTCAATAGAATTATTTTTGCTCCGTAATTGCTGTTGCAGTAAAGTTTATTACTGCTGTTGCAGTAAACTTTATATGATACACCTTCCTTCCATGCATTTCAATGGGATTTATGCTTTTTGGTCATGCGCATCCTTATAAAAAGACTGATTTTGTCAAACTACTAAAATTTTCCCATGTATGTATCATACGTGGATGAAAAGAGGAGGATGTAAGCTTTAGTTTGGTATATGACACATAGTCAGGAAAATTATGGTTCAAAAGTATGGCTGTTTTAAAAATGTACTTATTTTCAAATCGTAATTTCTTGAAAAACAGTTTTTCTGAGCCTGAAATTTGCCAAAACTTTGAAATGACCTTTCTCGATCAATATTAGAGATATCAGTTAGATTTTTTCACAGAATATTCCTTACTTGATGTAGAATGACTTAGTGTAAAAAACTGTAAATCACCAAAAAATAACTTTAGCTGGGTTATCACAGGCAGGGTCACATTTAGGCTAAAATAAAGTGAAAAGACGTCATTTTGAGTCAAATTTGAATGTCGGGGCTTACGGACAGTTGGATTATGCCGCACAAGCAGTATGGAGGCATTTTGTGCTTTAAAATTATGTTTTTTACGCTTGAAAAAGTGGTCTCCGTTGACTTCAATTGATTTGGATTTGTCTTCAATGCTGTTATTCTTTGTAACTCCAAAAGTGTTTTGAGGAAGAAAGAATTCATGGACCCTTCGATTAGCCTCGGGGTGAGTAGATGATGAGTGAATTTTAATTTTTGGGTGAACTTTTCCTTTAAGTGGAGTTTTCTCGTCAAGAAAAACTTCAGTTTGGGGCGCCCCGGTGGCTCATCGGTCTAAGCGCGCGCAGCATAAAGGCTGTGTCCTTCTCATGGCGACCCAGGTTCGATTCTACTTCAGGTCATTTGCCGCAGGTCTTCCCCAATCTTCTCCCCAACTGTCCTGTCTATCTCCACTGTATAACTATCAAATAAAGGAAAAAATCCCCAAAAAAATAATCTTTAAAAAAAAAGAAAAACTTCAGTTGGGGAAAAAAAATAAAATAAAAAAAAAAACCGTTCTCTGAAATTTTAGCCGAAGTTAAACAGTTCATTTTTGACTGCTGAAGCTGAGTTTTGTCTGTTCCTGCTTGAGGTGATGTGTTTTTAATTGGAATGTTTGCAGTCTCGGACCGGGAGACCTAATCGTTGAACTAAAGCCAGCATGCAAGTTTTGAATTGAAATGAGCTGGTCATTATACACTTTGATCTTTTGGGCAATTCAGCTGCTGAAAGCCGCATTATATCAGAAATAACTTGTCGTGCTGAGAAACACAACCCCAATTCCGAAATATTTGGGACGAAGTGTAAATTGTAAATAAAATCAAAATGCAATGACTTTCAGATAACATGAGCCAATATCTTATTTACAATAGAACATAGATAACATTTCAAATGTTGAAACTGAGAAATTTTACATTTTTATCCACAAAATGAGCTTATTTCAAATTTTCTGGCTGCAAAAGGTCTCAAAAAAGTTGAGACACAGGCAAAAAAGGGCTGAAAAAGCAATTAATATATAAGAGAATCAGCTGAAAGAACATTTAGCAAGTAATTAAGTTGACTGGCATCAAGTGTGTGACATGATTGGCTATATAAGGGAAGTCTTAGAGCGGCTGAGTCTTTCAGAAGTAAAGATGGCCAGAGGCTCTTCACACTGTAAAGGCTTGCGTATAAAAATTGTGGAATACTTTAAAAACACTGTTCCTCAATGTCAAATTGCAAAGGCTTTGAAGGTCTCATCATCGACAGTGCATAACATCGTCAAAAAATTCAGAGAAACTGGAAAAATCTCTACGTAAGGGACAAGGCCGAAGACCTTTACTGGATGCCCGTGATCTTCGGGCCCTCAGACGCCACTGCATCACTCACCGGCAAGATTCTGCCATTGACATTACTAAATGGGCCCAGGAATACTTCAAGAAACCACTGTCTGTAAACACAGTCCGCCGTGCCATCCACAGATGCCACTTGAAACTCTATCATGCAAAAAGGAAGCCATTGTTGAGCATGATCCAGAAGCGCCGCCATGATCTGTGGGCCAAGGCTCATTTAATATGGACTGTAGTCAAGTGGCAAAGTGTCCTGTGGTCAGACGAGTCCAATTTTGACATTCTTGTTGGAAATCATGGGCGTCATGTCCTCCGGGCTAAAGAGGAGAAAGACCACCCCTCCTGCTATCAACTTTCAGTTCAAAAGGCAGCATCTCTGATGGTATGGGGATGCATTAGTGCATATGGTGTCGGACACCAGCATATTTTAAAAAGCACCATGAATGCTGAAAGGTATATAAAGGTTTTAGAGCAACATATGCTCCCCTCCAGACGACATCTATTCCAGGGAAGGCCTTGTATATTTCAGCAGGACAATGCAAAACCACATACTGCAGCTATTACAACAGCATGGCTTCATAGTAGAAGAGTCTGTGTGCTGAACTGGCCTGCCTGCAGTCCTGATCTTTCACTGATTGAGAACATTTGGCGCGTAATTAAACGAAAAGTCCGTCAAAGGAGACCCAAAACTCTCCAGCAGCTGGAAGCCTGTATTAAACAAGAGTGGGATCAAATTCCAATGGCTAAATTTAAGAAACTTGTCTCCTCAATGCCCAGACGCCTCCACTCTGTGTTTAAAAAGAAGAGGGGATGCTACACCTTGGTAAACAGGCCCCTGTCCCAACTTTTTTGAGACCTGTGGCAGCCATCAAATTTGAAATGAGCGCATTTTATGGATAAAATTGTAAAATTTCTCAGTTTCAACATTTGCTTTGTTATCTCTGTTCTATTGAGAATAAAATACTGGCTGGTGTGATTTGAAAGTCATCGCTTTTTGATTTTATTCACAATTTACACTTTATCCCAACTATTTCGGAATTGGGGTTGTAGTTCTGTATTCACATGCAGTTTAGTTAATTAGTCAGATTAAGGAAAACTTTCAGTTTCTGCGGTGTGGAAGAATATCCTCTCAGATAGCAAGGGCAAGTGTTGTAAAGTGACTAAATTATATACCGACTAACAGAATCAGTAGGGTTCTAATTACTTGAAGTCTGAGTGAATTCCCAGTGACCCCAAACCACTTCTGAAAATGAAAGCGGTCACAGAGTCTGAAGCAAGAAAAATGTGGTGTAGATCAGGGAACAGAGGAGTAAGTTCTAGGCTCGGCAGATTCGGTTTAACCCTTTAGCTTTTAACCTTTTTCTAATCTGGCTTCAGAGCTGCCATGTTTCTCCTTGTTGGTCTCCCAATGGATAGGTGAGCAAAGTCCTACTTTGTATCTGTAAAGCTGCCGCTGTATATTGGGAGCAGTCAAATCTTAGTCTGGTCTTCTTTTCTGCCTGGCAACTAATTGAGAAATGAGTGTTGCTGATTGGCCAGATAGGCTTCAAACTCAACTCCCAGGTAAAGAAAAGGCAGGCAAGCAGTCTTCTGCTCTCGAGGGCGGTCATTCTAGGGTGTATTCTCTGCTTTGTTTGGCTCCATCCTACGTGGCATACGTGATCATACCTCAAGGTGCCAATTAATGTCCTTATGTTAGCTGGTGGTTTGAGCTTTTGTTTTTAACTCTACTTGGGCTGGAACTCAACTCCAGAGTAAACACCTCCACATAATAGTCTCCTCAGTGCACTCCCCAGTACGCCCAGGCTGTCAAAGGCAGTGACTGCTCATAAATTGTTACTTTTTAGTCGTTCATCAAGGACCTTTGTCAATCATGTTAACCAGTAGTCGGCTGCAATGATAATGACAGTCAGGACATGGTTTTTAATCTGTACTGGCCTTGTCTGGAATGGTCTAGGACTCCATCTAGCATCTTGTGCCAGCTCCTCTACATTTTATTTTGCTTAAGAACTTGGATCCTGAGTCAGGATTTTGGCATGAACAGAAACCGCAGCCCATGCAAGGCTTTGGATTTGAGTACTCAAGTGTTAACCTTTTACAATGCGTTGAGAACAAGAAGGTTGCTGTATAGTCTGTTTTATCATGTAATGTCACTAGGGTAAAGCGTTTGGGTTGAAGTGGCCCTTGTAAGACAATGACTAACCATGAGTGTGCACGTGCTGTTGCACAGCTGTTAAACCGTCACCCTGTTCGTTCTGTGTTTGCCGTAGCCCACCAAGAAAGGCACAGAACCCTTGTCACCGAATATCAAGGACATTGACGATGAGGACGACGATGAGGCCCCGCCCCCAGTCGTGGCGCCACGGCCAGAGCACACCAAATCGGTGAGAGCCTGTCTTTGAGCCCGTCGCACCACAGTCTGCTTTCCCTGTCCATTTATAGCTGTGTCCTGATTCCTATTACATGCTACCCTCCCCCCCTGCAGGTATACACCCGGTCTGTCATCGACCCCCTGCCGCCGCCCGCATCCTGCCCTGACGGAGACTCTGCGTCGAAAGCCGCTGACAGACAGAAGAAGAAGGGCAAGATGACGGACGAGGAGATCATGGACAAATTGAGTACGGACCCACAACTAACCTCCCCAGCCACCTGATGAGCCACACCCCCTTGAGTTTGTAGCTCCACTGGTTTAGCCATAGCCTCCGGCAGCAAGCCAGGAGACAGTGGGTGGATATGAGTTTCAGTCTGTTACTCTCATTCCACTGGAGCATATCATGTTGATTCAAGGAAGATTGGGTCACTCCCCATACATTGCACCACTGATGAATCACAGGACTTGACTTGATCTGACAGTACTCTTTATTGGCCCCATAATTACTCAGCATTGTCTTGAAAACACCTGCCTCCGTCTCCTAAATGGCTGTCTGTCACATTTTTTTTTTTCTTTAGGAACTATCGTTAGTATCGGAGATCCCAAGAAGAAGTACACAAGATACGAGAAGATCGGACAGGGGTAGGTCCTGATTCTGTCTCTTGTTCAAGTCGTACTGCACTAAAAATCTAACGTTGATGTTTTCTCGGTGCCACATATGAGAAACTGCCATCTTCAAAATAAGTTCCTTTAAGTGTGCAATTTTCCATTCATTTATCCTCCTTGTGATCTTCAGTTGAATAAGAAGGTTAATGCTAACATTTTGACGTCCCGCAAGACCCCATGCAAAGGCAGAAAATGTTTCTCTATGTACGTCTCATTAAAAGAAAGCCGGCTGTCCATGGTGTCCATTTTGTGGCTTCAGTTACATGCGCCAGGCTCGTGAATAGATGCATGTGATTTTTAGTGCATATTTGTCCAAGTTGCATATTGGTATACAAAGCTGTGGCATCATTTCAGAAGTGTTTGCTACAGAACGCTTGCTACGGTGCAAGCACATTTGTGAGCCTGAACATCGACATGGATGTGAACTCTGCTCTCTTCTTGCAGGGCCTCGGGGACTGTGTTTACCGCCATAGATGTGTCTACGGGACAGGAGGTAAAGACCGTGTCTGCGGAGTGGTTGATTGGGGGATCCAGATGGGCTTTTGATTTCCACTGGAGGTCTAGCAGAGATTAGCTTAATGCTGATACAGAGCTGCTAAAAGTTCCCCAAGAACCAGAGGTGGAAAATCCAGCCTCCTAAAGTGAAAGTCCTCTTCACCAGTGTTTTTTCTGTCACTTGTGTTTGGGTCATTCTTAGTCACCTGCTTGACCAAAAATGTAACAAATAGTATAAAAAAATCTCCAATTACAAAAGCATTGGAGGTTCATGATTGTTGACCTTAGGAGTACTACTTCTCCAAGTCAATCAAGAAAAAATTTTATTTTTTACATTAACTTTAACTACTTAAGGTGAGAGGTCAAATTCGAATGGTCACGTGTGTGACTTCACACGGAAACAGATTTTTCATCACTCTATTTGACTTCAAAAACTCTGCAAAGTTGAAAAATCTAGAATGTTCATAGTTTTGGAGTATGGAAAATGGCAAGGAATAAATTTGACACCCTACATTAATGTTCAAAGTATTTCTTTATTGATGACATCTGGTCACTTGTGCGACATTTTAGTTCACTTCTCAAAGAATGGCCCATTTGCAATTAACCATAATTTCTCAGCCAGATGACAGAATTAGTTGTTGAAATGTGCTGGTTTAGTTCATGGGAGGACTTTAGTAATGGAGAACTGGTGGCGGTCCTCAATTTCCAGGATCAATGACCATAGTTGGGTTGAGTGCATTGAATGAGGTTGGATGAGAGGTCAGGTGGGAAGGTCTGCGGTGAGGGGCATGTAGTTGGGAGAGGCTTGGGGGAGAGAGTCTGCTATTCATCATGCTCCTTCTCTCCCTCTCTCCCTTAAGGTGGCCATCAAACAGATCAACCTTCAGAAGCAGCCGAAGAAGGAGCTGATCATCAACGAGATCCTGGTGATGAAAGAGTTAAAGAATCCCAACATCGTGAACTTCCTGGACAGGTAATGCTGACGGATAGGATTGGTCGCAGAGCTCCACAGTAGCTGTGATTGGCTGTGCTTCTCTGTTTGTGGGCTCATGCGAGTGCTGATTTGATCGCAGCTTTTTGGTGGGGGAGGAGCTTTTCGTGGTGATGGAGTACCTGGCGGGCGGGTCCCTGACGGACGTGGTAACGGAGACCTGCATGGACGAGGCTCAGATTGCTGCCGTTTGTCGAGAGGTGACATTTCCTGGTTTTCTCCCAAATTTTGAGGGTGTTTCTCAATGTCAAAAGCCTGAGCTTATGTCCTTGTAAAGCAGGCATTCTTGGTTTGGGGTGCCTCTTTGCAATGAATGATGGGACCTCGTTTCCCTTAATTTTGTGCAAGGCTACACCTGATGTATCCTTGATGTCAGTAAGGAATCAATTCCACTTCTTGGTGGTCTTGGTGTTGGAATAGGAGTTGGGTCATTAAATATGAAATCACAGCAGTTTGGAGATCACTTGCATGAACATTGAGAAATGCCCTCACCTTGCCAATATTCTGAAAGTTTATTGAGCGTTTAAAGTAAGGCTTTGATTCAGCGTTGCAATTTTTCAGGTTTACATGTCATTCTGATTGCCAGTCAAGAAGATCTCTTGAGGTTAAATGAGGCGTGCTTTCTGAGGTGGCAGTGAGAATTGGCTGGACCTTGAACCTCCAGCAGCTGGGAATAGTTATTACTGCCTTAACGTATTAACATCTGAAGGAAACATTGGTGAATTAGGTCTGAAATAAGTTAATGTGCAGGTGTACAGAGGGCGCTCTGAAAATACCAAAGTCAAAATGTGTTATTCTGAGTAGCTTGAATTGGCTGAATTGCTTTGAAAGATAGCCTAGTTTAAACTTCTTGAGTAGTTATAACTATGGAGCTGTATTCTGTGCTGGTTTACCACCTGGATATATAACTGCTCAGGTATGTGTAACACTCTAAGACTAAAAGTTTCTCTTTTCCTCTCAGTGTTTACAAGCGTTGGAGTTCCTTCATGCCAACCAGGTCATCCATCGAGACATCAAGAGCGACAATGTGCTGCTGGGGATGGATGGCTCTGTCAAACTCAGTGAGTCCTCCACCGCGCTGCAGGCCTGCCTGAGAAACTGCAAAAATGGGTTAGCTCACTCTGTTCAGGCGCCACATTGCAGAGCAGTAGTGACCACCACAACCCCGGTTCGATCCCCTGTCGTACCCAGCCGGCAGTGGTCGGTAGCCTTTTCAGAGCAGCCACAATTGGCTGTGCGCTGCAGGGACATAAATTGGCAGAGACTGCCAGTTTGGGATTATTGAATTACAGCATTGTTCGTTGCTTAGCGCCTCCTGTTGGCCAGCCGGGCGCTCATCTGTAAATTACTAAGTTTGTTCATGTTGGGGTATCCTCCAACCTCATTCGAACTTAAGTTTGTAAAGGCTGACATGATGCTTTGGAGGAGAGCCGCGAACTGTCTCTCTCTCCCGAGATGACAACATGGGGTCGCATACGAGCTAGCTTGTGTACGTAGTTCTCTAATTGGGCATTTCAGAATCAGGCAGGATTGGAGATGGCAAATTTAAAAAGTGACAAAAAGAGACTCGAAATGTAAGGACGGCCACATAAAAGGCAGACAGTTTGCACCCACCCTCCTGCACAAGCAAGCTGTGTAAACAGCGCTCCTAAAAACAGACCGTGGGCACAAAAAACATACTGAAGACCCGCTCTAATGCAGAAAAAACACTCAGTATTCCACTGACAGGAGACCGTTGTAAGGAGCTGTTTGTGACTCGCATTCCCTGTATCCCCTCTCCTGCAGCCGACTTTGGGTTCTGTGCCCAGATCACCCCCGAACAGAGCAAACGCAGCACCATGGTGGGGACGCCCTACTGGATGGCCCCTGAGGTGGTGACCCGCAAGGCCTACGGGCCCAAAGTGGACATCTGGTCCCTGGGCATCATGGCCATTGAGATGGTGGAGGGTGAGCCGCCCTATCTCAACGAGAACCCCCTGAGGGTGAGTCTGTGTTCTGCTGATACAGGATGTTACCTGCTGGGAAGACCTCCTCAAAGCTAGATTTATGACCGGAAAATGGACACACTGTACCGTAAAATATGAAATGAATGTGTTTCTTAGGAGGATGTCTTCGAATGTCTACTGAAATGAAAATATTAACTGTCTTGTACACTGTCTCATTTCCATTTGCTGAGCTGCATGAGAAAACCCAAAGCAGTTTGTGTTTCTGTCCAAATGCCTGTTGACTGTCCTGTGGAAAGTTGCTCAAGTGCTTGATTTTGGTGGGAAGTGGAGCAGGTTGGGCAGACCGCCCTAGGGCTGCAAGCTGGAATGGAAGCCATGGGTTTGCGATGTTCTGACCTGCCTGTCCTTACCTCTCCCCGACAGGCACTGTATCTGATCGCCACCAACGGCACCCCCGAGCTGCAGAACCCGGAGAAGCTGTCGCCGATCTTCAGAGACTTCCTGAACCGCTGTCTGGAGATGGACGTGGAGAAGAGGGGCGGGGGCAGGGAGCTACTGCAGGTTTGTTTCTTTTCAAACGTGCCATACTTTCTCACACATACACACTCTGTCTCTCACACACGCACACACAGACACTCGCACACTTATCAATGTCAACTATGGTTCACTTTATTAACCTACCACTTATCCATGTCATTACGGTCTAAGTACATCTGAATTCTCATTTATGGCTTATTCTAAGCAAGAATTTTGCTTGGCCCATGTCTAAACTAACATGTGGACATGTTTACAGTGAGGTCCAGTCCAAAAGACTGGTTTGTAATTCCTGCACATCCATTCCTAATTGACATAAAATTATTGAGCAGACTCTCAGCTTTAATTTAAAGAGCAACTTGCAGGTTGAATTGAAAACTATATTTATACTTGATCTGGTTTGAAAATGTCTATTAAAAACATTATGTATAAATTACCAAGTTTCCCAAAACCCATTAGTAGAAATTCACATAAAATGTGCCCATTTTCAGTTAGTTCTGAGCCACGCCTTCCCTGATGAGTGTCGAAAGAAAAGGCATAATAAGCCTGCTCGTGCACCATTTTCCCTGTGGTGGGTGTAGCTGCAGGGCTCAAGTCTCACGCAATGAATGTGGTTGTCACTCATTTCAGTCGGATGTCACGCACTTACGCCACACATACTATTTCTCACGCAAAAAAATGATTAAAACGAAAACAATTTCCTACAGTAGGCCTATGCGCTGCAGCACCGCTATAACTGTGGAAACCGCAGGAATCCAACACGCCTGCCTGGGGTTCTCGGTGGCAGCTTGTGAACGGAAAGGGGCTACACAATAGCCAATCAGATAATAGCACTGTCGTATCTGGGTAAGATTTAGGGCAACAACCAATGGGGGGAACACAGGCTGCTTATACACCGAAAGCGAAACGAATTTTTCGCACGCTAGATTACATTCAAAGTCAATGCAAAGACGCGAATACACGCGTTTCTCATTGACTTTGAATGTAATCTGTTACATGCGTCTTTGCATTGACTCTGAATGTAATCTGTCATGCGAAAAATTTGTTTCGCGTCCGGTGTAAAAGTGGCTGTATCCTGAAATTATTTACATGGTCCTGCTACAACAACGTTCTGAAAGCTGCATTATTTGTTCACCCACAGTGGAAAACGGGAGTATCATGCACTCCCCTCGGAGAAAATCTCACTCTAGCCTGCGTTCAAAACTTGAGAGCCCTGTAGATGCATAGTTACAGCAGTTGCGAGGGATTGGCTAAGGGGTAAAATGATGTCTGAACTCATTCCGTCCCTCTTCAAAGTGGGACGACTCTGGTCAGCCTGTGAAGTTTCCGTGCATCGGGGTTTCAGTACAATACTACACAAAGAGAGGGAGACTGGACTCTAGAGCAGGTTTTCCATAATTTTTTGCCCTGACATTGATTTCTTCATGGCTAGCTATCTACAATGTTGATAGCCCATCATTTGACAGTTAGCCTATCGCTAACTGTTTGTCATCTCCCACCTCACAGCAATAGCTATTTTCCAGTCATAATGTATTTATTAATCGCTATTGATAAATCTCCCACACTTTGCTACTGAAATGTTCATTATTTTGGCTGGTACAGGTTCTCTTCATATGTCCTGTTTTTGAAATAATTTTCAGAATCCATTACTGACATTGTCTGGAACTTGCTCGTAGTGCCTTATGCTACGGCACTTCCTGGTTACGCCCCGTTTTTGATGTGAACATTATTTTCTTACAATTTAAAAATGCTTATGGTGCCATTAATTGTCTGATTCTTTCTCGGAACATTGTTATTCTATCATGTATCTACATTATGGTTGATAGGGGTGCCTACCCTGCAAGTTGCTCTTGAAGAATGCATACAATATATCAAATGAACTGTGTAGGAACTGCGGTCCTTTAAAACATTTCAGCTGTTTAACTATCAGTGGAAGTCATTTTATATACGTCAGAAGTCACACAACATTGTTATCTCTTGGTCACCTATGATCCTGTAGGTATTGCCTAAGGAGTTTCAGTAGGATTCAAAGGTTATGTGGTTCAAGCCTTAGCATAGCCTCAATAAGAAGAGTGGGCCCTTTTGCAAGTCGCTAAACCCCACAATCCTCCAGGGTGTATGGGCTTTGCTTGGTCTTATCAAGTTATTTTAGATGAAAGGCAAAGTGGAGTTACTAATGTAGCAATGTAGTGGCTGTGTGTATCGGGGAATGTGCCCCATTAACCTTAGAGCGCTGAATAAATTTTCAAGGAATTAAAAATGTATTTATCCTGAGCTGATGAAAGTCTATCATGTGGCTGCATGTTTATTAAGAGCTCCCCTTTGTGAGCTGTTTTAAACAACTTGCCACATGATAGGTTTTCAACAGCATCTGATTTTGCTATTCAAATCATTGGGCAGTTGTAGCTGCCTATAGCTCTCTAAGGGTTAAAGTAGTTGGGCACAGCAGGCCCTGCCAGTATAACCCAGCTGGTCTCTTCTTCCTGCAGCACCCCTTCCTGAAGCTGGCCAAGCCCCTTTCCAGCCTCACTCCCCTCATCCTGGCTGCCAAGGAGGCCATGAAGAGCAACCGTTAAAGGAGCACCTCTACTCCCGAAACTGCGCCCTGGCCCCAAAGTCCCCGAGCTGTGCCAATCCCTCTATGCCAATTCTGCCCGTCCCCGGAACCCCCCTATCCTCGTCAAGCCCAAGACCAAAAAACAAAAAAATGCACTGCTCTCCCCGGCCACAAGGGGGCAGGATGCCACCTGTATCACCACAACCACCACTGGCCTTACGAACTTGCCTGAGATTTCAGGGCGTCAGCCTGGAATTGCCTAACCTTTATAAAAGTTGAGACTGAGGGATGGACATGGCTACCCCGCAGGCGGAGCCGAGGAGGGAAAATTCAGTGCATTTCATTTCACATCGCCTTGAGCTGACGCGAATCTCTGCCCGCTATCACTGTCTGCTTGTGAATTGATTCTTGCTCCTGAGGCTTTTTTTTTTCCCCCTACGTTTTCATTGTTTGTGAGCTATCGTCTGGCCTTCCCTTCGGTAGTTGGTATTTCTGTTCTTTATTATCTACATCCCCCTCCCAATGTGTCCGTTTATGACGTCATGTGAAATAGCGGAATTCGCAAAATCAGAATCCTTTCAGTATCGCAGCCTACCACATACTAGTAGGTTTCCTCCAGATGTAATGAATGGGAGCTGTGAAATGACTGACATCTAGTGGTTACGCATCTCATTACACTGGAGAAAGGCCCAGCAAGATAAAGACCTCTCCAATGTCAGGGTTGCTGCTTTCTTTTACAAAAGAAAAACAAAATGCTGAGAAATTATACCAGGGCCTATTGTGAATAAGCATTTTTACAGACACAAGTTTTTCCCCAAACCTGAATATTTTTTGATCATTATCATGACGCATGCTAAATTTGAATGTACTAACAGGGTCCTTAGCATTTCAACGTTGACGTAAATTTAAAGGGCTGTAAATCTTAAATGAGCAACTGTTCAGATTTATACATCTTCAGATTTAGGGGCAGATAATTAGCTTTTGTTAGAACGGTTGTAACAATATCTTGTCGACAATGCAAAATTAGTGCCTTTGAAAAATTGTGTCCAAATATTTCAGGACCTCACAGTAATTAAATGCATTTCAGATATTGGTGCTGCTTAAAAATGGAAGATTTTAAGGTCTAGAATCACATGGGAGCTTGAGTACCCGTGTTAACTCACACATTTCACAAGTGTTAAGATTTTTTTCCTATTGAATTATCCTTATTGAATTAACATCTCAGTATCATTTCATCATATGTTGACTGCTGCAAGCAGGTTAATCCTGTTAATATTATTGCCAGTTAGTTCAGTTCTAAGTTTTGAAAAGCAGAGGAAAGGCCCACCTGTCAGACAGGAAGTCTGATGGTTTTATCACCTAGATTATTCTTTGACAGGAAACCATGGTCTTCCAGGGGATACAATATTCCTCATCGCCAGTTGAACACTTATGAGCAACAGGGTGTTATTCTTTCTCTTTCTTGTGCTTTTCTAGAAACAAAACTAACCGTTTACTGTATGAAATGAGCTGTTTTCATTTACCACACAGGGATTTAAGTAGACAAATTTTTTTGTATATGATGTACTTTTAAAGAAAAGAACTTAAAGTGGAAACCGCTGATTTAGAGGTCAGGACTTGTTTCGACTAGCTGGTATATATGTATTTGTAAACTTTTTTTGTGTTTTGTTTTTAATAACTAACAATTTTTGGCAGACTGGCGCCGGTTAAAGTATTTGCAGATATGAAAAACGATCAGTGTATGTCCGTGTATGTTGCGTCAAATTCCTTATTTCAAGTGAAATCCTTCCTTCTGGGGGAAAAAAAAAATCAAAGAAAGATGCAAAAGTTTGCATGAAAATATGTATTTTTATTTCTCCCTTGTTAAATTAAACATGAGTATATCATTCTAAAATGTAAGTGGCTTCAGGGTTTTTCAACTATTTTTTTCAGGCCCACTTTGTTTAGATGCGGTAATAATCAGTTTTCACTTGGTGACTGATGGGAGAGAAAAAAATCCTCTATTTATGTAATGGAGCAGTAACTCTATGGTCTTTGTAACAGTGAAAGCCTAGAGTGTACATGATGGCTTCTTTGCCATGTCCACCATTTATGTACTTTTTTTTATTGGGGAGATCTTTTGGGAACTGAATTTTTTGAGGGAAAGAACCATAGAATTCAGCCTTTAAATGCAAGTCTGCCATAGACCGTTCCTGTGTAGTTTCCTCAGTGACGATCCTTGATGAAATTGCCTGCTAATGCTCTTGTCTTTTACAAGTGACAGCATCTGGGTATGTTTTCAGCTTCTTGTTTTCTGTTTAGCCCAGTTCCTTAAATGTATCAATTTTTGCAGTTCCTTGGCACACATCAACTCTTTTATCAGATTACCTAAGAGACCTGCGGTCTCTACATTCTCCTTGGTAAATTTGGAAAAAAACACTGTTAATCCCTTTCAACTTTTTCCATTGGCAGAGTTTGAAATCCGTTAGTTTTGGTTAGGTTTGCTCCAGGGCCGCCATGTTGTTTTCCTGAGGGAGTAGACATGTTCATTGAACTTGCATGTCATTCACAAATGAAGACAACCCCAGTCAGAAAGGGACTGTCATATTGGGTGCGTTCGGCGCGACTGCAAGTTAGCCGACTCTTGTGAGATTCGAAAAAATTATGCAAGAATCTTGCGAAGTTCTTGTGATAAGCCCTCCAACCCCGCGATAGCTGCAACCATCGCGGGGTTTGAGGGCTTATCGCGCAACTCGCAAGATTCTCGCGTAATTTTTTCGGGAATCGCAGAGTCAGCTTGCAGATGCGCTCGAAAGCACCCATTAAGTCATTGGGAAAGCACTTCCACAAGCATCCAAAATACTTGAATAATGTCAGAAAATGCTTAAAACAGGGAAGTCCTTAAACTTCACGAACTCTGCCACGATGCACATTGAAGGACACACATTTCTAGCAGACTAGATCTACTAAATCTGGTATTCAGATTTTCAAATTGTCCTGGCAGTCTAATTGTATGCAGTGACACCTTGTGGCCTTTCATGGGCATTACTCAGTTCTGATGTAGTTTAAAGGGAAAGTTCACCCATAAATGAAAATTCACTCATCGTATACTCACCCCAAGGTTAATTGAAGGGTCTGTTAATTTCTTTTGTCCTCAAAATAGTTTTGGAGTTTTAAGGAAAAACAGCATTGAAGAGAAATCCAAATGAATGGAATCCTATGGTGGCCACTTTTTCAAGCTTAAAAAAAGCAACGTTAAAAAACATAAAATGCCTCCATACTGCTCGTGTGACATTTTCGAAGTGTCTGCAAGCCCCGAAAATATGATTAGACTCGAAAAGACGTCATTTTCATTATGTTTTTCGCCTAAATGTCCAATGTAGCCACTTAGCCAGGAGCCATGTTTTTTTTCCCCTCAGGAAGAGTGAAGTTCCGTTACTTCGACGACTCAAAATACGACGACGAAGAAGAAGAATACGACTTAAAAACACGCGCCATAAAGCTAGAAGAAGAAGAGGACGTAGAAAACGTAGACTCAAGCTGTGTTTACATGCAGAGTTGTCAAGTCCGCTTTTAATACGCGACTTTGGTCTTCTCTTTTCCTGAAGTCGCTTGAAAAAAATTACGGGTCGCGGTTTTTTTTGGCGCTTGTTTTTAAAAATATGGTTGCTTGTTAGAGAAGTGTAACAAGCGACCTAATTGTTATACATTTACGCTTGCTGTTTCCCCCGATTCATTGATTGACACTGTCTGCTCACAACCTCAGGAGTAATGTGAGAGAACGCGCCCTCCCAGCCCCTCGAGTAACTAAATGAAAGGTAATCTCCCTCCCCGCCGCTCAACAAAATGAAAGGGATTCCACCCCAGGGCTACACCGTCTTAGTATTGTCTAATTTATATTGGGCTTGTTTTTGAAGCTGCGGTCGCTTATTTGTCCTATCAGAGTTGGCATCCCTGCATGCAAGTAGTGCACTATGCCGCACGCGATAGGGAGATCTGCGCGCATCACGTTTATAGTTTACGAAGCTAGTGTTGGTTTCTTAGTCAATGATTAGATGCTTTCACACCGGACGCGAAACGAATTTTTCACACGACAGATTACATTCAAAGTCAATGCAAAGACGCTAATACACGCGAAACGCATGTATTCGCGTCTTTGCATGGACTTTGGATGTAATCTTTCGTATTTTCTTTTTATCTGGTATTTTAATGCCAGCTTCAACTCCAGCAAATTTTTTCGCAAAATTGGCTATATGCATTTTAAATTGTAATTTTAATGCATGAAATATAATGTTAGCTAGCTAGCAAGAGAGCCTAAATCCAACTCCAGCCAAATTAGTTCGCAAAATAATGGCTATATGCATTAATGGCGAAGTTAAAATTATTCACTATTATCCATAGATTTTTATAAGCAAACCCAAAAATAATACAACTGCGCAGGTGTATCGGAGGGCACGGCGAAATAGCCGTTGAGATGTAAAAACGGTTCACGGCAAAATATACACTTCTTAAACTATAAACGTGATGCGCGCAATCTCCCTATCGCGTGCGGCATAGTTCACTGCTTGCATGTACAGTAAACACAAGCTCGAGGCTAGGTCCTCCTCTTGTTCTAGTGGCGGGTGTTTTTAAGTCGTATTCTTCTTCTTCGTCGTATTTCTATTCGTCGAAGTAACGGAACTTCACACTTCCCGAGGGAAAAAAAAAAACATGGCTCCTGGCTAAGTGGCTACATTGGACATTTAGGCGAAAAACATAATGAAAATGACGTCTTTTCGAGTCTAATCATATTTTCGGGGCTTGCAGACACTTTAATGCTCTTAGAAAACTGACATAGGGGGACGATAGTAAAACGGCTTGCCTGCTAGATGTAATTGATGCTCCAAATTGCCTCGAGGTATGACTGTGAATGGTGCCTGTGCCCTGCAACAGATTGGGGAACTGTCCAGGGTTCTTCTCCTCTCCTGCCAGTTGCTTCCTGGGATGGCCCCCGATCATTACCAGCAACAAGCAGGTTGGTTAGTGCAGTGGTTTACCAAACTTGCTCCTGGGAGTGCACCCTAATTTGTATACTGGAGTTTGTTCCAACCGCAATCTAAGCGTTTAACAAGCTGTAAATTTGTCTTAATTGGGTGCATTTTTTGTTTAAACAGATTCATTTACCCTTTTGAGCCACATTTTGACTGAAATATTCATTGTTTGCCTTGAAGAATAAAACATATCCACATTGTGATGTATTAAAAATGATTAAGAAAGAGGGAAAAAATTTAACCAACATAATTGAATCAATTGGTACCCACTTGGTGAAACCTTTCACACTTGGTTGCAAAAACTAACCACTGAGTAGGTGAGCCAGTGATGAGTCAAACCACTTTGGTGTCATGTTTACTTTTTACAGAAAACTCAATGTGTTCAGCAACCTGATTTAGAACTTGCTGATTTTCTAAGTGTCCAATTTGATCTGCTCAAAAATGTCACCTGAATTACTTGCATCATGGAAAAAGAACAGTGTGTTGAAAGATTTTTTTATTTTTTTTTAATTCATGACATGTATGGATACCTGTTAGAATGTGGCTTCAGAAGGTAAGAAACGGCTTTAAACATGAAATGCAATCAGTTAAGAGCTTGTTAAGATCCAGTATATTTCCACTGTGATTGGAGCCAAAATCTACAGCACAAGGGATCGAGTTTGAGAACCACTGGGTTGAGGGATGAATATACAGTATTTGTCCACCCTCACAGTGTTCCTTACAGACTTGACCTTGCTGTGAGATTCTACACAGACCTTTATGGATACATAATTTACGCCGTTGCATGCTAAAAAAATGTTTTTTCAGTAAAATTATAATGACGTCCTTGGTCTCACTCCACATAGACACATCTGCGTAGATTGAGTATGGTCATGCCTGTTATGTTCTAAGACTGGAGTTTATGAACTCAGTAGTACATTAGCCTGGTATCTGAGCTGTCATGTTGATTTGATTTCTTTTTGGCATTTTTCTGCATTATAGAACTGTGGATGGATGGCTGGATGATTTTGCTTTGCATTGTAAAAAATGTAATTTATCTGAAATGGGTACTGATTTTTCGGAGAAAACATCAACCCAACCAACTCTCGAAACGGTCTTTCAATCGATTCTAGACTGCTCCCAGTAAACTAATCTGGTCCAAGGCCTGTCCTTGCCTGATGGTGAGTGGTAGTGTCAGTTAATGCATATCCCCTCTTATTCATTTAGTTTATTATTCACCATGTGTTTTGAAATAGTTACCGCACTCCTTTGCCTTCGTTTACTTGGAGCAGTCGATTCACCCCTTCCTTAGGTTGTCCCCCTTTGGAGATCTCACCAGTCTTCAGAGTGAATCACAACGCGCCCTTGGTGCGGTCGATTCACTCCTGCCTTAGGTTGTCCCCCTTTGGAGATCTCACCCGTCTTTGAAGTGAATCACAACTCGCCCTTGGTGCGGTCGATTCAATCCTGCCTTAGGTTGTCCCCCTGCGGAGATCTTACCCGTCTCTGGAGTGAATCACAACTATTGACTGTTTGATTGTTGGAGGGATTTAAGTTTCCTTTCCACATTGGAGCATGGAATAGCTGGATGTGGCAGCATGTCACACCTTGAACCTGCAACTAAGCAGATAGCGGCTGCTATTGTTCACAACAACATCAGTGTGGTCCGATTTTTCTGAAATTCAACTTAACTCAGCAATAGAGATTACTTATGCAAAAACATGAATATACAAAGACCAGCCATGGGTATATCAAGTGAATACTAAACTTTAAGCATGCAGTTACATAGTTCATGACTACACATTATCACTTCTAAGCAGGATAATGGGATTCTACACTTCATGATTACACATTCTTTATTCTAAGCAGGATAATGTCCACTCTTGTCCCAGGCCTGACGTCCGAAGCGTGGAATCAGCTGGCAGAAGAGAGGTGGTTGGCCTTTTCCCTAAGCAGCGGCTAAGCATGATGATATTCAGCTAAAAGATGTATATGTGTGAGTTAGTTTAATAGTGTATATCTTCAACCCAGGTGCTTTGCACACCGTAGAGGGCCGTCACTGTGGAGAGGCTACTAGCGCATACGATGCACAGTGACATGGATCATCTTTCCAGCACTTCTGACCAGCCCCCGCTCTCATCCCCCATTCGCAGAGAATTTCCAAAATGGACAGTCAGTTGGGCCACTTTTAGGATTCCCCAGGTCTCCATCTTGATTCTTGTTCCAAAAGGACCCAATGAGTACAACAGTCACAAGGAAACATCCCCCTTTTTGATCATGATTGATGTGGCATGCAGCTGATTCTTATTCCATGTACTGCTGTTACAGCAGTTAATGAATTAATGAACCTCTGTTGATTATACCACAGCAGGTTTCTCCATCCTGCACTCCCTTTGGTTTGAACCCAGGGGGCAAATATCAACCCAGCAGTTAAAGCTAACCCACTTGTTGCTTTGTGCTCTTCAGAAATGTTAACAGGGTGTCCCGCTAAATTCATTGCCACCTGGTCAGGGTTCCGCCACCATAGACTCTGCATTCCTCCTACATGTATTTATGCTGTCTCACTCTCTGCTCTGCTTTCACTCTTATGACCGATACTCGTCCAGGCAAAACAGTGGGGGCACATATGCTAGTTCAGTTTACCTTAAATCCTTAATTCCGTAGTTTTTCCCACAGTACCAGTACACCCCATTTGCTCTTTTCACCATTCCTTGTGATTGGGGATGATGTTCACAAATAAACCTTTTTATAATTCCCAAATTTTTACCCACAATATCATTACCTTGTTCACAAAGTGATCCTCCTTCTGGTGGTATATTTGAAATTTGCTTTGAAAATGCCTTCCTTCCATAGTGTCTTGCACAAACCTCACATTTATGCAATACTTGATTTACCATAGCTGTTCAATATGGTGACCCGACACTTGCTTACTCCATTTACTCCCCTCCCCCCTTTTTGACGCATGGCGTACGCCATGTGTCAACTTAGCATACACAAGAAACAGGTACTTTTGAAAGTCAGGGCTTTCCATCAGTCCCACAGCATACCACTTCTTTCCTTCCACCCCCGTTTTGTGTATGCATTCACCATATTAGGTAGTCCCAAGGTCAGTGCGGACTGCAGGACTATTTTAATTTGCTCAAAAAACCCCAGTTCTGTCTCATTTGTCCATTTTATGTTATAAACTCTGGTCAGCGTCTATCACGATCAGGGCCACACGGCAACGCAAACCAGAGCTAAGACATTGCCAAGAACAACAAAAGGGTTGGATGCTCGATAGTCTAGGGGAATTACAAACCTAACCCCACTCCAAAAGCCCTAACCAGTGATGTTTCTGCGGTGTTGTGAAGATCATGAACTTGTACCTCCGTCAGCATGTGTGCAAAGTGTGACTGGGCCTAGGTGAAAGCCGCAGAAGGACCAACCCGGCTTACCTCGCGAAAACGATGCATTCTCCCGACCAGGGCCAGCTCGCGCGAATACTCCCGGAGAGCGACCTGCTAACGTAGTAACTTGTCTTCGAGCCGTAGGCTGAGACGTCCAGTGTGGAGTTAAAAGTGCTTCCGCACAACGATGAAACAAAACAAAATCAAACAAACTTACTGTGCACAGAAACCAAAAGAAAATGTCCTCAGGGGTGAGAACTAGGGCTGGATACCGAACTTCGGTTCTATCTCGTACGTGCTCCGCCCTCTAACAGGCTTTGCTATTGGTTTACCCCTCCGAGGCTCTGCCTCGGTGCCTGAGAAAGAAAATTGAACTCACCTGCTCCGTACGAGGGGGTAGCATGCTCACCTCCTACATAGCCTCGGCGTTGCCAATGCTCGTCTCCATTTTTCACTCAGCCGTTGAGAGAGATTGAACTTGGAACAACTCAAAGAACCATGAAGTCTTGTCTTCAGTGCGCATCCCCCATGGTGACCGAGGACCAACATGACGATTGTCTTGTCTGCTTGGGCTGGCGTCACCAGGTGGAGCCCGGTTCGTGTGCTGCCTGTGCAGCGCTCCCCCGGGAGGAGCGTGAGCGGTGGCAGCTGTTCCTGCGGGCAGCACGCACCCTCCAGGATGGCTCAGGGCCAGCCCAGGAGCCGGTGGCGGCAGTCCACTCCAAGCCGTGGGACGAGTACGGCGAGGAGGATGACCAGCGCGTCTACGAGGAAGACCCGGCATCCCTCTTCCGTGATGAGGAGCCCCCCCCAGAGCACCGCTACCCCTGGATGACCTGCCGGGGCTATTCCGGTCGGCGGCGGAGCGGATGGGGATGCCACTGCCTGCGCAGCCCCCTAACACCCAGGGTGATGACTTCACTATTGGCCTGCTGGCGCAGCCGAAGTCCAAGCCGTGGCCTAAGGTGGTTTGCCCTCAGATGCCACCCATCATCGGCTACGCCCAACGTGACTGGGGAAATCCATTCGCCGCCAAGTCTCCAGCAGTAGCCTACGCGCCATATTCCACCGTTGAAGGCTGAGAACACCGAAGGATACGGGTGTTCTGGCAATCGAAGACGCGGTGAGGTAGTGTTTGGTCCCCAATGCCTCCATGTGGCCAGGCGGTCGGCCGCTGCATCCGTCGGAAAGGAACAGGATGACAGCGAGCCTATTCAACCGCTGTTACGCTAGCGCGGCTCAGGGGGTCGCGCTGGCTAACAACCTGGCTTTTCTGGCTGGCTCCATGGATCGCCTCACCCATCAGAGGGCGGAGCTGACGCCAGAAGAGATTGAGGAGATCCAGACAATGGCAGCGACGATGCTCCGCATGTCGCAGGCATTCGCCATTCCTGGTGGGCGGAGCATGTGCGCCGCTCAAGTGGGTCACCGTCACTTGTGGCTCGGGCTGTCCTCCCTCAGGGAGCGCGAGAAGCAGGCGCTCATTAACGCGCCCATCTCTACAACGTTGCTGTTTGGACCGGACGTCCAGACGATGGTCGATCATTTGGAGGCAGCCCGGAAAGCAGCAGAGCAGCTGGGCTCCCACCTCCGCCCACAGCAGTCCGCCAGGGGGCCTCGGTGCTCCCAACCCCGGCCCAGCCCCCGCTGCCGTAGGTCGGAGGATCGGTCGCCCGCCGGCCCCAGCCAGCCGAGCTTGGAGCCGTGCCGACCACAGCCGTACCAGTCTCGCCAGGTCCGCACCAGGGGTGCAGCTCTCGGCGGTCAGCCTTGGCGAAATCTGCAAATAAAAGGCATTATCAGTGTTTGGCCTCTGAGTCTTTCTGTTCCCGTATTGCACACACTGACACGCTGGCTGTTTCAGGTGGTAGCATTCAGGGTAATTTGGTACAACCTATTGGAGACAGAGGGATAGCTCTGCCTTCCGTTGATGTGGTTAATAAGAGGGGCATGAGGCGTGAGGCTCATGTGTTCTCACCGCCTTCCCTTACCTTGGCTTTTAAAACTGGGGCTTCACCGGCTAATAGCCTGTTTTTGAGGTACTGGCTAGCTAACCGCCGGCATGGTTTGCGTCGTGCTACCCATGGTGGTAGCACACAGCCAAATTTGGTGGTTAAACACAGACTGAATGCCCCCCTTCTTTCAGTGCTGGGTTTGTTCAAAATGAATCTTTAAAATCGATGAACTCGTTTCATCCGGGCGCACCACCAGCGAAGAAATGTTTACAAACTAAAAACCAGCATGTTGCTAGCGCAGCTTGCTCTAGCAGCATGGCTAAGACAGGTCAGTGCGCTTCTGTTTCCGGGTCGCACGGAAGGGGGCTGTCCGCCATTTTGGCTCCATGGCTCCTGAGGTGTCACAGCGTTCACTGTGCATCCCGGAGACGGGGGACAGGATGTGTACACAAGTGTAATTCTGGTGCAGGGGCCTGAGAACCCGTGGAGGAAGCCTTCACTCGTTCTGCCCCAAAACCCGAAGTGTTTTTGGATGCCATTGTTTCTGAGGATAAACATCAGGAAGGGCTCTCGCTTGACTCAGAGACAGCTGCGCCCCCACCACCCACGGTGAGTGAGTCACCAGGTGATGTGCTTGGGGTTGCAGCGGAAGCATTGCTGTCATTGGCCTCTCAGCCCTTTCGGGCAGGGCCCACCGGTCGAACCCTCCCACAGGGGGCGGGGCATCGCGGGAGGGCCCGGGCTATCGGAAACCATAGAATTGACTGCTTCGCCGCTCACGATCCATTATCAGTCATGGGTGAGCTTGTGTGCCCCCTCCCAGTCTGGCTGGACAGAACATTGCGGAAGGGATACGCATTGCAGTTTCACTGCCGTCCTCACCCATTCAAAGGCATTGTGTGGACGAACCTCCCCAATTCCGCCCAGAGGACAGTCTTGAAGGAGGAAGTGAACTCGCTTCTACAAAAAAGGGCCGTAAGTCCGGTCCCCCTATTGGAAGCTCGAGTGGGATTTTATTCCCCTTATTTCTTGATTCCCAAAAAATCGGGAGGCCTGAGGCCCATTCTGGATCTTCGGGAACTAAACAGGTATATTGCGCGCAGACCATTCCGGATGCTGACGGTGAGGGCGCTGTTGGAATGTGTCAGGCCAGGCGACTGGATGACATCAATAGATCTCACGGACGCGTATTTTCATGTCCCAATTCTTCCACGCCATCAAAAGTTCCTTCGTTTTGCATTGGAGGACCAGATTTTTCAGTCTTGCCGCCTCCCGTTTGGATATTCCCTGGCACCTCTGACTTTTTCCAAATGTGTGGAGACAGCGCTAGTGCCGCTCCGGCGGATTCTGACCTATCTGGACGATTGGCTAATCCTGGCCTCTTCTGAGCAGATGGCAACCGCCCATACGAAGCTGGTGATGCGACACATTGCTCAGCTGGGCTGGGCTATCAACTACGACAAAAGCACCCTGCAGCCCAGCCAGACAGCACGGTACTTAGGACTGCTGTTGGACTCTCGAACTATGACCGCACGTCTGTCTGTGGAGAGAGCAGAAGCGATCCTGTCTCGGGCCCAAGAAATACGGGACGCAGTCTCGGTGTCGGCAATTGCAGTCATGTCGCTACTGGGGATGATTGCTGCTGCCCATTTAGTAGTCCGCTTTGGGCTACTGCACGAGAGATCTGCAGCGCTGGTTCATACGCCTTTGACTGGACCCAAGGCGAGACCAGCAGTGCATGCTCCGCATACCAATACAAGCACAGCGGACGTTGACGTTTTGGGCCTCACTCAGCCGGCTCCGCGAGGGAGTTCGGATGGGGTGCGTGGCTCACTATACCCATATATTTGTGGACGCCTCCCTCACAGGGTGGGGCGGAACTTGCGGCCCTGCTTCTGTCACTGGTACATGGCAGGGGCCCCGGCGGCACATCAACCTACTGGAACTCATGGCAGTTACGAGGGTGCTGAACCATTTTTCCTCACAGTTGGAAGGGAGGCACGTCCTAGTGAGATAGGCTACCGCCGTTGTGTTGTCCAATCTCAACAGGCAAGGGGGGGTCAGATCTCTGGCCCTACACAGGGTGGCTGCTTCTATCCTAATATGGGCAGATCGCCATCTCTGCTCCCTGAAAGCCCAGCATGTTCCTGGCATCCTCAACACTCGGGCAGATGGGCTGTCCAGGGGGGCGCTGCCCGAGGAGGATTGGAGCCTCCCATCGGCGACGGCCGAACAGATCTGGAGGCTGTTCAGGCAACCGAGGGTGGATCTGTTTGCGAACAGGGAGAACACCCTGTGCCCTCTGTGGTTCTCCCTGAGGCCTACTGACAATCCTCCCCTGGGGGTGGATGCGTTGCCCCATCCAGTTTGGCCAGCCAGCCTGCTGTATGCGTTCTGGCCCTGTCAGCTACTAATGCCGCTGCTCCGCAGGGTACGGGAACAGCGCCTGTCTATAATTGTAGTAGCACCACTGTGCCTGAGCGCCAGGTGGTTTCCGGATCTCGTCCAGCTGGCGTTGAGGAGCCCATGGGAGATTCCGGACCTCCCCCTGACCGGGATTCGGGTGCAGAGCGCCACCCACGCCCGCCCCCTCATGGCCTGGAAGTTGGAAGGGTGAAGTTGACTGAGTTGGGCCTGCCCGAGGCGGTGGTGTCCACAATTCAGTGTGCGCGTGCCCCAGCCACTTCAAGGGCTTATGCAACCCGTTGGCAGATTTTTGTCGGCTGGTGTCAGGCGAGAGGCCTAAACCCGCGCTCATGCCCTTTCCAAGGGGTGCTGGATTTCCTTCAGGGGCTCTTTGAGGGGGGACACGCGGCATCCACTCTGAGGGTGTTCGCGGCAGCAGTCGCGGCTGGACATGATGGGTTTGACTGCTTCACGGCCAGAAGTCACCCCCTGTTAAAGCGTTTTTTGAGGGGGGTCCGCAGGCTAAGACCCCCTACGCAGCGCGTGGTTCCGCAATGGGATCTGCAGACAGTGTTGGATGGCCTGGCAGGACCACCGTTTGAACCCCTGGACCAGGCAGACCTGCATATTTTGTCTATCAAAACGGCCCTCCTTCTGGCCTTGGCCTCAGCTACGAGATTGAGCGAGCTGGGTGCTCTCTCTATGCAGCTGTCATGCCTGACCCTAAGGGAGGACAAAGGGTCAGCGGAGCTTCGCCCTAACCCGTCCTTCCGGCTAAAGGTCATCACCACGGCCTTCAAATTGTCGGTAATTCGACTACAGGCTTTCTGCCCACCTCCTCATGCCACCAGCGAGCAGGAACGGATGCACAAGTTGTGCCCAGTGTGCGCGCTCAGCCTATCTGCAGAGCCTACTCGGCAGTGGGTCCCTCCGCCCCAGCGGGGCTGACGGCACATTCTACCCGGGGCATTGCATCCTCGACACCGCTATTTAAGGGCGTATCTGTGGAGGAGATTTACAGGGCGGCCTCTTGGTCTTCCGCATTAACCTTTGCGCAGTCATATCTGAGGGATATGACCACCAGCACGGTCGCACATTCAGTCCTGGGAACCCTATCAGCGGGATTCCCCTCCAACACTAAGTAGTGTGTTACCTCACCCTGAGGCGATGCGCTCTGGGGGCGCCTCGCTGGCAGGCGGGGGGGGCTCGTCGGCGGGACATGACAGCCACAAGCCCCCCGCCCCCATGCATTCGTTCTTTCATTCTAGAGGGACCCTATCAGGCTGGGCCCCTTCTGACACCAACTTGGGTCGGGTGTTGTTTAGTTGTGTCGCGACCTGGGCCGGGGTACGCAGCCTGGCGGTGCTCGCCCCAGGGAGTGAACAGGCTTCTCTGGTTTCTGCAGGGGACTCTGGGGTCTGGGGCCAGCTGGGAGTACATTCATCCCTAACGGCCTTCAGCCTTAGGTGTAAACCAATAGCGAAGCCTGTTAGAGGGCGGAGCACGTACGAGATAGAACTACCAGTTACCTGGATGTAACTCCAGTTTTATGAGTACGTGCGTAGCCCCCTAACAGCCTGCCCAGTTGGCCCCGAGTGTGAGATGCTGAGTTTCAAAGGGAGACAAGCATTGGCATCGCCGAGGCTATATAGGAGGTGAGCATGCCACCCCCTCCTACGGAGCGGGTGAGTTCAATTTTCTTTCTCAGGCACCAAGGCGGAGCCTAGGAGGGGTAAACCAATAGCGAAGCCCGTTAGAGGGCTACGCACTTACTCATAGAACTGGAGTTACATCCAGGTAACTGGTAGTTCTTTTATGGCACCGACCGAAATGCTTCGGTAGTACCGAGTATCAAAATATGCCACATCTTTCGGTGCTAAGTTCCGGTACCCAGAGGTTAATCACGTGATCAAGATCTGATCATGCTGCCGGTGATTGGCTGTAACGTCACACGTGTTTGCAGCATGCAGGAAAAATACATACTGGTTACGCCCACAGACAGGGTTCACGTGTTTTAAACAGTAACTTTGCTGTACTTGCGTGTCGTCGAACCGGTAAGACAAAAATCCCACTGAGATCAAAATCGTGGTCTACAGTCAATGATCGTGGCTCTACTTCTGCAAAATCGATGCCAATAGTGCGCGGTGCAACATATGCCAAAAAACCATCGTTGCTAAGGCCTGCAACACAACGAATTTAATGAAACACCTGATCGTGCATGGAATCAATTTAAGAGCGGAAAGTTGCTCCGTGTTCGACAGCAAGACTAGTGGACCGCAGCCATCCACCTTCTCTCAACATTCAAGTCCGCCTGTGGACGTTACAGAGCCGGAGTGGCCCGATTTAAAATGTCCACCACCGGACTCCGCTTCTTCCGAGAGTACCGAGGACGGCGCCGTGTCTGGGATGTCAACAGGTAAGTTTACGTTCAGCGAAATACGGCCAACTTCTTTATGTTTGTTAACTTAGCGTTACTGCAACTAAACATGTTCATCGCACGGTGAGTAAAACGGGGATCCATGTAACGCTAACTTAAGATATCAGTGTGTAGCTTTTAGGGGTGTAACGATTCTGAATCGATGTTTTTTTAAAGCGTAGTAACACCACCTGCTGCCATGGGGCGAACATCCGAGCTTTCCCTTTTCCTTCATTAACCCCCGTGCTGTCCTGAACGAAAGTGCCAAACATCAAAGGGCATGGGAAATGCTTCCGGAAAAAAACTTTACTGACATCAGTATTTTTCGGCTACACGCTGAAAGGAGCCAAGCAAATGACAACAGAATCTTCTCCTATAACCATTTAGGCAACTCTTAAGAAAAGTATACCTGTACCCGTTTACTTTGCTTGATTAGCAATCAAATTGTGGATTTATTTACTTTTTAAGTTGAATGAGTAGAGCTGTTTATTAAGACAACGTTTGATTGCTGCATTTTGAAATTTAAATGGCCATAGAACAGCACTGTATGAACACGATTGCCATTGCCAAGCCATTTCGTGCGACTGTGATAATTTATATCTCTCATTCACGTTTCATCCGCTTTACAGAATGTTTTCCACCTTGTGTATTTTTAGACGCTTGAAATCCAGGGCGATCTGAAAAAATCTCTTTATTTTTATTTTATCATTGTAGATCTCCTAAAAATACAACAATGAGAGATGAAATGCAGAGTTGGGATGCGGTGATGTTGAACAGATGAGACCACTTGCCGTCATGGGCTGTGTAGGCAGTCGCATGTAATTTCTTGAAATATACACACCTGAAGCGGCTTAAACTATTTAAAATGCTGTCGGGAAGAAGCCTGAGTTTAAATTCCGCTAATTGCAGGTGCTCCGCCCTTCCCTAAATCTGCTCCCATGTACTTGGCCTAAATAATCAAGCAATTTAGCCAGTAGCCTATAACGATTAAGATGTGATGGTGAAAAGCAGACAAACCTAACTGGGCTACGGTGTTAGATTGAATGAATGCTAATAATTTGAAAAATCTTCCTCTGAATTACATCTCTCATTGTAGCATTTTAGGAGAATATTCAAGATTAATTTAAAACAGATTTGTTATCAGATCGCCCTGGATTTTAAGCGTCTAAAAAATGCACAAGGTGGAAAACATTCTGTAAAGCGGATGAAACATGAATGTGAGATACAAATGATCACAGTCGCACGAAATGGCGTGGCAATGGCAATCGTGTTCATGCAGTGCTGTTCAATGGCCATTTAAATTTCAAAATGCAACAATCAAACATGTTGTCTTCAACAGCTCTACTCATTCAACTTAAAGAGTGAGAAGGTCCTCAGTATGTAGCACTGGTCAGTATGTATTGACCTGTCCATTGTTTGCAAATGTTCTTTTGCACTGGAAATTACTTGAAAAATAAAACTCAAGATTTGAACTGTAATGTGTAATGTAATTTTCATTTGGTTAGAATTGATATTATAAAATTGGTATCGAAAAAAGTATCGTTCAGGAACCGGTATCGAAGTGAAGGTATCGGTATTGGTACTGGCATCGAAAATTTTTGATTGATACCCAGCCCTAGTGAGAACCGAATGTGTGCTGCCACCACGCCAACTCTCTCCAGGTCAGACCTCGCGCCCTTCATAATCAAACACTCGTAGCAGGTGGAGGAGCAACCCAGGTCACGCCCATCAATCAGCCAGGCCCCTCCCCCCCTTGCAGCATGTGAGTATCAGTGACTGGCCCTGGCGCTACCTGACTTCGTAACAGCATCATTGTCCCAGTCATAGTCATTGTCAATTTTATAATGATTAAAGATTTTGTCGATTGAATCGTAAAAGAAAATGAATTGTGACCACATATTACAAGTCGACTTTTCAAGTAACTGGTGGTGCCACCATTAAGTATTTTGAGTTTAATTTGAATCATCATTCAGAATTTGAGTTGGATCCACCTAAAGTTTTTTTTTCTTCTTTTTTATCGTCTCCTTGGGATTCAGGGTCTGTAAAGAAACTTGACAGTTAGATTCACGTAACAACAGATTCACATAACAATCGCACAGTTTCATTGCTCCTCAAATCTCCATTGTCTCACCCGTCCAATACACACGTCCAAAAATAAGAGAAAATTAGTTAGTTTCAGTACAGCTTCCATAAACCAGCAGTTGACGGGTAGCTCCTGCTTAACAGTAAAGAAAAATTGTTTCATTAATCAATCATTAATTTCTTTAGTTAGAAAAACATTTAATCACCCCTCTTTTCATTAGAATTATACTTAATCATTCCCATTGCTCATTCACTCAGGACAATTATTATCGTTGCACACTAATGGAAGAAAGAAAAACTACATGAGTCTTCACTTGTAACTTTAGACCTCCCCTTCCAGTTTCATGCTCTGATCAATGAGTTTTCATTTTAACGACTGATTATATCTGATTCAAAAAGCACTACATCCCAGGTAAAGTCATTACTACTTTTGTCAAGTTCCCTAATTAAAGGATATTTCCTCTGCCAATCGCATTACGCAGTGGTATTTTATTCACTTAGTTGAGCGGTCTCACATGCAAAAAAAACCTGTCCAATCTCACAATATATCTCGAATTTTATTTCATTCTTTTAAAACCACTTATGTACCATTAGATTTCATGATGTGTATAATATTTACTGCTGCTTTGGGCATATACTCTTCATTTTCTTTAAAATAGAAACTTCTGTATCAGTTAAGTTTGTTACACACACTACTTCTTATATTTTGGCCTTTTTATGTCTTTACTCATGTGCTTTATTTTAAAGGGCTTTAAGGAGCATTCCTTGCACTTGTGTTCTAAAGGTTACACTGTGCATATTTTTTTATATTTTCTTGGTGTTCTCATCAACCACTTGACAACCCTAACAATGCACCTCATTTTTCTTTACCTCCATCATCATACTTCACAAACCTCAATTGCAATAAAATGCCCCTTCAAAAAATTATTTGCCTCTCTCCCTTTCTCCTCCCATTCTTGCTCTTTTTTCTAATCATTTTGAGTGAGTCACAGTACTGTTTCCCTTCTTGCCTGAACCATCCCAGTACTTCTTTCTTCTGCTCTCTTTTTTCACGTTTATCACTCATGTCCTTTGGTTTATGGTGACTTACAATCGTCTCCACTTCATCACATACAACGGGGTCAAAGCAGCCTTCTCTGGGCCACTGCTGGAACCCTGTGGTTAGCTTGTTCCATTTTTTTCATATATTTCTGAATCCTCTCTTTGTGCTCTGGGTATTGCCTTATCATTATTTCTGCAGGTGCCATTGCACCTCCTCCAGAGGAAATCCTGTTCCTCATTATTTTTCCTACTTATACCCCCATGTGTCTTTATCTGGCGCTATTAACTAGGGATCTAAAACTTCTGGGTTATTTATAAAGTGACTGTCAGACTCCTTTGTACTTAAATTTGGGCAGGCAGTAATATAAACTTAGGTTTTACCAAGTGCTTTCCTTGTCCTTGAGCACTAAATTCTTCTGAGATACCGAGGAAGGGAGGGTGCGGCAAACTGCAACACTCTCAGCATATTTTCCCATTCACTCTGAATTTGATCTTTATATGCTCCGCTCAAAATGTGTTTTTCCCTAAAAATTTTCCCGTCCCTCATCAGCTCAATAACGTGTACAAAATTAGTTACAAGTTTATTGCATCAGTATTTATAAACGCAAATTGTTCAATCAGCGCAGCGCAAACTTATAATAATATTTTGACAGATTTGTTTAACCAATATTTATAAATGCGAGTCACTCAATCAATATTATTTACAGTAAAAGATGACTCCAGCAATATCAGGGTATTACGTTCTCACTACGAATAGCTTCCCGCAGTGCTCTACTCATGCTCAGTACACAATATATGCCCAAAAAGCTTTTTATCTCTAATCTCCATCTTTCGTCCGAAACAGCACGAAGATCGATTTGCAATATGCCACTCAAACCTATGCACACAAAGTGCCTTTCATACATCCGCCCAACAGAGTGCAACAAGAACAAATGGAGCAACATGATGTAATTGTGTGCTTGCTTCAGCAGAAGCAGTACGCTCTTTTCTCTTACTTCTTCTTCTTTTTCTTCTCCTGCCTAATTTAGCCAACTAATAGTGATGGATAAGCTTCAGTTTATATGCACAGCTTCTTGCAGGTGGCGTGGCATGTGCCCACTACTTCATCGAGTGGAGTTATATTTGGACGGGTGAACACCTCTTCGCCAATCTTATTGTTGTATATAGTAATTTATTCAAATAGCTCATCAAACTGGTTTCAGAATCCACGTTGGATGTTTATAGATATTAAAATTTATAGACTTTTAGACCGTATAACTTGTGCTCTAACTATATCAAGTTGATTCATTCTGTGATTGACAACAAACATTCCAGTGTTAATAACATAAGTGTGAATTCAATTTGACAGAATTATTTCAACAGTGGTCAGTGGTGGGGTGTAGTGTGGTGATGGTGCTTTTAGCAGGTTTACAAAATAACATTTGTAGCATTACCAGGTAGATAATATTTCAGTACTAGCAAATAACCATTGAAACATAACATGCATCTGCAAAACTACTATAAAATTGTATTTATCGACATTAAAATAAAAAATCTGAGGCAATTATTCAAGAAAATATATTTTAATCTTCATAAAAATCTTACAATAATGTAGTGAGTCATGTGAATTGTACTTTTGGACTAGGGCTGTTGGAACAAATTTCAGGGGTTGAGTATTATTCGAATATAAAAAAAACTCATTAATATTCAAAAACTAAATAAAGTATTTGAGAGTGTGTGTGTGTGTGTGGTTTTTAGTTTATAAATGTGTTTTTTTATCGTTCCTAAATCTCACCCTCCTGTACACCTCCCCCCCCAACAGTGTGTACACCTCTTACTTCTGACAGTGCGCCTATTACTTGGCTTTCTAATGAAAAGCCTGCTAAATATTATGGTCCCCAATAAGCCTTAGGTGATTGACTCAGTGGCAGAACCAGAGACTGTGACCATGGACTGTCAGTAATGACTTAATGTCAATTAGTCTCATCTGCTTGTTCTTGCCGTTTTCAGCATTTTCCTTGTTGGTGACAGTTATTTTGAAATGTCTGTGCTTAAAAACATATTAATTGGGTTTAAACTGGAAAACAGCCATGAACTAAATGGGGTTCACTGGAAACACTGGTTACACTGGGAATGTACACTGGGCCAACACACTAGGTCTCCATGGGTTTCCACCCTGAAATAGGTAATCTGGAGGGGATATTGTACATTCTTGGATGTTTTACTTGAGTAAAGGCTTTACACACTTTGAATTAAAGAACTTACCTTCTGTCAGCATCTGTCAGTCTGGATAAAACAAGGACCTACTTCAGTGTGAAGCCACCTCCTGTTTGTTAGAGGAATGTGAATTCCTTCTGGAAATTTCCAACAGCTTCTAGTGCCCCCTATTGTTTGACACTAATTGGTCAATTAACAAAGTGACCTCTATTTTTTTACTTGAAATTATTCACGTCAGTTTGACTTTAAAACCCCATTAAAAGCGAGGAAATGACAGTGTGGCGTACGGGACAAGTTCTAACTACTAATTAACATATCAATTAATAATCAGATGGCAAATTCTCCCTGGAAATAGATGCACCACTGCTCAAAGACAGAGAATATGGAGTATGAAGATTCTTTTTGATTAGATATGGAAATACATTAAACTTTTGTCATCCTGTGTGACGTACGGGACATGGCGAAAAACGCCTTAACGATTACTGCCTGCCCTAACCCTCCGACTTGAGTTAGCTGATCGAAATTGTGCATGAGTGAAATATTCATCCTACCCTATTGACTATTTACAACAAAGATTCTGTGAAAGTTAAACAATTAGAACAATTAGAAGAAAAGTTTGCATTTCATACTATTATCAGAATTCGCGAAAAAGTCAAGTTTTTTTGTTAAATCAACAAAAAACATGTTCTCCAATTTTCAGAAAAACATCTTTTGGTCCTTGAGGCCTGGGTATCATAGTAAATAACAGGCAAAGAAAAAGTTACTTTACTCAATTTTCTTCAAAAAATCAGTTTCTAGTGTGGAATCGCCCTACAGTCTGCTGGAGCAACTTAGTGAACATGCTATTTTTTCCCTTTCCAGATAGAAGACCTTAAGGAACAAATTGTGTACATGGGTAACTCGATGGCATCCAAAGAGAATGAAAATCAAATGCTGAAGGTGAGGCACTGACATGAATACATCAGCACTGTCATTAAAGCCTTCTTAAAATTTGATCAGAAATGCTTTGAAAATTGTATTGTGTGATCATGGCTGAAAAAGCCTCGCATGTAAGTGTTTGCCACAAAGCAGTTAGTCTTCACACAATTTCATATTTCCAACGTGAATCTTTGAAGGCCTCAACAATGGAGAGCAGAACAGACATTGCGAGGCTCCAGAAATGTCCGTCTCAGGAGAAACGGAAGCATGAAGCTGAGCTAAGGTCTCTAAAATGCCAGCTGGAAAGGGCAACCAATGAAATGGAGGACACAAAGAGAACTCACGAACAGTGATGTGTCAAGGCCTTGATGTTGATGTTTGCAGATTATAACTAAGTCATGATTGTTTTAGTTGAATTTCACTCATAATAACAAACTAGTAGGTAAACATAATGGGTCATTCCATATGCACTCAACCAAAGTACAAGAATCCTCCACTATCACCGACTCAGATTTGGCTCAAATTTATTTTGAGAGTACCTCCATATTCAAAATGAACGCAAAATTTTAGGCTCCTACTCCAAGCGGTTTCCGGGATAAGGCCCCCCAAAAAATCTGTTGCCATGCCCCCTTTTTGCCCATGCAAATCGCAAATGTTAATTTATAGGGATTTTAGAGGCCAATATCTCTGGAACAAATCATAGCTCTGGGCTGAAAATTGCGACCCACGCTTTCAGGATCTCTTGTCAAAATTGATCTCTTTTCATTTTCATATGAAACTTTTTATGAGCAGAAATCAGAAATTCAGTTTACAAGGGCCCCGTATGAGGCCAGGATCCCTTACAGAGGCTAATTTGTGCTGGATTCCTTCTATTTGAGGACAGGTCTGTCTGTACAAGGAAGATTGACTGCACCTAAGGCATAATAGTGGAGTTAGGCGACCTTGAAAAGGGTCCCACATGAAAAAGTCACTTTTTTTGCCAGTTTTGGATTGGCAAGTTCACCATGTGGGTAGTTACCTATGGTAATGAAACTTTTTCAACACAAATGTATGTATATAAATATGCACTTAACTCCAAAAGAAACACAAGGGTGAGGTATGTACTGTATTTGCGGCAAATTGAAGAATCGATTGATTTTTATTGCTTTTCCAGTGAGGCAGGAGTGGAAATACAGAAGCGCGTGGTATTGTAATCCTGACGCGCGTCACGTGAACACGCAAAGCACTTCAGTAATAACAAACATTGAGCCGTTTGTGATGTGTACAGTGACACTTGACTTGTTCTTTTGGGTGCGGTCAATAGCCTACACACAAAAAAAAAAAAAAAAAAACATTGCTACTGCATCAAGAAAATGGAATGGCTTGTGGCACAGGAGAGAGAAAAAGAGCCATTAACATGTTACGGGCAGATCTCACCCGGTGCGTCATTTGCACTGTCACCGTTCAACAATCAGTTGGCTGTCTATCCGAGAATGGAACACAGGCACTGTCACTGACCGACCTCACTTAGGGCAGCCACGAGTGACGATGGCAGCTCAAGAGCGCCACATCTGGATACAGCCTGTACGTGACAGATTCTGGACAACAACCCAAACTGATCATTCTTGAATGTCTCTCTCCCTCTCTTTCACGATGTTACACACAGACATATTCAGGAAGGGGAGGAAGGTATAGTTTGAAAGGGAACATAAAACGTCCCATTTTACTTTACTTGCCGTCCATTTCACTTGAACATGTTATCAGAGTGAGGAAAGGGTTTCACCTCTTCCGAGGTGAGATGTCTTTGTCCTGTGAAAATTTCAGGACGTTATGACAAAAACTGTGGCCTGTAGAGCGTAAACAAACAAACAGACAAACAAACAGACGGACAAACATGACGACCAACATACGTTCGAAGTTTTCGAAAGTAACAGACATACACACAGGCGACTAACAGAATGAAGTGACATGGTTGTCGAAACGGAAGCAAAAACATAACCTCCTGGCGGAGGTAATAATATTTCGGCTGTTTCACAGGAAGCGGCGGAAGTCCACTAGATTGTGACCACCTTGAGATTGCCCGTCAACGTACGCAGATAGCATCAGCAAACGGACTGCTAGGGCCCTTTTGTTTGTGTTCGGGATGCTAAAATTCAAGAGTCAGTAACCTAAGAATTAAAATATTTTCAGCTTTACATATGGTGATATTGTAATTTGGCAGTTATTCAAATCAAAAAGCGGGACTGAATATAGTCAGGCCAAGTTTAACTCTAAATTTCACTACAAACAATGCTCTGCAAATAACTTGAAACATTTAACGCCAGTTACCAGCCAACTGTCATTGAGCTTGGAACATTTTTTTTTTCTCTCCCCTAAGATGAGGATCTGTTTGATGACCTAGAAAACTATTCTGGCGTCACAGGAATTGCCGGTGACATCATAGTGAGAAACTTGGCGGTATGTACAGTGCACCGATTCATGTTTTTCATAACTACCATTATTCAGGAAAGAGAAACATCAAAGACTATTAATCAGTGCTTTCATCTCCTTTGCTAAAACACCGGCATTTAAGATATGCCATCACCCTTCGCACTTCTGTGTGCGGGGCTGCTTTTTTCGCTGAATCTGTTCTACTATTTCAGTTATGCAGCAATTACAACCAAATTCGGGAAGTGGAGAAGTGACCTGTTGCTGACTGTGGTAGGCTGTAACTCACAAAAAGTTTATTCAAGTATGCTATTAGTATACTTAGTTGCTTTTGGTTGAGGCTTTTACATTGTCTATTCATCAGAGAAGTGGCTCTGGCTGGGAACGAATCACGAGCTATTTGCACATTTGTGCAGTGGGTATGTAGTCTGCTAAAATGGGCAACAAACTGGACTACCATTTCAATAGCATTACATTTTTCACTATACACCTAAAATTTAATGTGCTCTCTTCATTGTAAACCCTGACAAGTGTGAACTCAAATGATTCGTGGAAACAGATTACCTCAAAAAAATTGAGTATGCCAACTAAAATGATCTAGTGTTCACAGGACTTTAAAACATGTAAGAAACAACTTTACCTTATTTTCTTTAAGTTTTTTCTGCAATTAAGTTGGCTTGCACTATTTTTTTTTGAGATACAGTTATAAACTGGACTGAATTTAACAGTTAAATTAACACATTGTCTCCTTCTTATTTGAACTGTGAGTAGAGTCCTGCGCACATTTAACTGTGGTTTACAGTTAACATACATGGAACCTTTGTTGTAAACTTGTAAAATTACAGTTGAAATAATTGTCAAAAAAGGTGCCAGTTTATAACAGTGTCATCAGAGTCCACAAAAACATTTGAGTTCACCACACTATCAGGGCTTACAGTGATACATCTGTATGTGCATGCATATCTTCAGCTACACAGCTGAATACAAATATGGTTTGCTAGTGACTTATGTTGTACCCAAGTCTGTCTGCAGATGTTATGGATTTTTATATGTCCACTACTCCGGAGTAGGGCGTATACTGTGTTCGCCCCTATCCATCTGTCTTTACATCCGTTGGTTAATCAACACTTTATTTTTTCACTCTAGAGACCATAATTTTTGTTAGATTCATTAGATTTTTTTGGGGGGGGGGTCAAAGGTGACATGAAGAGGACACTCACTGATTTTGGTGATACTTAAACATTTTCCATGGTGCTGTGGCACTGAACTTAGCACATTCTGATACATGACTTTTATTTAGGCTGTTCTCACTCTACAGGGTACAGGTTATGGCGAATCCTTTTTCATTTTTCCTTTCTGGGTCTATAGTGATATGAAGAGGATCCCTATTGATTTTGGTGATGATTGGAAAATTTTTAGCCAAATAACATCATCGACAAGGCTGCCATGTGGGCGTATTAACACGCTTTGCATAACATAATCTTCATATTATGTTCTGTATTTGGAAATAGTTGTCTGATGTCATTTGCTTGAGAATGACATGTAATGAAGATGATTCCTACCTTTCTCCCAGCTCCGCATTCCCTAGGATACTTGCCTGGGGACTTCAACCAGCTTTCTGAATAGGTACTCCCTCCAGGGCATTACAATGTGTAACACTATTATATTACAGACAGAAATAATATTAAATTTTTTTCTTTTTTCTTTTACTAATTGAGCATGTTTATACACTGCTCCTATAAAATCTCAAAAGATTCTTCACAGCTGAGAATAGTATACAGACTTTATAAGATGTGGTCAGGCTGACTGAGTATAATCCCATTGCTTTCACCGGACTTTTTTGAAGTCTATTTTAACTCATTGACTGGTTGCTGCAGATCCTGAGGCATGGCAAACACCTGGCCCATACGTTTGTCCTTCTGCCAAGTGTAATCCTGCTGATAATGATTCCGAGGGTAGTGCGCAAGGTACGTGTTTAACCTATTTCACCATTCTCTTTGTCCCCATGTCCATTAGTAAAAATTGATTAAAATAAAATCAGCTAATTCAGTATTTAATAATGCTGTAAAGCTGTACCAATAATTTTTCTCCTCTTTATTCCAGGTTAAACTTTTGAAAGAACAACCTAAGTTTACGCATAATTGATTTATAACTTACAGCCTCAATAGCTTATGACTCACCAGGAGGCTTCTGTGTATGTGAGATTGGCCCAATTCATTCATTTCTTTTGGTTCTGATTATGTTCAGGGACAGAGGAGGTCCGGAAACTGACCTCTGAGAAGCACGCCGCAGGAAAGCACATAAAATCCCTGAATAACGATGTATCACTTACACTTTTACAGTATATGAGTCTCATGACACCTATGACCAACACATGCTTTGCTCTTTTCAGGTGAGAAAACTAAGATCCCAGTTTAAGAGATTGAAACAAAGAACTGATCGCACCGAGAGTATGAAGAAGCAGGAGGTAAAGATACTGGCCCGTATTCTGAAGTCAGGTCTAGGTGTGGTGTAACTTAGACCCTGGTCTAAGTATGGTTGAAGGAAGTTTATTTAGCGATTCTATCGATATTTAAACCTGGGTTTTAAGATTCACTTTCTGATGTACAGTTTAATTGGATCTCGGTCTAAATGTGGTTTAACTTTCTACATGTTTTTAAACTAGGTGTAGGGATGGTTTTAGGTTTGGTTTAACTCAGCATATGTGCAGTAGAAGCAGATTACATCTCCTTGGCAGTTAGACTCCAGTTTAAATTAAGACACCATGTTTAAAGTTGAACCACACTTAGATCACACTCAGACCAAGGTTGAACTAAACCTCACCTTCAGAAACTACAACTGATTCAAACCCCACTGAGACAGGACCACTGTTCTCCTGCTTTACTACAGTTTGTCTTGGCTGCTGGAGCAACTTAGTCAACCTGTTATTTTTCCCTCTCCAGCTAGAAAAACTGAAGGAACGAATTGTGGACATGGGTGACGAGATAGCATCAAGAGTTAAAGAAAACCAAATGCTGAAGGTGAGGTATTCACATGAATACACCAGCAGTATCCTCAAAGCCTCAACATTTAGTCAGAAATGCTTTGAACATTGTATTTCGTGATTCATGGCTGAAAAAGGCCATGCATGTAAGTGTTTGCCATGGAGCAGCTTGTCTTCGCACTATTTCATATTTCCAATTTGAATCTTTCAAGGCCTCTACAATGGAGCACGCAGAAGAGATTGAGGGGCTCCAGAAGAGTCTGTCTCTGCAGAAGCAGAAAGATGAGATTACGTCCCTAGAGCACCAGCTGGAAAGAGCAACCAACAAAATTGAGGAAATCAAGAAGACTCAGAAACGGTAATGTGTCAAGGCCTTGCATAAGATGTTTGCGGACTATAATCAGTCATAATTTTAACAGTTGAATTTCACTCATAATAACAAAGCAGTAGGTAAATATAATGAGCATGCTTCAAAACACCATTTCTGTGAGGTCTTCTGATTTTGAATCTCTTTCATCCAAAAAAACTCGGAACCTGCCAAGTAGCGACAAAAGAGATTTTTAATGTAAACTCGTGAGGCTAGGCACTCAGGTACATCTCGCCGCATTTTCATCAGGTGTACAAAACAGTGAGATGTACCTGTCTGCCAAGCTTTTAAATGCTGCGTTAATAACATCTTTTGTAGCAACCTGGTTGCTCCCAAGTCTTTTTGGATCTCCTTGCCCCCCGAGTGCCTGTTTTGCTGATCTCCTTAATTAATGATCTTGTGTCAAGGGATGTGAAATAGATAAGAATGCCACTTGATTTGGTAATATGGAGGAAGGCGAGTGAATCTTGTGACCTCCACATTACAGGGAACTTGAAGCCAAGCTCCCTATGAGGCCAGGATCCCTTTCAGAGGCTAAATTGCGCTGAATTCCAACTATTTGAGGACAGGTCTGTCTGCACAAGTAAGACTGACTGCATCCAAGGCATAATAATGGAGTTAGGGGACCCTGAAAAGGGTCCCAGCTGAAAAAGTCACTTTTTTTGCCAGTTTCGGATTGGCAAGTTCACCATGTGGGCAGTTACCTATGGGAATGAAACTTGTTCAACAAATGTACAGAGCTTAACAAATTTATTTGATCATCAGTCATAAAACCGAGTAAATACAAATATTTTAGAAATTTGTCAAAAAGCTTGTTTAATTCTAACAATTATATTGTTATTTCTTTAGCAAATAAACAGAAACAAATAAGCAAGTCCTTATTCACACGTAAAAACCAAAAAAAGGGAATACTTTGTACGGTCTCCTTTGGCCTTGATAACAGCCTGTATTCTTGCATTCAACCACTAAAACTAATTTTTATGTTCAGGAATGCAAGTAAATAACTGCTATTTGGCATTTTAATCAAAAAATAATTATGTGCTTAACTATTTTTTCTGCTTTTTTGTAAAACAGTGAATTTGAAAATTCATGGATAACAACAATAATTATATTTTAGCATTAAAAATATCATTTCAGTGAAAGAGCTTGAGCATACTGGTGGATTAACCATTAGAAAAACAAAAAAAAATATTTTGGTAATTACCAATACTGTTAATTTAGGGCAGCTGTGGCATAAAACTTACATTGGGTGGTGGTCTAATAAATTTGTTAAGCACTGTATTGGCTTTATTCGTTCAAAATTAAAACTTGTTTTCTCAACTCCTTCACTGTTTAATCATTTTTGCAGGTGTTCATTATGAATATAGAAGTACTCCTAAAATAAATTTGAGCCAAATCTGAGTCGGTGACTGGGGGACCCCTGGTTGACTTCATATTGAATGACCCTAATGGGTGTGCCTCAAAACACCATTTCAGTGAGGTCCTCTGATTTTGAATCTCTTCTATCCAAAAAGACTCAAAATCAGCCACGTTGCAACAAGAGGTTTTTAGTGTATATTCGTGAGGCTGGGCACTCAGCTACATCTCACTGCATTTTAATCAGGTTGAACTACATGTTGAGATGTACTTGGGTGCCTAGCTTTCAAATGTTGCATTAATAACACCTTTCGTAGCAACCTGGTTGCTCCCAAGTGTTTTTGGATCTCCTTCTTGCCCCCGAGTGCCCATTTTGCTGATCTCCTTAATTAATGATCTTGTGTCAAGGGATGTGAAATCGATAAGAATGCCATTTGAATTGGTGCCTTAAAGAGTAATATGGCAGAAGGCTAGTAAATCTTGTGACCTCCACATTATAGGGAACAGGAAGTCAAAGTCAGGACTCTTCGAAATGAAATGTGCAAGGTGGCAAATGAGTGCCAGCATTTTCTTAAAGAAGAGGTGAGCAAATTTACCCAGTGCTAATAACAATGCAATACCACTGTCATAAGACCTGTGCTGCATATTTCCACAGTTAAGTGACTGTTGCTGGTTTGCTTTCCCAAAACATTTATAAAATGCTTTGAAGTCACTCAGTGACTAAAAGAACACGTTTCTAGAACATAGTTCTGTCATTTTCACACTCATAGTCACAGGTATAAGTAAACTGAGCTCTGTAGGATTCTAAATGAATATGCATGGTTTCTGATCTGCTCAGCCAGTCAGGCCCAATGAATCTATCCCTCTCCCGATGATTTCTTTAGCCTGATCTTAAGTGTACTGAACCTTCAACTTCTCTTATTCTCTGTCTTTGTCTTGCCTCCTCGCTCTTTTTATCTGCAGGTAAAACGTCATCGCCGAAATGCTAAAGAGCATTTGGTAAGCACACTGTTCTAAGAGTTGATACGTATGATTGAATTAACTCGCAGAATGCTAATTCCTCTCCTATGCCTCCAGCTAACATGCTGGAGCAAAGACAACGAGCTGGCGAAGGAGCGAAAAAAGACCACGGAACTGCAGAAGAAGTGGGTTTAGCAGCCAACACAATACCATTTAAATGGGTTGATTGCAGTGACCAAAATAGATACTCGCCAATCAGTGGCAATTTCTTTTCCACTCACCTGGTTTCAAGTGTATTGTTTGCCCAGATAAATAGGCTGATTTCTCGTAAACGGAGACAGACGGTGGCTGTCTTTAAGAGTTTATCTGTTTTCAGGGTAGAGGAGCTCAATGAAAAACTGGCAGAATATGCCAAAAACTCTGCAGCAGCCTCCAGAGGAAAGAGTGAGTCAGTTGTCCTGCTGATCCCTCAAAGATTTTTGGTTCTAGTGGCGTACAAGACATGGACTTAACCAAATCCTGCAATCCTCCTTGGTTTCCATAGTACCCAGCAATGGACAGCCCTGTGGTTTCTTTTATACCCACAGAGCAGTCCTTCACAGGCCATCACATCACCCAAGATGGGTTGCAGTTGTTGGGATAGTCCATGTTTCACCATTAGCAATCAACTCCTTACTGGATTTTAATTCATCATTGTTCTGCAAATCACAACAGGCACAATACAGAGACTCCTGTAAGGGACTGACTGAAACCCACTTTTCAACTTCCTGGTTGAGAGCCTGTGGTGTTTCCCTTGGTCGCCAGTGGAGTGAAATCAATTCACATTTTTCTGCCCCAATAAACTGTTTTTCTCAGATCAATCTAAAATCCCCCCCCCATTGCCTCATATTTTCACCTTGGTCTCGCATTCTTTCACTCTCATGTGCCCAATCCAGTCATACCCCTCTCTCATGCTTTTTCTAATGCTGATGTCATGTTATCATCTTTTCTTCAGCTCCAGCTCCAACCACTCTCCCCCGTGTATCAAAAATAACTAAGTTTCTAGAGTGTAAAATGGATGAAAACATTAATGGTAGCGCTGTGTTACAACATTTACATGTTTTTAAATTTCATTGGAATGTTAGTCAAGGCCCAGTATACTTTTATTACTGATGAAGCTGCTCTGATGGCTAAAATCTGTAAAATGTTTAATTTTTTATATCTGTATAGTGTTTCATTTTCAATAACTTGATTTGTTTGATGCATCAACAAACCCCCTCCCTCCCCCCCCGAAGGGTGTAGATGAGCCGAGGAATCCAAGCGAATCGTGACGACGGGTGGCAGTGATGGTTAACTACTAAGAGTGGGCAGGGCCAGCAACGCAAAATATTAGAGAGTAGTTTCACTTGATGTCAAGGATTGCTCAGGCAACTACCAATGGGAATGAAGCATAGTGGGTGTTAAGATGTTACAGTACCCACTGATAAAGAAGTAGCTTTATAATTTCAGTACTTTTCCAACATCACAGTGAACATGGAGACCCTCATCACGGCGATATGCACCCTTCCGCACACTGTGTAACTTCTTTGGACGAATATAGCAACACGTTTCAAAAGAAAGGCACATGGAGAACTGTGTGGAACAATAGGCATTCCTCGTAAATTCTATTAGTACGTTACCAGCCGACAATGGTAAATAAAATCGCCAAATAGCCATAAGCTAGAATACTGTGAATAGTGGCGCGCAATTATGACGTATTGCAGGGAACACAATTGCACAATATTAAATATATTTCCGTATGACGTCACTTTGTTTCGTGTAGCTTGTAAATATTTGTTTCCTTGCTGGGTAGTTTAGAAGCCCCTACATGTAAGCATTACCAGGGCAAGCACAAGTCGCTCATGTTGGGAACACCCCACCAGCTACTTCGGCCAGCGATAAATCTATTGCACGTGAACAGGGCTTTAGTAGTGCTAGAGCAGATATACATGAATCAGAAGTACATTGTTCTCACTGTGATTCCACGAACCTCATTGGTCTGCTTTCGAGAAGGAGATTCAACTCTAGTGAGCTAAAGATCAGATTAAAATTGGAAATCACAACGGAGATGTTTGCTCAACGCCTTTGTCACATCTGGCATAAAGCTAACACAGCATTCCACAATAAGAACATCAGACCAGCAGTCAAATATGGGTGTGATCATGTGATTGTCTGAGGCCGCTTCACTGCTTCAGGACCTGGGTAACTGACAATAATAAATAGAACCATGAGATCTGCTCTCCACTTCAAAATCCTGAAGGAGTATGTTGGGCCATTAGTTTGTGACCTATAGCTTTAGTGCATGAGGGTAATGCAACAAGACAATGATAAAAGTCTACCTCTGAATGGATCAAAAGAAACAAAATGATGGTTTTGAGTGCCCTAGTCAAAGTCCTGACTTGAATCCATTTGGGATGCTGTTGAATGACCTGAAACAGTGAGGTCATGCAATAAGACCCTCCGATGTGGTGGAGTTAAAGGAGGAGACAGCACCCCGGCAAAATATATTTCAGCGGAGAGTAGAATTCTTGAAGTGTCTAAAATGCATAGTTTTATATATTTTAATTTGGTAATGATCCAGTGTGACGCATTTTTAAACCGAAAAGTCTTCAAATCCGCGTCAATACCAGGGAGCAGACATTTTTACTTGGGGAATCTAAGGCTGCGTTCGGAATGCACACTTGTCCACTCGCTCACTCACTCTCTATATTGTTTTCAATGTAGAACATTAACTACACAGTGCCCTATATAGTGGGTGAGTGTGCATTTCGAACGCATTATCCAATCAAACGCCAGTGCCGCAGTGCTTGTGCGTCAGTTATTCTCTTACGTGACGTCAGTTGTTCTCTTTCCTTTCATCCGGGCCATAGAGTAGTTCAAAGGGCTTTCAGTAAGCTCTCCCTTCATGGCTTGGCTGCCTGCAACCTGTTTTTAATTAATCTGGCCTGATTACCAATCAAACAATATATCGACTGAGCGACCAAGACCAATACATGACCTATAATTAGAAATGGTAATGAAATGCGAATTCCCATTGACTACATGTATATAATTGATATGGCCTTTTAAATCCAAAACTTTCGCTGACTTTGCAGCATTCATTTTCGCCGTCCTTGGGATTGTCACACAGCTGTGCAACCTTACAGCGCCCTTTAGCGGTGACAACTTTCAAAATAAAGAACGGATTCCCGCAGCCACGCAAACTAATTTCCGCAAATCTGTGCCACTTAACGAGCGCTGAAATTATGAAGGCATATTGATATTTTACGTCGTCATTTATGCGCAGAAGACGCCTCATAATTTTGTGGTGCAATGCATAACAATGCTATCAAAAGTAAATTAGACTGTCGTCGGTTTTTACCAATTAGTCTGAGCAACTGTGGCTAATCGGGAGATGAAAACTGTGAGAGGTTAAGGTTATTAAACATTTTTAAAGGTGAGGTTTCCGAAGATCAAATTCAAAATCAGAAGATTCCCCAAGTAAAAATGTCTGCCCCCTGGTATTGAAGCCAATTTGAAGACTCGCTGGTTTAAAAATGCGTCGCACAGGATCATTACCAAATTAAAATATGCGTTTTAGACACTTCAAGTATTCTACTTTCCGCTGAAATATACTTTGCCGAGGTGCCGTCTCCTCCTTTAAAGCAGTTCTGTAATATGGTGTGGGCCAAACTTCCTTCGCAGCGATGTGAAAGACTAATTTCCAGTTATTACAAATGTTTGATTGCAGTTGTTGCCGCCAAGGGCAGCATAACCAGTTATCAGGTTTAGAGGGGGCAAATATTATGTTTTAAATAACTACCTTTCAGGAAAAGCAAAGTGATAGAACATACAATCTGAAATGCTAAGAGCACACTTTCTGCTTTACAAAATGTGCATCAATTATTTTTTACAAATTTTTCTCGCCTAATAAACTGACTGTAAAAGGTGGCAGTGGTTGTCTTTGGGACCATTTCTGTGAGCACAACCATGTCTTAGCATTAGCCAATCAAAAAAGTTTGGTACCACTTCTGGTATGATAGGAGTTGGGCTCCTTCCAAACACTTTTACAGCACTGTATTGTTTTGCTGAGCCGCATTTTTTGACTTCACCATCTCAAAAGTTTATGTCTGCTGCAAGCCGTTATCCGCAATCCAACTGAATTCAGAGTAATGCATGTCTCTCCAAGTAGCGCTTGTCTTCACTGTGGTTTCAGTGCTGGGCTGCTCACTTTAGGATGTCATAAGGAAGTCTCTAATGAGAGGACTGAGGACTTTCGTAAGACCCAGTGTCTTAAGTCCTCAATGTCTCTGCCAGGAACACGTTTCTCTTGTTTTGCTCCAGTCTGTCTTGGCTGCTGGAGCAACATAATGAACATGTTATTTTTTTCCCTTTCCAGATAAAAGAACTTAAAGAACAAATTGTGGAAATGGGTGTATCGATCGCATCCAAGGAAAGGGAAAATCAAATGCTGAAGGTGAGGCACTGACATGAATACATCAGCACTGTCATTAAAGCCTTCTTAAAATTTGGTCAGAAATGCTTTGAAAACTGGATTGTGTGATTCGTGGCTGAAAAACTCTTGCATGTAAGTGTTTGCCACAGAGCAGTTAGTCTTCACACAATTTCATATTTCCAATGTGAATCTTTGAAGGCCTCAACAATGGAGAGCAGAACAGACATCGTGAGGCTCCACAATTGTCTCTCACAGCAGAAACAGGAGCATGAAGCTGAATTAAGGGACCTGAAATGCCAGCTGGAGGACACCAAGAAAACTTATGAACAGTAATGTGTCAAGGCCTTGCATAAGATGTTTGCAGATTATAAATAAGCCATGATTGCATTAGTTGACTTTCACTTACAAAAACAAACTACTGGTAAATATAATGGGTCATTCCATATGAACTCAACCAAAGTAAAAGAATCTTCCTTTGTCATTAGTGCTGCACGATTTGGTAAAAATGTGCGATTGCGATTATAGTGGACCATATTGCAATTTGCGATTGCGATTACGATATGATTTTTTTTTTAAATGATATCTTGAACCTACTTGCTTTGTTATTAAGGAGAGTGCAGAGAATAATGATGATTTTGTAGGGTAATTTTCTCAACTCAAAAAATGCAAACATTAAGGTGCATAAAAATACAAAAGAAGTTTATAGCACTGTTTACAAAATAACATTTTTCAAAAAAGAGGTTTTTCCTTTTTTGAAAATCAGGATATTTTCTGCTAAGTGCAAATGCAGTGGCACTATTGTAAACTTAGATGCCTTTCTGCAGGCATTTTTGTAAACCTATTAAGTACTACTTAATACAAAAAGCAAAAAGTTTGTACAGTACCCTTAAAAAAAGGAATTTCTGCAAAGTACAAAAGCAGTAGCACCATTGGGTATTAGCGGCTTTCAGTTGTCTCTTTGGCTTTACTTTGCTTGGCTTTCATCACATGCATTCCTTATGCTTCTCTCTGTGCTGTCCCAAGTGTTGATACAGATTGGTAGTGTTGCCGCGGGATGTGGAGATTTTAACTTGGCAAGTTTTACACAACACGTCTTATTCTGTTCAACGTCGCCGTACCTGAAATCATAATATCGCCATATGCCCAGATGCCAAGTTTCACGCACTCGGCCTAAGTCTCGCGGATTTTTTTTTTTTTTTGGCTTATTCACCGTAGTCCGCAATTGTTCAATGAACGCTTATTAATGAGATTCTCACGCGGAATTAAAATCCTTGTGCATTGAAGTTTCAGTTTCACTTGCATAAAGGCGGACGTGATCGTTTGAATAGTTTAAATGAAATAAGAACATTTGAAACGTCTTTATGCAATTCCATTGCTTTCGATCCCTCAGTGAAGACAAGCATGAGAGTCAATCGATTTCCGTGTCACTAGTGGGGAAATCCACCGTAATGCACGTGAAACTGATTAACATAATGCACAATGACTTAAACTCCGCAAGTGAATTTCTTCAGTGCGCTTTGATAGAATAATTGCTGACTAAGACACAGGAACGTGAATGCCACTAAGAGGCGAGACACTCAAGCCTAATCTCTGCATATGATAGTAGATGTTGCGGGGTTTTTTTACGCCACAAACTCACTCTCAGCCTGGGCTTGCTCACGCTCCTGCTCATGATTTTATTCGGCGTCAATCTGAGAACTGTAGCGAGTAGTCACGTGACCATACCGGCTGCACAGACCACGGCTGCGTCTCAATAGTTTTTTTCGCTGGGGAAAGTTCCTAACTCCTGAAAACTGATCCGGAAATGATTACGTGCCGTGGCAACTATGATAAGAGCCTTCGAATTCTTTAAATGTTAAGGAACGGTGTCTCAGTGCTTCCTAATTTACCTCCTTTAGCATAGGGTACACAGACGCATCCTTTTCGAAAAGAAAGGAGATAACGCAATTCCACAATTCTGCGCAACAGCAGTATTTAAAGGGGCAACTATTCATCTGACCAATCGCGTTAAGAAACGTATGGGACCCCATCATGTTCACGTTGCCTGCTTTAAGAGCATTCAGATTTTCTTATTAGCGCGGCTGTATTCCTAAGCGGTAGGAATTCCATGTTACACCCTTCCTTTATCTTCAGACGTTTTCCACATAGATTAAAGAAAAGTGGTGTGGAATTATTCTATAGGACGTAATTTTTGACTACTCGGACACAGCCCAGGATAGCGCTTATAGGCATAATGTCAACAGACTCCATACAATTAAAGGAGACGCAGTTATGTTCACTGGCAGCACACGCTTATTTAGATTGAATCGCAAATCGCCGCCTTTTTTGCGGTTGTGCAATCGCACTGCTTGACATCGCGATTGCAATTGCGATAAGATTAATCGTGCAGCACTAATTGTCATCGACTCAGATTTGGCTCAAATTTATTTTGAGAGTACCTCTATATTCATAATGAACACATGAACACGTGATATGGCCCCCAAATATCTGGGGCCACACCCCCTTTTTGCCCCCGCGAATTGCAAACGTTAATTTATTGATATTTTGGGGGCCAGTATCTTTGGAACAAATCATAGGAATGGGCTGAAAATTGCCACCAAGGCTTTCAGAATTTCCTGCCAAAATTGATCTCTCTTTTTATCCCCCGCCAACCGAAGTTGGGGGTGGATATTGAAATGGGCTCCGTCTGTCCGTGCGTGCGTCCGTGCGTCTGTCCCACTTCGTTTCCGGAGCAGAACTCAAAAACTATACCACTTACAAACTTCATATTTGGTATGCAATTTCCCCTTAGGGTGCCATTGTGCCTTTTGCGGGTTTCAATTCTATTGGGCCCCAAATTTTTGAAATTTTCACCAAAAACGGCCCAAATTTCCAACTTTGTTTCGTTTCCAGAGCAGAACTCAAAAACTATACCACTTACAAACTTCATATTTGGTATGCAATTTCCCCTTAGGGTGCCATTGTGCCTTTTGCGGGTTTCAATTCCATTGGGCCCAAAATTTTAGAAATTTTCAACAAAAACGGCCCAAATTTCCTTTTTATCATCCCCCGCCAACCGAAGTTGTTATCCCCCCCCAACCGAAGTTGGGGGGGGATATTGAAATGGGTTCCATCCGTCCGTGCGTGCGTCCGTGCGTCCGTCCCACTTCGTTTCCGGAGCAGAACTCAAAAACTACTGAACCTAGCTCTACAAAACTTCATGTGTGCAACAATCAACATGCTTAGATGTGCCTTTTAGGGTTTTCACCTTTCTCAGATTTTTCTTTTTGGCCGTTGTCATGGAAACGCAACTTACATTCTGCATGGAGATTCAACTTACAAATTTTACATGTTGACCTTGGTAAAGGTTGCCTGTTATCTATCTTGATGCAAACATCCCTTGTTATATATCATTTTTGCATAATACTCCCTTCAAAGTAATACCAGTAGACGGGGGATATAGCCGACTCTGTCTGCTTGTTTCATTTTCATATGAAACTTTTTACGGGCAGAAATCAAAATTTTGGTTTTCAATGGCCCCCTATGAGGCCAGGATCCCTTTCAGAGGCTAAATTGTGCTGAATTCCTTCTATTTGAGGACAGGTCTGTCTGTACAAGTAAGATTGACTGCATCCAAGGCATAATAATGGAGTTAGGAGACCCTGAAAAGGGTCCCAGCTGAAAAAGTCACTTTCTTGCCAATTTCGGATTGGCAAATTCACCATGTGGGCAGTTACCTATGGGAATGAAACTTGTTTAACAAATATACAGAGCTTAACAAATTTATTAGACCATCTGTCATAAAAACGAGAAAATACAAATATTTTAGAAATTTGTCAAAAAACTTGTTTAAGTCTAACAATAATATTGTTATTTCCATAGCAAATAAATAGAAACAACTAAATAAGTCCTTATTCACACATAAAAACCAAAAAAAAAAAAAGGAATACTTTATACGGTCTCCTTTGGCCTTGATAACAGCCTGTATTCTTGCATTCAACCACTAAAACTAATTTTTATGTTAAGGAATGCAAGTAAATAACTGCTATTTGGCATGTTAATCAAAAAATAATAATCTGCTTAACTATTTTTTCTGTTTTTTTGTAAAACAATGAATTCGAAAATTCATGGATAACAACAATAATTATATTTTAGCATTAAAAATATCATTTCAATTGAAGAGCTTGAGCATACTGGTGGATTAACCATCAGAGAAACAAAAAAAAAATTTTGGTAATTACCAATACTGTTAATTCAGGGCAGCTGTGGCATGAAACTTACATTGGGTGTGGTCTAATAAATTTGTTAAGCACTGTATATATCTTGGCTTAATTCCTTCAAAATTACAACTTGTTTTCTCAACTCCTTCACTGTTTAATCATTTTTGCATTAATAACATCTTTTGTAGCAACCTGGGGCCTATTGCACAAAGGCAGGATAAGGGATTAGCCCAGGATCAGCACGGGATTAGCCTGATCTCAAGCCCCATTTTGGTTGCACAGTGCGTGTGAGCTAAGCCATGGCACTAGTTACTATGGAAACAAAGTCTGTGGAGCTAGCCAGCACTGGAGCAAGCTTACGAACTAGCTAAGTTCCTGTCTCCAGCTAATTTCACCTCACCTCATTCAGCAGTCGCCCAAATTGAAAATCATCGTCCTTATCAGTCATTCTGAATTGTCCACTACACGTTGCTATCTCAATTACAATAGGCCCAGAGTAATTGTTTTAGAAACTTGTGACCATTGATGTCAGTAAAATAGCCAATATTCGATCATTATATTCAAGTAGGCCTATCCATGTGACAGTGACCATCACAGTTCAATCAGTCCCCCTTCCATGTCACATTTTAACCATATTTAGAATCCGTCATTATCAGATTTGTCCTTATTCCCCAAGTTGAAACTTCCATCAGAGTAGAAAATGAGCAGTGTTGAATAAAGTAGGTTACCGTGTTTCAGCGCGGTCTTAAATCGCTGCGGTAACCCCCTACCTAAAGCACTGCTGCTGCTTTTCTCTGTCTTTATTCAGACTGCGACAGGTAGAGTCGTTGCCTTAGTGCTGGACACGAGTGCAATGTCGCTCGCTTCGCAATACTGGAATCAAACATTTTCAGGAGGCCTCTTGACGTAATTTTCTGACGCTAACATTCTACTTTTAAATTTGAGTATGTCTTCATCAGAGGTGACCAATAGCAGCAAGTAAACTCAACTAATCTGACAACGTCTTCTAGATCGGACTTTTATTCAGTTTGTACAGGACAAAAAAAGACCTACAGCACACTTTTAAAACCCAGTCGCAACACATTGTTGCTTCCATAGATCAGTGTAAAATAACTCTGCTGTCAGAATTATCATGCACTTGTCACACACATTAGATATAAGTGATGTTCGTGAGACTTTAAGTCTGTCTGACAGCGACGGCTTATCTCGTTTACGGTAACGCTGAAATGCATCAGCAACTCCTTTTTGAGGGCGCTGAAACACCTTTACTCTCACTTGAGTTTAGCTAACTTTAATTCTCCTCTCAAACGTCTCGCACCATTCAGACAGAAACTAAAGGAATAGCAAGCAGAAGCATTTCAGCGATCCCATCGTCCCTCTGTTTGAACGTGGTCTTTGAGTGTTGCTGGGGCATGCGTTTGCTGCAGCTACTTAGTGTCCATGGTGATGATCAGCAATTCTGTGATCAATCTCGGGGTCTATTTGAGGTAGCCGAAAAGCGCCAAGACTCAGCAGGATCAGCGGCAACGGGCTTCACTTAGCCAATTCTCCTCCACCCGCTGTTGGCTTTGTGCAATCAATAAAATGTTTGATTGTTTCTAGAACATAATTCCGTCATTTTCACACCCATAGTCACAGGTTTAAGTAAACGGAGCTCTGTATAATTCTAAATTAAAGGGGACCTATTATGCTGATCCTTATTTTAATACATATTCGTAATGTTATAATGTTGGATGTCCATACTCAACCTCTGTTAAGTTTCTAAACATAAGATACAGAGGTTTTGCAGTAATCCAAGAATGTGATTTCCTCTCTGAACAGCTCGTCCCGAGATCTTCACGAGATCTGGACAAAGCCTGACATCAGGTTGTGCCGTCCAATTAATACTGACCTAGCCAGAGCCAATCACGGCGCTGGACCTGCCCACCCCGGAAACTATTCCAGCAGGCACAAACAACCGCGCATCATATTACGCCTTAGTAGCGTCTCACTTCTGGAAATACAAAAGAAGAAGAAGAAGAACCGCAGATCATTTGAGGTGCAGTTTTGTCAACATCTCTCCCAAAGCTGTTCGTCTGTTGTTTTTTTTTTTTTTTGGATGCGAAAAAAAGCACAACTATTTTCTCTTCCAAAAGATGATGCCACCAGAAATAAGTGGGTAGCTGTTTTTATTTGTTGGCAGCAAAGAGCCATGGCCAAAGGGAACGTTAGCTGTTTGTGCTCGGCATTTCACCAAAGACAGCTTTGTCAATAAAGGATAATTTGACGCTGGATACGCGTTTCAGCTGTTTCTCAAACCTGGAGCAGTTGTGTCGATCAAGCGCTTGGAGCCACAAGCTGCAAGTAACGATATAACAGCAAATAATGTAAGTGAAGCTAACGTGTTACGGGCGGCTAGCAAGACCGCTAACAATGGTTAGCACTAACAACTGGCCTCAAACGCAGGCTTTGTAAAATACCTGAAGAAAAAGCCTGGATTGGTAGCGACTGTCTGTGACTCACAGACGCGGAAGCAGTAAGTTGCATAAGCCTACCTAAAGTGATAGCCTGTTGAAGTGGCTGTAGCACTGCGGCTAACTTGGCGAAGTTACTGTTGCTAATGTTTGTGTCCTAAATACGCAAGAGTAATATCAGGGGACATTGAACAGAAGGTGTGTGAACATAAACCTCATTTGAAGCTAACTTTTTATACTTGTTTGTAATTTTGATGCTTGGTACAACTGTTCACAGTAAGGGAAATTACTGTCTGTAAAACCTGTATTGCAAGGTAACGTTTGTCTCTGTCGTTGTTATGACCGCTCGGTTACTGGCTACTGCATGTGAGTTTGCGTGCCGTGCTACTTAAAAAATATGCTTGTGTTACTTCGGTAAGCATCAATACTGCAGTTTCATCATAACGTTGCCTGATTGTAGCCACTACAGTTGAAGCTAACTGGAGAGGTGTTGTATGTGTCTGTAAAGTTTGACTGAAAAGGCTGCAGTTAGACCAGACATAGGTTTTGCAGAGCTTGGGGTACGTGTTTGGGTTTGTTTACTGCTACTGCGAAACGATCGTTTTACTTATCCATGACTAGGGTCAGCCAGATTCTTCACCAACATCTGGGCTAGCTCTCTGATGCTACCGCGGTGAAAGCAATCGCGCAACGTACAAGTCATAACGTGTCTGGTATAACAAACGATTTCTCTGCATTGCCGCTGCGGAATTTCATTCCCCTTTAAAAATTGTTATGGCTAATAAAAAGCCTAAAAATATGTAGATTGGATATGGAATTCTTTCTGGTGCAAGTTATCGATTTGCTAGCTCCACATAAGGAATGCTTACACTGTTTGTGTGTGTTTTGCTACAAGCTCATTCAGTAGCTTAGTGTCGGAATTGTGTTTTGTTTTGGTAGAAATGGTCACCAGGAGCTTTTAGCTAAGTTTCTTCCGGATAAGTGGGCACATGATAGGCTTGGGCCGATTTTTGATATTATCGAATATCGCGATATTTGTCGTCATATGCAACATTTTTAACAATATCGACCGTCGAACAGCTGTTATGGCATCCTCGGACTTCTATTTTACTTTTATACTCCTCCTTCTTTTCCGTGCGAAAATTGATCGGAAATAACTGCTGAATTATTTGGGTTAGCCTGCATGCAGCGTTCCAGTATGCAGACATGGCGGATTTAGTGGCAAAGAAGAACGCGAGCTCGCAAATTTGGCAACATTTCGGCTTTCAACCAGGGGAGAATGAAAGTTTGTGTTGGAGTGTGAATGGTTAAAAGGAAAGAAGCACTTTGTCTCCCCCTGCAGCTGACCCGCGGTAAATTAACAGAGGTTTTAGCAGTAGTAATTCAATGAGTATAATTTCAAATGACAGTAAAATTGACCAATCATATTTCACCTGTGAATGGGCTTTATCAGAGCCATGTAGAGAAAGAGTTGCGTCAACGGAAGTCCAAAATTCTCGATCGTCACGTGGTTCATGGAGACTGCGAATAGTTCCAGGAAGTCGCTGGCGGACAATTTAAATGCGTCTGTCAAATAGGCTGCAGAGACATACCTGCGATTCTCGGTAATTACTAGTCAATAAATAGTATTATTTCTGCCTTGTTTACATATTTTAGGCTTGAGTGAACATTTGCCGTCTCACTAAAGTGACCCGAACGTTAAACAACCAAGAAAAAGCTGCATGTAACGGCAGAATGTGAACATTTGCACTCAATAAATGCAGTATTCGAGGGGTTTTAGTGCCTTAGAATTATTAAAATAATTAAGATGACTAAAATGAGATTTAGTCATTTTAAAGAGTGTGTTCCTGTTGTCGATTGCTTTGAATTCTTGGTTTTTGCTTTTAACTACAATGCTTGTTTAATCCCATCCTAATGTTTATTATGCAGAGGGAGGGGAAGGAACGTTTCAAAATTCTGTTTAATTTTCTACCATTTCTTTATTTGCTTGGGGTTTTAATAATCTCATGGAAATGGAGGATCTAAGTTAACAATTCATTAATGACTAATGTAATCGTCATGACTTTCAGAAAGGACAGAGGACTGACAGGTGACTATCAATGAGTATCAACTGACATCATCATAGTCCCTGCATCATTAAAAGCAGCATAATGTTCAGTGTGGCATCTTAGAAAATCCACTGGAAATAATTACAATTTATCTGTTCATAATTTTTATGCACATCTGCACTTATCACTAAACACCAGTACATAAGGTCAAAACAACTTTTTCATTGACTTTTTTGCATGCAGAAGGTATAATTTTAAGGCTTGCATGTACAGTAATATTTTTAGAAAGGGCTCATTAAACACTATACATTCAGACAGAACAAGACACATTAACACACAAATTTATATCGTTTTACACAAACAAACACATACATTTTATGTATATCTTTTTATTTTGCTCTTATATAGTACAATGACTTCATGAAAAAGAAATCTTGAATAGACTCAGAAACATGAATAGCATGTGAAGCAGTTTGTCTGTGCCCTCTCCTCCATGTTGTCCTTGTATATAATCTCTACCATGGTTTGCTGTGCTGCGTGGGGATGCTCCAATCGCTGGGGGGTTGAGTACAAATGTACAGTTTGTAGGCTCAATTCAGCTGGAGAAATCTAACAATCATTAAAAAATTACAACAACAACAAAAATGTGAGGTGATCATATTCAAACACTGCACATGCATTTTTTCACAACCAAAGACCACACGATTTGGAAGCTTATTGTCCCGTTTATTAAAAGTAAGGAACAGGGAAAGGCTTGCACAGCTTCGGGAGTTAAGACTCAGGGTGCAGGGTGAGTGTCGTCTGTCTCATTGCAGGGAGTTCTCTGGCTCTTATTGAATCGCCTGCAGTTCTTCTGCTGAAAGAGAGAGAGGGGGAGAAAAAGACAGGAGAAAGGGTTAGACACACCTATATGGGCTTGGATGGGAAATGGTGCTGAGAGATGAGGTGTGCTCTTTGTTTCCCAACTTAGCTTATGGAACTTAAGTAGTTGTGATCAGCTTTTGCTGCTGATTTTTAAGAAAGTATGGCAAGTGGCATCAGTAACAAATGTAACAGAAATTAGTATAAAGTTGGATTATGTTTTTTGCAGTCTTTCAGACAAGTAATACAGTACAGCTCAATATTTATACTATTCAGTATGATTCCCCACTTAGTCTTCTATGCTTAATTTTCCAAATTGTTTGGCCTATTTTGGTCAGTACTTTCTGTTTTCAATCTTCTATTTGGTCCTCCAGCTTCCCTCTCCCTTAATCATTAATACCAAAATTAGCAAAATGAGCAGCAACATAATATTGTCATGTAATGGTCAATAGAATCTCAAAACCTAAAAACTCTAACTAGAGATAACGTTTTAGTCACATTGAATAGCAGTAAAAAAAAAAAAAAAAGCTCTAACAATCAATATTAATAGCGATGTATCACTGCAACCGATGACTCTCTTCTTTATCATTGTGTAACGTTAACTTTATTATAATAGCTAACGTTAGCTACCTTGTACTCAAAGAGAACCTCACTTCACCACCTCCACTACTATAGCCAGTCTAATGTTATATTTACGTTAATTCTCTAACATTACACTCCTCCACCCCACTCTGCAAAAAATCACTTTAAGAAGCCTTTTTCTCTAATATCGTGTCGATGGATGAAATGACACTGAGAAAATGGAGTTTTCAATTATGCTGCTGCTCATGGTTAGCGCTAGTAACTGTGTCGCTAACTGTACCTAGCTAGTATCCTAGCCTAATTTTTTGCCCATAAACGTTCAATATATCTCAAATTGTACAGGGGAAAATCCAGGAAAACGCTTTACTGCACGTGTTAATTTAATTCAGATGTGCTGACAATATACAGTCCAATTCTTTAAACATCTTACCTTTTGAAAGATCATCACGAACGGTCCATTCCGCTTCAACACTGCTGCTAGACTAGTCTTCGTCGCTAACTTCCGGGAACTATTGGGAGACTCCACGACCCGCCATTGCTGTAAAAAAAGTGGTCCATTGGAGTGAATGGAGTTGACGCGACTCTCTCTCTACATGGCTATGGACTTTATTATCGCAAACTATGACAAGCTCCGCCCACTGTCCCCCAGGTAAATCATGAGCTTGGAAAAAAAAAAAAACGGCAGTAAATAACCTATCTTGCCTGTGTTCTTGTTTCATGATGGAAGACGTGAGTAGCGCTCAGCGCTGCGAGTGATTAGGATATCGTTTCGAGTTTACTAAACACGCCGTTTTTCAGTTTAGCATTCAATGAGAAGTTGGAGTTAATCAACAAGGGATGACCTTCACCAGACCTTAATTTGGCACAAAAAACCAAGGCATTTGAGAGGCATTTCAACACCAAATTACGCGCGATACCCATGTCAGGATGAGCTAAGACGGAAAATCTGTATTGCTTGGATTGTCTGCCATGGGTTCTGGGCCATAGATGGATTTTCTGAGCGGGCAAAAAGGCTAGCCAAATGATCATCAAACGGTAAGATATTTCTATAGGCTGCTGTGCCAAGTGATTTTACATTGGCTGCCCCGCCACTGTTCTCCACTGTTCTGGGTATGTTAAATTTTATTTGGGAAAACATTAATTATTTGGAATTACTGAGATGATGAAGTGGACCAACCGGTAATCAAATTTTTAACGCTGTGTCAATATGCCCTATTATTTTTAACAACCTATATTTATTAAGAACAGCTTGCTTGTGCATTTTGGATCACACTACCACCTTAAACTGTGATTAGTGCACCCACGCTTTTCAGTATACCGTAGATAGCTCAAAATGCAGCCTCCGACGTATCCAGATCCGATTGCTTAAAGTTAGATGTTACCAAGGAGTCCTCCAAATGCGGTATTTTTCCGAAAATGCTAGCTGCTTGATGATCTATACTGACCAAAAAAAGAAACACAATTTTCTATTTCTTGATTTTATCGAGTGTAACTGTTATTAATCAACACTTCATTGGTATCAAATGAAAGAGGGAATCTCAGACAATAGATATTACAGAAAATTGGGTTGAAATATTGCCATGTTGGCTTTTATTTAACACGGTGAAGACAAATGACACTATCAGTATCTCGTATGTCCCCCGTTAGCGTCGCGCACGGCGGTACACCTGCGTCTCATAGACATCACCAGACGTCTGACTGTTGCTTGTGGAATGCTGTTCCACTCTTTGGTCAGTGCTTGTCTTAGCTGACCCACTGTAGCTGAAGGTGGTTGATGTCTCCGGGGGAGGGTGCAGGCCCGAAAAACCAGGAAGCTAAGATGGCAGGTATTTCAGGACAGCTTTCCACGGCATCTATTGCTGGAAGACAGTACATGTTTGATCCCGAATCCGAAGCGGCTAGGCAGTCAATCAAAGCAGCGTCTCATTAGCATAGCCTCCCGCCCATTTCAGAACGGCTCGTGTTTCAGGGCGGCACAGGCACAGAGGCCGGCACAGAGGGAGGATGTCTCACTAAGCCTGGATGCGTGTCGTTTTTTTGTAACTTAATTCTTAAAATTATTTTAAAGACCCATTGGACATATTTTGAACGACTGAATATTGCATAATAGGGGACCTTTAATATGCATGGTTTCTGATCTGCTCAGCCAGTCTGGCCCAATTAATCTATCCCTGTTCTCCCAATGATTTTTTTTTTTCTGATCTTAAGTGTACTGAACCTTCAACTTCTCTCATTCTCTGTCTTTGTCTTGCCTCCTCTCTCTTTTTATCTGCAGGTAAAGCGTCATCTGCAAAACGCTGAAGAGCATTTGGTAAGCACACTGTTCTAAGGGTTGATACATATGATTGAATTAACACACAGAATACTAATTTTTCTCCTGCGCCTTCAGCTGACATGTTGGAGCAAAGACAGCGAGCTGGTAAAGGAGCGGCAGAAGACGGCAGAACTGCAGAAGAAGTGGGTTTAGCAGCCACTCAGTACCATTTAAATCGGTTAATTACAGTGACCAAAATAGATACTGGCCAATCAGTGACAATTCTTTTCCACTCACCTGGATTCACACATAGTGTTTGTCCAGATAAATAGGGTGAATTCTCTTAAACGGAGACAGACGGCAACTGTCTTTAAGAGTTTATTTCTTTTCAGGGTAGAAGAGCTCTATGAAAAACTGGCAGAATATGCCAAAAACTCTGCAGCAGCCTCCAGAGGAAAGAGTGAGTCAGTTGTCTTGCTGATCCCTCAAAGATTTTTGGTTCTAGTTGTGTACAAGACATGGACTTAACCAAATCCTGCAGTCCTCCTTGGTTTCCATAGTACCCAGCAACGGACAGCCCTGTGGTTTCTTTTATACCCACAGAGCAGTCCTTCACAGGCCATCACATCACCCAACATGGGTTGCAGTTGTTGGGATAGTCCATGTTTCACCATTAGCAATCAACTCCTTACTGGATGTTAATTCATCATTGTTCTACAAATCACAGCACGCACAATACAGAGACTCCTGTAAGGGACTGACTGAAACCCACTTTTCAACCTCCTGGTTGAGAGCCTGTGGTGTTTCCCTTGGTCGCCAGTGGAGTGATATCAATTCAGATGTGTCCAGTCACACATTTTTTTTGCCCCAGTAAACTATTTCTTTCAGATCAATGTAAATTATCCCCCCCCATTGCCTCATATTTTCACCTTGGTCTCGCATTCTTTCACTCTCATGTGCCCAATCCAGTCATACCCCTCTCTCATGCTTTTTCTAATGCTGATGTCGTATTGTCATCTTTTCTTCAGCTCCAGCTCCAACCACTCTCCCCCGAGTATCAAAAATAACTAAGTTTCTAGAGTGTAAAATGGATAAAAACATTAATGATAGCGCTGTGTTACAACATTTACATGTTTTTAAATTTCATTGGAATGCTAGTCAAGGCCCAGCGTACTTTTATTACTGATGAAGCTGCTCTGACAGCTAAAATCTGTAAAATGTTTAATTTTTTATAACTGGACTTGTTTGATGCATAACCACAACCTCCCCATGTGAGGGGTGTAGATGAGCCGTGGGATACAAGACCACCGAAGAGGAGCGGTCTTCTTCCTTCTAAAGCCACCGAAGATGACGATAACATTAATCCCAGGTCAGCACAATTGTTTTAATAATGAAATAAATTAATTTACTTTTCAATAACTACCAATATCTAATGAAACAGACTGTATTTGATCATTCTCGCTCAAAATTCAGCATTTTACAGACAATTGGAGATATGGAGTTTTCATTTATATAAGATACTTGATTAAATGAGCACATATTCTGCTCATGTTACAATTATTTGGTAGACGAGCTTGGTTGTAGCATGCAACACGGAGTCACTTAAGGAGCAGTTCAACCAAAATCGACATTTCTGGCATCATCCTCTCACCCTCCATTCCAGTTGAAGCACAAGTGATGGTTTATAGTCTTTACAACACACTGGGAGGATCAGCATAAAACAACTTAAAGGTCAAATATACTGGTTCCAGATTTTTTGAAGAGATGAAAACTTACACGTCTATCAAGCGGCCAAAAAAGTTATTTCACTGACCGTTATTTGCATCAAAAAAACAAGTAAAAAAAAAAAAACAATTTACACGCTTTTCCAATTTCAGCCTGATTTTGGGTTTTGCTACATTCGACGGCCTGTTGGCAACGCTCCTAACATCATTCGCATCAAATGTTTGCCAAGCCAGTTCCTCTGAAAAGAAATGTGTCATGAGAATGCAATCGCCCAGTCTTCGCTATCCTGCTGTAGGGTGGATCCGTTGTATACACAAACCTACATGAGGTGGATGTATGTATAAATAAATCCATGATATAATCAATAAGCAAGCCGTTCAGTTAGTCCACCTGATAAACAATTTTCATAACCTCAATTCGTCTTCCACTCTGAACTTGCTGCTGAGACTCAGCAGCAACTACAGGCCTACCAACGAAAATGGCCAAGCTGTTACAGAAGTTTGTCAGATGTCTACCTTTTTCAAATAACCAGCAACACGATATCGAAAGCATGCCCCATTTCCAGCAAAACTTCGTACCACAACACTTAAAAGTCGATACATTTTCACCAGAACCAAACTCGAAAAACCGCACGGCCTGTAACAAACCCAGAAAAGAAGCAAATGAGTTTTCAATTGTGTGTTGCTGGTTCTTTGAAAAAGGTACGATAGATACCATAAAGTAATGTGGAAAATCATTATTGAGATAATAAATCAGGTGAGAAAGTTGGGTCATTTTCTCATGGACTTCAACAGGATTGAACTTCTTTCTGCAACCACTGACGTCTCCATCTGCTGGCCATTAAATAGAATGCAAATTTTTGAGATTTCCGCATTCACCTCAGTTTTCAGACCCGGGTGCTGCATCCATGTTATTTTACAGTGTGTGATGACAAAATGGTGTGGGTGAGATTGCATTTAAAATTACCAGTCTTAAAAGGGTTAGTGTCCCCCAAGACCATGCATGACTGACTTTAGAGGCTCTGTGAACATGACGCACTGCAGTCCTCATGGATAGAAAAAATTTCTAGTGCTGGCATCTCATGCCATGAAAGAGAACAGAGAACTTCCTCACAACAGCCAAACCGGCTACTTACAAAGCATTGCAAACATCTGCGAGGAGTGTATCTGCATCAAGTGTTGGACCTCACTCCTCATCAACCCGGGAATTTTACATAGGCATAAAATGTATGGAACCAAGATATTAACACTGTCCTTTAATAAAATTTATTACACAGTGACCAGTTAACTATAATACAACTCATGGAAAAGAAAATCAATGATTGCAAGTACAATGTATGTTTAATATGGTATCCAAAAGTTTATTACTGTTCACTAGCAATGGAAACACTAGTTTTTGCAGATTGATGCATTAAAAACTTTGTTGAAATTACCTGAAGAAAATTGCCAAAACCAAGGAGCTACCGGGAGCACTGACCCCTGGTCCTCCGGCAGGGCATTACTGCTGGACCCCCACCAGGAGCCCAAAGGTGGGCCCCTGGACCCCACCTGATTTGGCTCGCTCGCTTGTAAGAATCTCCCTGATTTATGAAACCGAATGTTGGCAGCTCTGCTCACATCATTCACTCACTTACATGCCCACTGGGAATTTAGAGCCTGACAAGCATGTCTTTGGACTGTGGGAGGAAACCGGAGTGCCCAGAGGAAACCCACGCCAACATGGGGAGAACATGCGAACTTCTCACAGAGGACCCCACGCTGGATTTTTTATTTTTAAAATTTAAAAAAAAAAATTTATTTATCTCAAACAACAATCAAACTAAAAATAAAAATAGTTGTATTAATAATCAAAAAACGGCAACAAAAAGAAAGGTAGAACAAATAAAAGTAATAATTAGAAATAAAATAAGCCGTCATCATTATTAATAGTGAAGAAGAAAGAAACAAACGAAGCGTATGTGTTTGAGAGGGAGCATTTGGAAGCAGAATGCAGAATGTGGGGATTCAAACCCACAACCTTCTTGCCTTGCCGCCCCCTCGTGGAAAGTTGGGATCTTCAGAAATTTTGGTCACATCATCTCGCCCATGGGTAAACCATAAGAATTATGGGGTTCAAAGGAAAAAATAATTTTATAAATGGGTTCAGTTAGAAAATGTGGCTGAATGGAGCACAGCGAGGACCAAGAAATGAAAAGAATGTTCTTTGCAGGACACTGGAATTGTTGGAACACACTGAAAGCAGCAAAAAAAAAAAAAAAAAAAATTAGGGAATGCATTCTGATGTTCCTGGATTGGTGAGCAAATGTATTACCAACAAGGTGCTCTGTCACCAACTACTCATGCTGCTTGCAAGATAATGTCTGTTGTGTGCATGATTTGCTTGTCAGTTAACTCTTCATATGTCACACTATGATGAGACATCACAGATTTGTCCACATACATGCTACACTCAGAAAAATTGAGATGGATTCTCCAACAGTTGTGATCAAATTCCAAAAATTAACTTGACTTTTTGGCTATAGTATTTACCATCCTACCTGCCCCATTTACCGCGTATTTGGAAAAAGAACATTTTAATACATTTAAATCATGCAAAGAAGAGGGCAAAATATATTGCACGACACCCCAGCCGGCCTGAAACATTGAAATGAAAACCTGCTGGCAAGCTGTTCAGAGCGTGTCCGCCTCTCCCATTGTATGCTGTGGTAAGCGCCTGCCCCCTGGTGGCCCTGACAAGGAATAAGTGATAGATAATGGCTTGATGAAAACCCACAGGCTAGCAGACATTCAAGAAGAGGCATGGGCATTTCATTAACCCGTAAAAAACACACACCCTGAGCATCATCTTTACATTGGGTGGCACTAATTTTGTCCCAGAGGGTCGGTCTATGTGCTGGTTTATTTTCAGCAACCAAGACTTCATTTTTCTTACAACTATGAACCGCACTGGTTCATGTTTGTACATGAATAAAGAAAACCCCTCTAGATATGCTTGCAATCTACAGCCACAAATGGTGCTTTTTCTGATCAAGCTTTGATTTAGATAATGAAGTAATCAGGGGCTGGAGTTGATGCAAAATCCTGAAATGCATTGGCTCATGTTGCGCTCGCCTGCCTTGGCACTGTGAGTCATCTTTAGTGCTGTTATCTCCTACGCTGAACTGACTGAGGCCTGCTGGCCTGACTTCCATTTAGGTTAATGCCTGAGCCCCCTGAGAAATGAACTTCACCTGAACTGGCCCTGTAAGTATCCATCAGTTAATGGATAATATATGAACTGGGAACTCACACAGCCTGGCAAAGGGAACCTGCTAAACAATTACGTGAGTAATTACAAATGCATTTCATAATAGCCACACCATTCTTTTGAGGTACGTGCTCTGAAGCCTTCTTCCTATTCATCCACTGAACCACTGAGGAGAGTGCTTTTGCTATCAGTTCCCGGCATCCTTTGGGATTTGCCAAAGAAACGCAGCACAATGCAGCATTCATTACCAATCAGTGTTACCGCATTCATTATGCTGCCCTGACTGCTCATTGTGCAATCTCAATCAAGCAGAATATTACACCCTCAGCTTTTATTTAATTATTTATTTTGGGGGGGCCTGCGTAATGCCTCTATTCTCTGTTCTTCCTACTCTGAGTGCACAAAATATGAGAAACCGAATATCTTTTACAAACATGAAAAAGTGGTATGCAAGCATTTGTGGCAAACTTATTTAGCATTTTAGATGCATTTAAACTCCATTCATAGATAATTCAATGTTTTAAATCTCATAATCGTGGTATACGGTTATTGCAATGTTACCCTGCATTGAAATGCTACTGGGTGGTTATAGCCAGCAGTTCCATAGGATGATGCACAGTTAGCATACAGTTCCACAAAGAGTATGAGAGGGCCTACTTTGTTAGGGATCTGCATTTTATCAATCTCTGACTTTACCGCTTGACTGGGGGGCTGTAAACTGTATGTCATAACTGTGTATGGCAGGTCTTCCTTCAGCTCAGTTGCTGGCGTTGCTGTGGGCTACGGATTGAAAAGAAGCAGGCTGGTGACGCCATGTGTGTTTGCCAGAGAGCCATAGATGTCTTCCCTCCCGAGTCAAGAGTGGATACTATGTATTAAGTATCTGAAAATAGAGTTCTGGACATTTTAACCCTTTGAGCGCTGAATAAATTTTCAAGGAAGTAAAAATGTAGTTATCCTGAGCTGTTGAAAACCAATCATGTGGCAACTTGTTTAAAAGAGCTCCCCTGCAGGAGCTGATTTTGATATCTTGCATCATTGGGCAACTATTAGTTGCCTATGGCGCTAAAAGGGTTAAGGGGCCTTCCCAGGTTCAAAATGAATTTTTTTTTTTCAATTTTTCTCTTTTTTCCCTTTAAGGTTCACTAAGATGTGTACTTTAAGAAAATCAAAAAATGTTATCATTAATTTAATCAATTTTGTTAAAAATGAAAAAATGCCTCAAATAATTTAATAAGTCAGCTAAAATCTGGTGACTTTCAACACTTGTGCAGCTTATAAATTTTTAATTTTTCAACCAAATTACCTCAAAATTTGACTGTAGACTCCTTGGCTATTTTTGCATGCAATCACATTGGCTTTTTCTGATAGAGGAAAGGTATCAGTTTCATGAGAGTGTATGTGTCATCGAACTGACCCATTTGAGGACTTTTTTAGAAAAACCACAGAAAAAAAATAAATGAGGAGTCGACTTGTAAAAACTGCTAAGTCAAGTTTTGAAAATAAATGAGTTATCTCCCTTAGCCTTTCTTTCAGGCACCTACCCATGTCCCACTGATAGCTCCACTTTCAAAACCTACTAAATCATGTTATAAATTGTAATGGAAAAAGCAAAACTCTGTCAAAACCCGCCAAGTCAAGGAGGTACTCTGTCAAATTCTGCTAAGTCATCAGCCAATGTGGAAACGTGATTCTGTTTTCGTTCGCTTGAAGGAACCAATCACAGTCAAGCTTTTATAGCCTGTTCAGCTTTTGCTTTATGTAATATAACTCAAGATGGGGGATGCAGACTCAAGTTTTGTTTTGATCACAAAAAATGCAAACAAATCTTCTCGTAAGGGTTCAAAAAGGATTTGAACCCATGGACTCATGTTTATGTTGTCATTGTCATTGCAACTATTCAACCACTGTACTGTCTGTAGCACTGAGTTGTAAGTAGAGTGGGTCCTGAGTCAAATACCTTCACCTATTGAGCGACGGGGCTGGTTTAAACACTATCAAAACCTGCTAAATTTCCACTCCACTTTCAAAACCTGCTAAGTCAAAACTTTGTGTCGCAAAATCAAAGTCATTTCTTTAAAAAAAAAAAAAAATAATGAATTGCCTCATGGATTATGTCTGCAAGGCTAATAGTTTCAGTATATTGAAAATTGATGTCTATGGAAGATAATTTCTATGCCTACCAAAAAATCAGATTTTTCTAAAAAATGGACCAACTTGACTTAGAAGACTTTGCAAGTGGACTCTTCAAATACACAATATATAGAAAAATCTCCATCTGATTGCATAGATATTACATACAGTGGGTCAAATAAGTGTTGAACGCATCAACATTTTTCTCAGTAAGTACATTTCTAATGGGGCTATTGACATGAAATTTTCACCAGATGTCGGTAACAACCCAAGTAATCCGCACATACAAAGAAATCTAAACAAATGAGTCCATAAATTAAGTTATGTGTGATAAAGTGGAATGACACAGGAAATAAGTATTGAGCGTATGAAGAAAAGGAGATGCAAAGCCAAGAAACCAGCTGAAATCTGTCAGTATTTAGAAAGCAATTCTGCCCTCTATCAGCACAAATTAATATCAGATGGTTTAGTCCTAACTGATGGCCTATAAAAAGGTTTCTCATCACCAAGGTGTCACACGAGAAGCATGTCATGATGGGTAAAAGCAAAGAGCTCTCTCAAGACCTTCGCAACCTTATTGTTGCAAAACATACTGATGGCATTGGTTACAGACGTATTTCTAAACTTCTGAATGTTCCAGTGAGCACCATGGGGGCCATAATCCAGAAGTGGAAAGGACATCATTTCACCATAAACCGGCCACGACCAGGTGCTCCTTGCAAGATTTCTGACAGAGTGAGAAGAATAATACGAAGAGTTGTCCAAGAGCCAAGGACCACTCGCAGAGAGCTTCAGAATGACTTGGAATTAGCAGGTACAGTTTTTTCAAAGAAAACAATAAGTAATGTACTCAACCGTCATGGCCTCTATGCACGCTCACCGCGCAGGACTCCATTGCTGAAGAAAAAGCATGTTGAAGCTCGTTTAAAGTTTGCTGCACAACATTTGGACAAGCCTATGAAATACTGGGAAAATATACAGTCGAAAATCGAACTCCTAGCACACACCACATTTAGAGGACAAATGGCACTGCACATCACCCCTAAAACACCATACCAACAGTGAAGTTTGGAGGTGGGAACATCATGGTGTGGGGCTGTTTTTTAGCAAATGGCACTGGCAGACTTAAGATGATTGAAGGAAGGATGAATGGAGAAATGTACCGAGACATTCTGGATAAGAATCTGCTGCCATCTACCAGGATGCTGAAGATGAAACAAGGGTGGACATTTCAGCAAGATCATGATCCCAAACACACAGCTAAGGAAACTCTCAGTTGGTTTCAGAAAAAGAAAATAAAGCTGCTAGAATGGCCCAGTCAATCACCCGACTTCAATCCAATTGAAAATCTGTGGAAACAACTGAAGATCAGAGTTCATAGAAGAGGCCCCTGGAACCTTCAAGATTTGAAGACAGTTTGTGTAAAAGAATGGGCTAAAATCATACCTGAGCAATGCATGTGACTAGTTTCTCCATACAGGAGGCATCTTGAAGCTGTCATTACCAACAAAGGCTTTTCTACTGAGTATTAAATAAATTTCAGTGAGCGTGTTCAATACTTTTTCCCTGTGTCATTCCACTTTATTACACGTAACTTAATTTATGGACTTATTTGTTTTGATTTCTTTGTATGTGTGGATTACTTGGGTTGTTACCGACATCTGGTGAAAATTTTATGTCAATAGCCCCAATAGAAATATATTTACTGAGAAAAATGCTGAGGCGCTCAATACTTATTTCCCCCACTGTATATCTAACAGGCGGGGAAAAAAAGAATTACGTGATTAGGTTGGGTGGTTAGGGAGCAAGGCTTGCCACAATACGGACCATGATTTTGCTTATTAACGTCAATTCCATGGCAACAATGTAAATAAAAACCAATGGAATGGTACATTTTTGTGTTGAACTAATAAACTGAAGTGTTATTATACCCACATCTGTGCTGGAACGAGGTAAATCAAATGAACCTGGGAAGGCCTTTTAAGCAGACATGAAGTGCAAGAATTTTGGTTTCATTGCCTTACAAACCTGTGTTCAAACGTGACCCGCATTTGCTGGGGCTTTGAGTAGTGGGGTGGACCAGGAAAACTAGGTTGTGTCATAATTAGGTTTGTTTGTCCAAGCAACTTAAGCAGTCCAATTACTAGATTGTTGATTTTCAATGAACTTAGTCATGAATTGAGGGAAAAAATTCAAATGGACAACCCAGTGGATTAAAAACCAATGGAGGTTCTATATGCTGGATCCTAAGGTGAGTATTTTGGAACAAAACAAATACTATTAAAGTGCTTCACATTTGACAGCAAATAACGCATCACTGCATGCTTGCTGTGAGATTGCAGACTCCTACTGTGGGATAGAGGTCTGCAAGGCTCCCAGAAGCTGTTGTATTGGATCCATGTCAGGTCTCAAATTTTAATATTTATAAAGAAATTCGGGTCCTCCCAGTGGCTCACAGCTGCGCCATCACCAGCTATAGCTGGAGGCTTACATGGGCGAGGCAACAACTTGTTCAGTTTCGCTGAGGATGATAGGGGTTTAGCCAGTCAAAATTGGTCTCATCGCTTTCTAGCGGCCACTCCTGGTCGATCAGGCATTTGTGGCTGCTGAGCAAATCGTACGTTATCCTCCAATGGCGGTGTTTCCCTAACCTCTCCTGGCGTACCCCTTGTCCTGCATGTTTTAAATCTCTCCCTGCTCCAACACAGGTGATTCCAATGATTTGCTTATTATCAAGCAGCTCCAGGGGTTAATTATGACCTGATCATTTGAATCACCTGTGCTGGAGCAGGGAGAGCTCTAAAGCATGCAGGACAAAGGGTACTCCAGGAGAGGTTTGGGAAACACTGTCCTATGGCATAGGCATAGTGTGATTGGCGGCGCGACTGCGTAGTGTAAAAGAAATTAGGGCTCGTCGTTACATGAGTTGGAGAAATGGCGTGCCACGGAATTTTTCTCTTGAGTCGATGGGAGCAGGTCGCTGCAGTTTGGTGTAATTATTTTAACAGCTCTGTGACCTGTATTGTAGTGGTTGAGTACTGAATGTGATAAATGCCTTGTGTGGAGGGGCACTGCAGCTGTTCCTATACCCTGGAGCAAGGTTCTTGATTTCAATTTCCTTATATAACGAAGCAAACTGCAGCTGCACTGTGTAATATCTGAATGTAGAATTTTAAAGCAGTTTGGAGTCTGCTGTGCTGGTAATGACAGTTGGTGTAATATATGTGAAGCATCACAGTTTGAAAGAGGACACTCTGCGGTGGAAACATTGATTAAGCACCGATGTCACTGATACGTTGTTTGCATAATAAGGCCTTGGAAATTGAGGCTATGAGGATTAAGTTTCATCTTTGGGGCTCTTAAGCCCCCATTCCAGCTTTCTTTTGTTGACTTTGTGGAGAGCAGCACATTTTTAAGATTTTTAAATCAAAATATTGTACATTTGTCATTGAAATTTTTTTTGTGACTGACGCAAACTGGAGTATGTTACCTAGGGATCCTCTAGAAAAATCTGCAGATAAATTAAACTACAACCCCAATTGTGAATAAAATGTGGGTTTATGAGATTTGCAAATCATTGTATTCTGTTTTTATTTAGAATTTAACCAGCATCCCAACTTTTTTTGGAAGTGGGGTAGTAGAATGCTCCTGCCCAGAGGAGAAGACCTCAGTGAACACTCATGTGAAATAGTGGCGTGCATGAAAATCAAGAAAAGATGTAAAATATTATAATGTTGATCTTCTGAATATTTTTGTCATTTTAAACATTAATTACATTTCATATCACATTAATTTAGCTGGTACTCTTAATCAGAATAACTTAAGTTAGCCGTCTCGAGTATATCATTGTTTTACTAGTGATATCACACTTGGAAAACAAGTTAATTTGGGCTAATTTAAGTCTCTTGTGCACATGAAGAAATAAAATAAGTGGATGCATATTGCATCACTAACAGATAGAAAGATCAGACTATTGAATGAAAACAAATTAATCTTTTAAATGACCATAATTCGAATTTGGTAGTTGTGATTGAAAGTACAGTATAAAGAGGAAGGTTCTTCAGTTTTCCTCTGTCTGGACCTCTGTGCAAAGTACAGCCCCCCGCTGTAGGCCAGTGTGGTCAGTGAGCTCTGTGGAGCTTAGTCCTGCTGAGTGCTTGTGAACGGGGTTGGGGGTCAGTGAAAATGTGAGGTCAAAGACATAGAGAGAGAGAGAGCACGGAGATAAATCTCAATGATTGTGTGAATATAAAAATCTCGCACAGAATCACCTATGCCACCTCCTCTGGGAAGCAGGTGAGGATTGGTCCTATTGGAAGTGCCACAACCCTTGTGTGAATGCCTTTCGTTTCCCTACCTACTCAGCAACTTCCGCGTCTGTTAGAAGTATGTCTCCTTTGATTGGTTTACATCTTGCATATTTTCCCCTCGCCTGCTGTGTCTCATTTAATGGTTGTTTCCTAATGGCTCTATGACGTGTATTTAAACCCCCTGCTTTGAGTTGCAAATTGCTGGATTGTAATTTGCTATTTGTGCTTAGACCCAGCCTGTATTCCTAGTATAAAATCCTTGTCTATATTGTGTAACATAACCTTTAATGACAGCACGTCGCAGAAGCTTTCCTCTTTACGAAGTAATTCGAACAAGCTTCCAAGGCAAATTAGGGTCCAGGATTCGACCGAATTCTTGTTGATCCTTCCAAGTCTTTTCCTCTGGCAATTGGCAGCCCAGCTTCACCTATTACATTGGTGCTGAACTGTGCTCTCTTCCTCTGGGGTTCCCTCCCCAAATAGTACCGTACAGCTGTCAATAAACTTACCTTTTGTACTGTCCTCTGCCTCCGCCCTTGATTCTGTAGTTTGGAACATAACAGGAAGTCCACAATAAGATCAGGTGGCCTTCAAACAAACAGCCATTTAAACCAGTAGAATTCTTCTTGTTCACTTGTATCAGTGCGGATGGCCTCTATTTATTAACATGCAGCCGTTGGGTAAGTAAGCAAACTGAAATGTGCTCATTTATTTTCCGACAACAAAAGAAACATTATCAACTTCATGCTGAAAGATAATTCTTCTGTGGATGTATGTAAATCACTGCGCTTATCAGAAGGCTGCAGAGAAACAAGCCTAATACCTGACAGTATAGCAACTGGAATCAGGTCTCCATTAAAATCTCCTCTCCATCAGTCATTAAGTGCAGAATTTTAAAAAGAAAACAAGAAAATAATCCCCCCCAAACCCCCCTACCACCACAGTGTTTCCACACAATCCATGAATGTATTAATTTCCCCTTTCTCTTAGTAATTTGCGAGCAGAACCTGTCTATTACGATGAATTTGGTGCCTCTGGTTGGCTGTTCCCTGGGGCACTACCGTCCCACTCGCACACAGAGGGATGCAGATTGATTCATCCTCTCAAATCGCACGCCGACCGACACATTTCCAATCGATCCCAGCCGATCCCGCCAGGACGTGCCGCAAACGAAACACGAGGGGCTGGCGCCTGACTGCGGCAGAGCTTTATGGAAATGAAGGTATTGATCCTTGGCCACTCCCAGCGAGGCAATAACCCATGCAGCGGATTGGAGAAAGGCTTGTGCGGTCAGGCCACAGATACATTTTTTTTGGACGTGATGGCTGAGACTGTCTTGTTTGCTACATTTCGGGAAGCTGACAAGGTGCCCACTGCAGGTGTCCAGCTTTACGTATGATTACACAACCTCATTTTCTTCAGCCATTACTGCAGCATCCTGACAATGCACTGCGTCATTCCAATCTTATGTAATTGCACTAATGCACTATTTAGGTACTAGAAAGACTGCTATGCAGTACACAGCATAGTAGATGCTGAAATATTTTTCTGTCACAACAACAGTACTTTTGTTGTACTATGTGGCACAACCCCATAACCAAAAAAGTTGGGATGGTATGGAAATTGCAAGTAAAAAATCAGAGCGGTGATTTGTCGGACATCTTTGACCTGTATTAAACTGAAAACAACAATGCAAAATGTATCATGTTTTATCATATTGTTTTTTAGAACTGCACACTCATTCTGAATTGGATGTGCATTACCCAATCCAAAAAACTTTTTACAGGGGCAATATATGACTCAGAAAATGTTGGAATGCTAAAAACTTATGTACTGGTGTTTTAACACGTGAAATGATTGGATGTATAGAGAGCATCCACAAACGGCCCACTTCTTTTCAAGCAAGGAATGGACAAGGCTTACTACTTTTACGGAAAAAAAACTGCAATTAAAATATTCCTAAGAGTTGAAAAACAACATAAAACAACAACCAATAGTCTCTGTAGAGCATAATATTATTAAAAGATTGGGGGAACCTGAGGAAATCTCTGTGTAAAAGATGGGGCTGTTAATCAATACTGAGTTCCCCTGATATCCACTCCTTCAGATGACACTGCATTGAAAATGAACATGCTTTTGTGATGGATATATCTGCACAGGTTTGGACTACTTTGGGAAATTTCTGCCAGTGAACACCATTCATCACTGCATCCTCAAATGCAGATGAAGACTTCACTGTGCGCTGACAAAGCCATATGTTCAAAACATCTAGTACATTGTCTCTGGGCTTGAGCTCATCTAAAATGGACGGATGCACAGTAGACATGTGTGCAGTTGTCAGACCAGGAAACTTTTCAAATTGTATTTCACGATAATTGATGTTGTATTTCCAGACCAAAGAAATACAGGACCATCTTGGTTGTAACCAGTGTAATATACAAAAGCCAGCATCTGTCTTTGTGGTTAGAGCCCTGATGCTGAATGATTTACAGAATGCATTTTTCTGCGACAGGGACAGCCCTGCTTGTTTCAATAAGGAAACAGCAAAGCACATTCTTCATGTGTTATAACAGCATGGCTTCCTGAATGGAGAGAGTGACTGCCAGGCTTGCCTACCTGCAGGCCAGACCCGCTATCCCTTGAAAGTCCAATGCTTGAAGAAGCACAAAATGGGATGACAACAACATACAACAAAGACCCCAGAAACCTGAGCAGCTAAAAACAAAAATTAAGCAACAAGAATCATTCAAAACTTTATGTGCTCTGCTCCCCAAACAATTATTTGGAGGTTGTTAAAAGGCAAGGTGACGATACAGAGTGGTAAAAGAGCCTAGTCTCATCCCAGCTCATCATATAATGACGCTACCTGACCAAGCGTTGACATTCGACGCAACAGGAAGCTTTTGGCTTCCTTATTTGATGTCAGTTTAAAATGAACCCTGCCCCCTAACCCTAAATGTCAAATAAGGACACCAAAAGCCTCCTTTTTCGTCAAATATCGACACTTGGTCAGGTAGCGTCACTATAGAAGTCGGGATAAGAGTGTGTTGGGTAAAAACAACCCTGTCACAGCACAACAGAGCAAATGTGTTGCAGGCATAAAATTCTGAATCCATGCTTATATAAATAAATAATAAAGTAGAAAAGCAGAAACATTTAATATCTTGTCTTCTCAATTTAGTACAAGTCAAGGATGATTTATAAATCACTGTTTTCATCTTTTATTTTCCATATTACCCAACTTTTTCAGAAATGCGGTCGTACATTAACATTTGCAAAGTACAATTCTGGTTCAAGGATGGCCAAAAAAAAAAAACAGCTTTCTCCATAAAATTGTTTGTTAGTTGTTTTACGAGATGAAGGTCAATCCAATCAAGATATTACCAAAAAAGCTCAAGAGTTCATATAATGGTGAACACTATTTTCTGAGAGTGCAAACTGGACATCAACAGGACAGTGAGATGATTGTAAACTGTGAGATTCAAACATGTTACTTGTAACGTGTGACTATACAGTATAAAGGGTTCTGGACCACCATAAACCACTAAAACAGCTTCAGTCAGTCTTCACAGATTCTCTATTCGCCTCAGGAATTCTGCTAAGGGTTCCTCTTTAAGTTTTTCCCTCATTTTGTATCTTGATGATGGAGATGGAGTGCACAGTTTCGTATCTCTGCCAAAAATCTCCCAGAGAGTTCAACTGGGGCTGCAGTCACAATGCATTATAATTTTGAAAGTAGCTCCTAATTGGCCGATTTAGTAAATACTGTTAAAATAATTAGTCTGTTGGTCCTGCATTTAGGACTCTTAATTTTTAGGTTTGAGGGTAATTTACCAGCTATTTCAGCCATGGATGTCTTCTATCTAGCAATAGAAGCAAGTAATTTTGTGAGTTGTAAGTATGCACATTGCTGTCATCCTTTGCTGCGAAGTAAACCCCGCCCCTACCTTTTGCTTGGTAAAAATAATTCCCATTAACTGATAAACATGTTACAATAACCCCTTGACTAAGAGATATGCTTGTGTTGCTCCACTTCCCTAGTCAGTTTTTTCCTTTAATTTGCCATCTGGCTGCCTGTGTGTGTCTATGTGTGTGCGACTGTGTGTGTGTGTGTGTGCCTGCGTTCATGTGTGTGTGTGTGTGTGTGTGTGTGTGTGTATATGTGTGTGTGTCTATGCGTGTGCAGGCATATGTGTGTGTGTGTGCGCATGCATTCATCTGTGTGTGTCTATGTGTGTGCGAGTGTGTGTGTTTGCATAAGCATGCGCGTTCATGTGTGTGTGCACGCGCATTTGCATGTGTGTATGTTTATGTGTGTGCGAGCGTGTGTGTGTTTGCATGCATGCGTGCGTTCTTCTGTGTGTGTGTCTGTGTGTGTGTGAACTTGTGTGTGTTTGCATGCACACGTGTATGTGAGTGTGTGTGTGTTTGTGCATGTGTGTTTGTCCATCCATCCATTATCCAGCCCACTGATTTCTGTTCAGGGTGATGAGAGCAGTCAGACCATATTTTTGTGTATTATTTGAATTATACAAATATAAAAAAAGCAAATGATAAATACAAAATTAGATTTTGCTTGTTTATACAGAGGTAGGACCATGCAAGTGCTCAAAAACACGTTAAAAATATTCATTTTGGGTCTCAACTAAATATGTTTGATTTGAGTATAATTCATTATTGGGGCCAGTAATTAACATGGATACTGGCCTCGAGCAAAAATGAGGATTTATTTGCGATAATTTGTCCTTGAATTGAGTCATGAAGGCTCTCTCTCTCTCTCTCTCTCTCTCACACATACAGGGATTGTATAGATAAGAAACCGTTCTCTGAATTGCCTACAGCAAAAGTTATTCCAATTAAGATTCTGCCGGCATACTAGCAGCAGTCATTTACACCACAAATGCTATCAGTTACATGCTATTTATATTTGTAGTTAATGGTGTACACTGTTATAATTGGAATGGACGAAGGCAGTGCATTTCCTTTGATCCAGTGCCAACAGCTGACTGCAGTCGCAGCCACGGATAGGGCCACTGTCATTATCCTACAAATAATTCTGCGATGAGGAGCAACATCGCCCACGATGTGACTCACCATGTCATCGGGCATATGCTCAGTGCTATATCACACTGTGTTCAATGTTTAAAGTCAAAACATTTGAGAAGATTGGTTTAAAAGGACGATTCCTCTGAATCCTTTTACTGGACATTTTTGTTCCAGCTGTATAGTACCACTCAATGAATTACAACCCCAATTCCGAAATAGTTGGGACAAAGTGTAAATTGTGAATAAAATCAAAATGCAATGACTTTCAAATCACACCAGCCAGTATTTTATTCACAATAGAACAGAAGTAACATAGCAAATGTTGAAACTGAGAAACTTCACAATTTTATCCACAAAATGCGCTCATTTCAAATTTGATGGCTGCTACAGGTCTCAAAAAAATTGGGACAGGGGCCTGTTTACCATGGTATAGTATCCCCTCTTCTTTCCAACACAAAGTGGAGGTGTCTGAGCATTGAGGAGACAAGTTTCTTGAGTTTAGCCATTGGAATTTGATCCCACTCTTTTTTAATACAGGCTTCCAGCTGCTGGTGAGTTTTGGGTCTCCTTTGACGGACTTTTCATTCAATTATGCGCCAAATGTTCTCAATCGGTGAAAGATCAGGACAGCAGGCAGGCCAGTTCAGCACACGGACTCTTCTACTATGAAGCAATGCAGTTTTAATTGCTGCAGTATGTGGTTTTGTATTGTCCTGCTGAAATACACAAGGCCTTCCCTGGAATAAATGTCGTCTGGAGGGGAGCATATGTTGCTCTAAAACCATTATATACCTTTCAGCATTTATGGTGCTTTTTAAAACATGCAAGTGTCCCACACCATATGCACTAATGCATCCCCATACCATCAGCAATGCTGGCTTTTGAACTGAACGTTGATAACAGGCTGGGTGGTCTTTTTCCTCTTTAGCCCGGAGGACACGACGCCCAAGATTTCCAACAAGAATGTCAAATTTGGACTCATCTGACCACAGGACACTTTGACACTTCGCTACAGTCCATTTTAAATGAGCCTTGGCCCACAGAACACAGCGGCACTTCTGGATCATGCTCAACAATGGCTTCCTTTTTACATGATAGATTTTAGGTGGCATCTGTAGATGGCACGGCAGACTGTGTTTACAGACAGTGGTTTCTTGAAGTATTCCTGGGCCCATTCAGTAATGTCAATGACAGAATCATGCCAGTGAGTGATGCAGTGGCGTCTGAGGGCCCGAAGATCACGGGCATGCAGTAAAGGTCTTCGGCCTTGTCCCTTATGCACAGAGATTTTTCCAGTTTCTCTGAATCTTTTGATGATGTTATGCACTGTTGATGATGAGACCTTCAAAGCCTTTGCAATTTGACATTGAGGAACATTGTTTTTAAAGTATTCCACAATTTTTTTACGCAAGCCTTCACAGGTTGGAGACCCTCTGGCCATCTTTACTTCTGAGAGACTCAGCCTCTCTAAGACATCCCTTTTATAGCCAATCATGTCACACACTTGATGCCAGTTAACTTTATTACTTGCTAAATGTTCTTTCAGCTGATTCTCTTATATATTAATTGCTTTTTCAGCACTTTTTTTTTTGCCTGTGTCCCAACTTTTTTGAGACCTGTTGCAGCCAGAAAATTTGAAATAAGCTCATTTTGTGGATAAAAATGCAAAATGTCTCAGTTTCAGCATTTGAAATGTTATCCATGTTCTATTGTAAATTACATATTGGCTCATGTGATCTGAAAGTCATTGCATTTTGATTTTATTCACAATTTACACTTCGTCTTAACTATTTCGGAATTGGGGTTGTATTTTTTAATGAATAAACTAAAATATTATAATAACGTCAAAAACAATTCCTCTTAAAATCAAGACACATTTTTTGTATTAACTGTTTATTATCCATATCTGTGGATACAATAAAAACTTTAGCAATTTTATGAATAATGTCGCTCTGCCAGCAAGCCCATGGTGACAGAAATGTCTTTTGACAGGTAGAGGGATTACTACACTGCGAACTCTCCAGCACAAAAGCCAATTTCTGGATTTTGAGAGGATGATTCTCTCCCTTGATGAAATATTTGCCGTCAGATTCCCATACCAAATGATGGCTCCTTTCATCGCATTTGAAAAAGTTACATTTAATGCTGAGACTGTAAACTAAATAGTGAAATATTGTTAAACAGTGACACACAGCTCGGGACAAATTTAGCTGAGCAGCTGGTACTGGTGGAATAAGCCCATAGATTGTCTCAGAAAGGTCAAGCGATCAATTGAATATTATTTATATCGCACAGACCTTAAAGAATGTGACAGTCTACATGTAATTGTACAACCTCACTTAAATTTCTGCAAATCAAGTCAAAGGCAATGAAAAAGTTACGGGCAGGCAATGGCATAGAAGCCAAGGGACAAGTCAAACTTAAAGGTGCACTATGCAAGTTTGTTTACTTTCACTTCTGTTGACATTCGAACTCAAACAAAACAGAGGTAGCCCGCCCCTCCCTCCCATAGTTCCCTCCCTCCCATGCTTCCATAACTGTCAACTCTTGTCGGTGATTGGCCGGGACAGTTTGTTATGTTATGGGGCACAGCCTGTGCCCCTTGTGTTCATTTGCAGTTAGTGACGCCTGTGCGGTCTCCAGAGCCGGTTTTTTTTTTTTTACAGTGAATTTAGGGGCAGGCAGCTAGCGGATCGTGGAGGGATGTCAGCGAATTGAGACAAAAATATAATCGCGCAGAAAGTAAACAAACTTGCATAGTGCACCTTTAAAGGGACCACATTTGTGATCACGCTTGAAACACACAAGTACACGAAGGAGCACATAAAAACTCATAGAAATATGGATATTTGCACCCATGAATGTGAAGGTATGCACACACATGCAAATATTATGCATAGAAGCTTCCATGCTTGTGTATTTCCGAAGATGCAGTATAAACACATTTTCCTGAATTTTTAAAATAAATGTTACAAGCGTCCATGTTAGTCGCTGGGTTCACCTTGAATGAACTGGATTGGCACAATCTTATGAGGTCAGACACAATATTGAGTTCGGGCAAAAGATGCCACAGGGGCCTATGGGAACAGTGGCATATTCTGGGGGAGAAAATGAAAAGAGAACAAGGAAGAGCTCGCAGCCCTCTGAAATGTCTAAGCTATATTTTTCTCCCTGGAGTTTATGAATTCTGTCTTTTTTTACAAGGGTATCGGGGATGTTTGCTCAGCAATTTTGCATGTAGGAAATCTCTCAGAGGGAGAATTTATATATGAGAGTGTTTACTTTCCTTCAAATATCTTCAGGAGACGAGAAACGGAAAAAAAAAAAAAATAAATTTTTGTACTTTTTTGTTTATTTTGATGTGGCTAGTCAAGTTATGCCTAAAATATTCAAATGCATTCCTGCAAATATATTCTATGGAGGTATGTAAGTCTCATAAATGGCATTGTTCCTTCAATGAAGGGAGAAAAAAGTTTAGTCAAGACGAAATGCTTCTATTTTGTTGCAAATACAAGCAAGTAAGAGGGCTTTTTGTGATACTATATTCTATGTTCATTCTATATGCTATTTCACTGAATTACTTGGTTACAAATTATACCTTATATCTCTGCTCATCGTGCTAATGAATCAGGTTGTCATCATAAAATTCCACAGGAGCTCACAAACAATTACTCAAAAAAGGAACTTTGTAATACTCAGCTGCGAATAATTCATTAGAGCAGGAAAATGGGTCAGTTTTGAAATGTAAACAATTTCTGGCCGACTCCAAATGACAGACTAATAGCATAAATAATGAGTTTGCATATCAGAAGGAACTGATGCACATACACTCAGGGCTGAAGCCAATTCAGCCGACAATACTGTGATGAGCCCTTTCCTCACAGGTTTGTTGGTAGTTAAGCACAAACACCTGCTAAAATATTGGCAATTAGCAGATAATTAGCTGCTAATGTTTTCAGAATTCAAAGCAAGCCTTACATTTGCAAGAGCTCACTTTTTAATGGTTGGTGTTGTTGTTTTGTCTCAAGTTTCCCATCCCAAGAACATTGACTAAGTACCTAAGTTTCAGCATATGCAAATCATTTATTAATTGCCCACACATTATGCCTGAGATTAGAAGACTTCAAAGGCTCAATCTTCAAAGGGTCCTCCCTCTGTCAAAATTCCAGGTTAGAATTGCCTGAGTAAGCAGTTTTCAGGTAACCTTTTGACCATAAAATAAAGCACTTTCATGATGCTTTGTTTAGCAGAACTTTATCCAGCAGTTTTGTCTTCCAGGGGATCTTCTGAGATATTTAACCCCTTAAAGTAATTTTTGATGTAAGTTTTCCCTTAAGTAGGTTTAAAAACAGAAAAAAAAATTATTGTTGGACAATGTCGTACACATATTCTGTATTTGCTGGCTGCAGTATTTCACTGGAGCTACACCTCACTTATACTGAAAGAAATATTCAAACCCAGGACTCCATGTTTTTTATGGTCACAGCATTGCATTACATAGATCTTATACATCATTTAATACACATTTCCCTGTAATTCAGCAGGACAAATTTGGAATCACTGGAAACCTTGGGATCTCCACTAGAATTAAAAGGGGGCATATTATGAAAAACTCACTTTTTTAGTTCTTGTGCACATACATTTCAGATCTGGAGTGCTTACCAACCAACCAACCAACCAACCAACTGTAAAAAAAAAAAAAAAAAAAAAAAAACAGCCATGTTTTTGTGTGCTGCCTTTTTTCATAAAACAAGGCATTCGGCATGACATTTGGATTTGGCTCCATTTCCTACATCACAAGCAGGCTCATGAGAATTGTTCTGACCCTCCTCTGAATATCTCCACCAACAGCTTATTTTTTATGGTAACATCCCAGCTTGAATTGGCAAAAGCCCACGACTAGCTATTGCCTATGTGTGCTTTCCACTTATTATCGGACTGCTTTATACTACTAACCTAGATCAGCACAACACAGGACAGGCATTAAATTTATATTAATGGGGACCTATTATTCTTTTTCGGAAGATAGAAAGAAGCAGTGGTTTTGATTTATTTTCAAGGAGAATTTGGAGTTAGCTGGCGAAGTGTTTCCAATATCTGTCAATATTTAAACTAAATTCCAAGTGAAAGCTTGTTCATACGTGTGCATGACTTGGTCGTTGATGTAACTAGCTAGCTAGCTGAGTGCTACTCTAGAAACTAACTTACTTTGCGGCAACCACGCATTACCTTTCTATAATCATTGTTTGGTTTATTTGCTGTGGTCTATTGGCTTTGAATTAAGAGACTGTTGCGGGAACCAATATACAGGAGAGGTTGATAGGATGAGAAAGAATGGGTGACCGTTTTTAATTGAATTCAGTCCATTTTTAGTGGAGTAGCTGGTACAGTAAAACAATGTTTGCCAACAGTTGCAACTATTTAGACACTAGCTTCAAATCATTCTGAATGTAAGAGACTGAATTACAAGTGTAGTAAAGCTATTATGGTGACCGCATGCCACAGTTCTGTGAATGTAACGTAGCCTACAGACGTATACCTCGCTATACTCATTGCGTGGTTTAATTGATGGCAAGCAAGCAACTTATTCAGACATCTGGATTTACAGACTTGCTAGTAGCCGGTGGGATTATGAAATCATCGTTCTCTATTGACAAGGGTGCTCTGTTCCTGGTGAATTAACAAAAAGCTCATTTCATAGTGTGCACACCCACTCAGAACAGCCAGTTTTTCAGAGTGTTGGGAATGACAGGAATCAAATTGCCTGGAAGTCATGGAATTTTGATTTTTTATTTTTATTTTTTTTGCTAAGAAGTTTATAAACTTCCCTTTTGGACATCCAAGAATGATCTAACTGGGGGAAAAAATGTTTTTTTGCACAACAGATCTAACTGGGGGAAAAAATGTTTTTTTGCACAACAGGTCTGCTTTAAATTGACATGAAACTCCACAGGTTTGAATACAGCAGCTAAATTTTACGGACCCATTACTGGTTCCATAGTTTTTATGGGGCTAAATGGCACACACAGTGGTAAACTGCTTTTTCATTTGTCAACAGTTGTCAATGAACGAAAGCGTCTTGAAGAGTGAAAGGAAACTGCAAACTGCTTTATGTTGTACATACAGAATTCCTTCAATCCATAATAAATCATTTGCGATTTGGAGAAGTAATTATACGGATGGGCCTGTAATTATTTGGACAAAGAGACATTTTATCGGGCTTTGAGTCCCACGTTCAGTGCAGATGTAGACATCCTGGAATTAAGAGTGATAGTCTGCATTGTTAGAGTGTACATAGAAATCAAGTGTGCATCCACATGAAGGTATGAAAGCTCTTTGAATTGTTTTTATTTTTTGCAACTATCTCATAAAATTAGATAATGAAAGCACCAAGTGAATTGCAATCAATAATCATTTATTACACATTCAACGATACTTCAGAACTTCCTTTAGGCCATGTCATGTCACTCTTTCCTCAGCAAGAGTTGCCATCTCATCACACATCATTCACTCACACCATTCGGCAATTTTGAGCCTCTAACTAACCTAACATGCATGGCTTTGGACTGTGGGAAGAAACCCACGCACACCGTGGGAGGGCTTGCAAACTCCACACAGAGAGGCCTCAGGCCAAATTTGAACCCAAGACCTTATGCTGTGAGGCTTCATTGCAACCCACTGCGCCACCATGCTGCTCTATAAAAATATTTGTGAAAAGACAGCTTTGTGTTTTAACCCCATAAAACCTACAGACCCATATACCATAAAATGCTGCTGCTGTATTCAAACCGTAGGAACTTCAGGCCTATTTTAAATTCTCCTGGAGATCCAAAGGATTCCAACAATCCCAAGTATGTCCCGTTGAATTACAAATATAAGGAAATGTGTATAAAATGATGTTCAAGATCAAGATATTTTCCATTTGATGTAATGCTGTGGCCATGAAAAGATGGTATCCTGGGTCTGAATATTTCACTTAATACAAGTGTGATGTAGCTTCAGTGAAGCACTACAACCAGCAGATACAAAACATATATGTGACATCGTCCAACATTATGAAAAAATGCTTTTTCTAACTTTGAACCCTCTTAAGGGAATACTTAAATGAAAAGTTAGAGTTTAAGGGGCTAAAGCGACAACGATAATGGTTTTACTTCTTCCAGTCAGTGGCTCAAAAAGTGGGTATGCAATATATGCAGTGCATAGGGGCACTACGCGAAGGGGGGCACCAAAACAATTGGCCGAAAGCAGATGAGGATACAAGATGATGATATTGACAAAATTATAGAATTTAAAGAGTACTCGAAGACGCGCGGTTGAGTACGCAATATCAACGAAATGAAATGCATCTCTCACCCCCCCGCGTGTTAATCCCCCCCCGCTCAACAAAATGAATGCCACCTACCGCCCGGTCATTGAAAAATTAAGTGGAGAACACTGGGTGTAGGTGTTGGGTGGGCGCTGCTGTTGTCGTTGCGTATACCCCCAAAAATGGGTAGCTGCGCCCCTGCTTCCAGTGATATATATTTCCAAGATTGCAGCCCACACATAGTATCTTATGGGTAAAATGAAGCCAGCTTAGCAGTTGCTGGGCAGTGCATGGATGTTGGTCAAGGGGAGCCTCATTTTCATTCTGTTGGAAACTGGACTGCACACCATACATGGGACAATTCAAAGCTAGGCTACATCTGTATCTGTAACATTTCCCCATTAAACACTGAAAATTGGCTTCGCAGATTACCATATCCATGCGGTGCATTATCGTATGCTACATAAATTCAGTTTTACTCATTTTTAGGTGGAATTCACAGAGACAGCTTAGGGTGAGCATAATGCTCAATGGCACAGTCTAAGCAATCCCTTAAGAACTCCGGTCTTGAACTTAACCATTGCTTTCAGTCAATTACTGGCCAGAATATACAAACATACAGTATTGCGAAAGGAGGCAGACCCATGCTTTCCTTCTAATGAGGTATGTGGCATAAATGATGCAATGTGACACTCGCAATTTATTGTCAATTGTGCTGCAGAGGGAACAAATGCACATGAAGTATACAATTCGTCTGTAGTTATGTATGGGAGAGACTATGGATAAATGGAGCTGCCATTTCTATATAGTGAACTGAAAAAAAGAATACCCTTTTATAATGCAGAGAATCAGTAGTTAAAGCAGATGTGAACGCTTTGATTAAAAATTTTGAAGTATTTTGTCAAATCAAGGACGAGACAATAATGTACGTCTTTGTCCCAAACATTTTGAAGTGCAGTGGCCGCCGTCTCGTTAAAACTGGCAAAGAACTTTGAACCTAAATCGATGGAACTGTAGACTTTATGCATGCCTCACATGCATGTGATGTGAGGTTGATCTACAGCTGCCTGTTGGTAAGGGAAACAGCAGAGGGCAATATAACATTTCCTATGTCTGAACGCTCTGCATATCCCATGAACAGTATAGACGCATCCCTACCAAACATCAGCTCTTCCACAAACGCAAAAAAGATACAGTTTTCCTTAAGTAAGATCGAACATGAAATTCACAGCCTGGCAGAAACTTAAAGCCACTTATGCGAGTGCAAACGCAATAAACGTAAATGGAAGCACAATAGGCGGGCAAATCCTGGGACGGATTTGCGGACGCTTCACGGCAGCTGAAAAGCAGCCTCGCTATGAAAGTCCCGCGGGAACAACGGGATGAGCCCCTTTCCAATGAGACAAAGTGAGATGGAGGGCCTCGCCCAGGACGAGGGCCTAGTCTTGGTGCGCTTCAGCGTTTCCAGATTAATGAATTAATTGAAAGTAATTACTTTTTAATTGCATCTTTTAAATGGGGTATATTTTGTGCTGTTTCAGGAGGAAGAAGCCGGCCTTAATTGCGTACTCGCACCAGGAATGTTTATTTCCCTGTCTTAATGAACAGGACGGGGATGGCTGTTTCTCCGCGCGCCGCGGCAGTCGTGTTCCAGGGGAACGGGCCCGTCTCAGGTGTGTCAGTCTCTTTGGGCATTAGCGTCATAATTAGTTTCGGCAGACGCTTTGATGGCAAGCTGGGCGGCGACGCGTTATAGTACTCCCATGCCTGCTCTTCTCCCTGCCCTTTCATTTCTCCTGTGGGTTACATAAGGTGCTTCATTTTACCTCCTCCCCACCTACCCCATTTCTTAACTGCGGAAAGGTTTGGGTTTTGGCTTATTTGATGAGAGAGCCATGAAATTAAATTCCTAATTTACAGCTGTACTCGACTCAAGGTGGGTTTGATTAAATGCACGGCGTTTACTGGCTGCCAGGGAACATTACCTTCCATCCCCCCCACTCTCGACCGTGAATGCAAAAACAATCCCATACAACCGTTTGATTCAAAAATTTTTTTTTTTTTTTTGCAGTTAACTTCTTTTTTCTCTGGTCGTCCTGACGTGCTCCTCAGTTGAGAATTCTCACGGCAGGACTACACACTTTCTTCTTGAGTGCGTTCATTCAGGTTAATTTCTTCACACAACTTCTTTCAATAAAATGTATTTTACGAGCCAAATTAGGCTTTGTGATGTACTGCTGGACATGAGGTATATGTTGAATGTTGAATGTTGAATCTTGTCCTTGCTCTGATGTGAAGTTGTAATTTAACAGGAATATTTCTCAATTTTGAATAGAGATGCACGATAGTGTGAACAATTTATGAATCCTTTATCCCAGTGTTCTATGGCTCAATCCAAACACCTCATTTAGATCGTGGTACATCTTTTTTATTTTTTTCCAGGGCTAGATACATGAGATCTACATAGCACAAAAAACCATGTGTAAAAATCCTTGGAGACTTCCAATTCATACCTACATTTTTGGGGTGCGTTGTCTCGCTTGGCAACTTATCATCTTTCAAAAAAAGAGGGCAGTCTGCAAAAAATCAACATTCAACACACTTATATAAAGGTGTGACAGAATTAAACAGGCACAACCTGACTATAATTATGCTAGACACACTTCATTAAAAAAGAATTAAAATAAAACAGTTTCAGTCCATATTTAAAAAGTATGGGGGAAATTGCATTTAAAGGCTTCAAGTACAGTGTTGTAAAAAAGTAATTGCTCCCTTTCCAGGTTCTTTTTTTTTTTTTTTTTTTTTTTTGCTTATTTGTCACTTTTAGATATTTCAGATCTGCCAGTTAAATTTTTTTTTGGACAAAGACAATGTGAGTAAATGAAAAAAAATGCTGCTTTTCAATTATGATTTCATTTATTGAAGATAAAGAGTCATTCAAAACCTCTAACCCCCATGTAAAAAATAAACCCCTCCTCTCCCCCTTTTAACCTAATGACTGGTTGTGCCACCATTGGGGACAACCATTGATATCATTATTGTGGAAAGCTGTGTCAGCTTTATGCGAGATGTGATGGGACCGTCACCATCTTGCATACATCTCTTTGGAAGACCTCCAAGTCTTCCGAAGGGTTCCACTTTTGACTCATTAGTCTACAGAGTATTATTCCAAAAATCTTGGGGGTCATCAAGATGTTTTCGGAAAAATATAAGACAAGCCTTGGTGTTCTTTTTGGTCAGTAGTGGTTCTCTGCCTTGCTGCTCTCCCATGGAGGCTATTTTTGCCCAGTCTCTCTCTTATCATGGAATGGTGAACACTGACCTTAACTGTTGCAAGTAAGGCAAGATGTTCTTTAAATGATAGTCTGAGTTCTTTTGCGACCTCCTGCATGAGTCGATGATTCGATCTTGGACAAATTTGGTAGATCGGCCGGTCACTGTTCCAAGTTTTCTGTATTTGTAAGTAATGACTCTCACCATAGTTTGCTGGAGTCTTAGAGCCTTAGAAATGGCTTTGCAGCCATTTTCAGACTGCTAGAAGTCAAAAATTTTGTTTCTCATCTGTTCTTAAATTTCTATAGATCATGGCATCACGTGCTGCTTTTTGTCCACCTCACATTGCCAAACAGGTTCTATTGAAGTGATGTTTAGATTCAACAAGGATGGCAGAAATCATGCCTGGGTGTGTCTAGTGAAATTGAACCTAATGATCAATGAAATTTGTCGTATTGGTTGCCTGAGTAACTAAGGGGGCAATTACTCTTTCACAGCGGGCCAAGTGGGGTTGGATAGCTTTCGTCCTTCGATAAATGAAATCATCACTAAAAAACTGCATTTTGAGTTGACTCAGTTTATCTTTGTCTATTGTTAAAATTAGTTTGATGATCTCAAGCATTTAAATGTGATAAATGTGCAAAAATAGAAATCAAGAGGAGGGGAAATACCTTTTCACAGCAGTGTAATTAATGTTTGCATAATGGATACTTACCTTTTGATTTATTGTGAAATAAGTGAAGCTGCATTTCTGTAAATTCTGCTGCAATATTTAATGCGCATTTTTGACAACAGCAATTTATTTGATACATCAGATGCAAGCCATCGCAAGCCAACATTTTACATTTGCTTTTTTTTTTAAGTCTGTGTTTAAAATGAATGTGCTCAGGGCAACTTACATGGGTATGAGACCATTGATCCACTGGTATTGTATTGACAAATGTGAACCTGTACTGCTTCCTCAAGCTGCAAATGATTGAATGCTATAATTCCTGATCCTCAGACATACACACTGGACTGTGACACAATTTTAGTTATATGGCTCTGTGGTACATTGGGTTTATAAAAGAAATAGACGGTTAAACTGCAGACTGTCTGTCAATGTATGTTCAATTCTGAAGCAAATTATACTATCAGATGCTTCAATACCCTGAATTTTGATGAAATACTCATGACAGAAAGCTTGGAGTTACTATATTTGGGATCATGGTAAATCAAAAATTTTTTTTCCAGATTTTTTAAAATGATAGTTCTGACTGTAGCAAAAAAACACTGTATTGCAACTTATGTCCTTTCAAATTTCGTTTTTATAAAAATCAAGTTCTTGCAATCATTATGGCTTTTATTCTATGGTCATTACTCAGTTTTTTTTTTTTTTGGTATCTTGAGAGTTAAGTTACTTAAGCATGATTGATTTAATGATCTGATCAAAAGCAGAAAACTGTTCTTTGTAAGAAAACAGAATATACCAGCTGTTTAACCGGTATTAATGATTTGTATCTGTACAATGTGTTCGCATTCAAAAGTTCATCCTCTAAATGGTATTTTTCTCCAATGCTATTGGGTGCAGTAATACACACACAGAACTGATGATCACCCATGCACAGCAAAGTGTATATGAAAGAGCAAGTATGTAAAAAAACAGCAGAACAGCAGCATATTTGGGATATTCAATAGGCAATGCAGGCTAATGCTGTTTAATGTTTCTTCAGTCTGCATTGAAAATTAATTTACACAGTGCAACACAGTTGCATCGAAAGTTGACTAGTTTATCTTGTTAATTTCCTACCTAGCTGAACTAACCGTCTTCTGGAGTTGTTTTCCAGCAAAGTATGCACTATAATAAAACCATTTTTTAACAGAACCACAATAGTATGACTGACCAAATTGTGCTATTTGTCAAGTTTACAAGCTTTTGCTTCTATGGCTTTCTCCACATCTGGATAGCAGGGCAGCTTCAGGGCAACTCTATGGTTGTGATTGGAACAATCACACACACTTTGGTCTTGCAACCTAGGGGGCATGGAAAGGTCCAGTATATGTGGTAAGATACACCGCACAGACACTAGGTGGTGGGCATAAGGAAAGGTTGTGATTTCCCTGTAGATAATCTTCTAGCAACTTCTGTTTGTTGATAGTTGAGGGGGTGAAAAAAAAACTTGATTATGAGCACGGGAAATACGAGACAATTCAGGAAAACAAAACCACGGCTTTCTAACCGCACATAAAAACATCCTGTCCATGTATGTAGTGAACTATATTGAGAAATATCAGTCATCCAACTGGGAGCGATTGAAAGGAGGGACTGAAAGAGCGTAGGATCAGAGCATTCGTCCAAGGCACAGGATGTGGAGAGAGCTTGTTTTGCTGATCTGCAGTCCCTGAACCTCCTGCAGCGGGGTGGGATAGGGCCAAGCTTAGCCGACACGTGCTGTACCCTAAGAGGTGGCCCTTGCGTGTCAGGAAAGACACTCCGAGTATTCCGGTCCATGTGCAACACCCCTATCGTATCCATTCCTGTACATGCCAGGCTCATATCGTACTGCAAAATATATATTAACCCTTCAACTGATTCAACAACCAAAAAGAGAATTTTTGTTTTATTTGTGCATTTTCTTATTTGATGCCCACTTTTTGAAATTTTTGCCAGTGTGCTCCGCATTTCTTATTTTTTAACACTTTCAGAACCCTCGACCTCTGGAGTGGTGGAGATGGGCCTTGCTGCCCGGAGTTAACAAGGTGAACACCTGAGTAATAATGGGAGGACACATGCATTGAACAGCGTAGTCAAGATGCTCAAATAACATGCTTATCCTCTTTTGCCATTTGTTTACATCCCACAATAGGGAGGAAAACTCCATCTGTCTGAATCCATTTTTCTCCTTTATTGGTCGGCCCACCAATCTGAAACTGTGCATAGCAATTGAACATTGGCATAGGTAGGGACTGGCATAGGTAGTTTTGACATTTTCCTAAAGCTAAGGCATTTACAAGCAAATTCAATGCATTGACTAGCATTTTTGACAAGTCCGCTCTGAGAATTTGCCCACTGTTTTGGTGCAGGCATCCACAGGTGCGGTCCAGTAATATTCAATGAGCATCAAATTTAGACTCATCATGACCATGCTTATTATGCAGTCTCATACAATAGCTAGTGATCATGTTTTAGTAGATGTATTGAGGAATCAAAAAATGGGGAATTATACTTCTACGGAAAGCAAATGTCATGGAGATGATGAATAAAACACTTTCTGGGCACTCACTCAAACAGGAAGAGAGTTAAAGAGGCATTTTGAACACCTTTTCAGCTCATGCACATCCCCCCAAAAAACGAGTGAAAATTGTCCCTTTCTGATGGCGTAATTCATGGGAAACAGGGACACGCGGTAAGGAATTTGAGTGCATTGACCATCGTCTGCCTGTCCTAATTGGTTCATATCTTGGTCTCGTTTTGTTTTATATTTCTGGCAGAATAGATTTAGGAGCGTCAAAAACTATGCTATTGTTTGGTTACAGGGTTAGCTCACCTGGTTAAGGCACCGCCTTGTGGTACAGTAGTGAGCACCACGGCCCGGGTTAGAGCCAGGGTCGCGTCAGTGCCCGGTAGCCTTTCCAGAGAAGCGCACGATTGCCTTCGCACAGCAGGGAAATAAATTGGGCGGGACTGCCAGTTTTGGATTACAGGATTACAGCATTGCTCGTTGCTCATGGGCCTCCTGTTAGCCAGCTGGTCGCTCGTCAGTAAAATTCTAAGCTTGTACAAGTTCAGGTTTCCTCCTCTCTCACTCTGGGGTAGGTTTCCCTAAAGCATAGATGCAAGGTTGACCATGTATAGCCAATGATACCAACTAAATAAGTTGGCAACTTTGCTTTTGAGAACGCACCATGGAGCTTTCTTCCTGCTCGCTCACCCTTGTCCGAGGCTCCAGTTCATGCTAGTACACTTGCGGTAGATGTTGGCATTCAGCTATATCCACATCGTTGCCAATTCCTTCTATTTAACATAACATAACATAACATAACATGAGTGGCGAGAACAGGCCGTTCAGCCTAACTAGGCTGGCCAGACCTACCAGACCTACCTATTTCTCCTACCTCTCCATCTTCTTCAATACTGTCGCTAGTTGTTGAACTTGCACTGGAAGTGCAACTTCTCTTCAACTTCAATGTCCAAGTCAAGCAAAGATTCTGACATTTTCAGTGGATTTGACATCTTGCTTGCAATGTAAAATGCACATATGATAGCCTATGTGTCACAATTGATCCCATGAGTAACGTCACCGCTCTTTTCCCAATTCTCAGTGCTGTTCCTGGGCGATATTGGGGGTTGCCAAAGGCCCGTTTTACATCCATGATTACTCTATTCCACAATCATCTCTGGGTGAAAAGTGTTAATAGTTTGCAAGAATATTGCATGCCCTTTCAGATGATGCCAAATACGACAATTTTTTATTAAGTTTCAAATCAGTACACGTCTACTTTAAACTTGGCCTATATTTCCAATTGACAGAAAGTGCATTGCTTAGACTACACACACACAATTTTTTATTACTTCACCCCACGGAGTGGGCGTGAAGTGCAGTTTTTAGCGGCTCTGTGTGTTTGTTTGTTTGTTTTTGTTTGTCTGTCTGTTTGTGTTTCCGCACTTGCCAATATTTGCGTGAATGGGTGAAGTCTGCCATCTAGTGGCTATGTGTGTTTGTTTGTGTTTCCGCACTTGCCAATATTTGCGTGAATGGGGTGAAGTCTGCCATCTCTGATTGCCTTGTTTTTTTTGTATTTCTTTGGTATAAGTGTTATTTTCATAAAGGCAAATACTTCTGGTAAATAGGCCACAGAATGTCTGAGTGAATTGCAGTTCATAATGACTGCAGGATAACCTAATAATTAGCTAGTTTTGGGCTAGACGGTGAAATTTAAAGATGGGCAACCTAGCTGAGGAAGTAAAGCTCAGTCCCTGCACATATTGCTGTAAAATACAAAGCAATTTCATGTCCCATTCTGAAGGCTGTATAATGATTTTTCCACACAGCATGATGCACCTGAGCAGACATTTATGATTTTGGACATGTACACAAGAGACTTTTCTGTATTTGAAAGAAGATTTTTCATATTTAATGTGGCCTGCCAACCCACCAAAATGAAATGCATAGTATAAAAACTTGATTAATCTGAGAAAAACTTTGGACAGAGGAGAAAAAAGAAAAATCTGCCCAAGGTGACTCCATTTTTAACCAGCTTTAACTGGCCATAGACCAGATACGGCCAACAAAAATGGTGGAAAACAGATCAGACAGGTGATGCCAGGCACAACAAACCCTGCCCTTTGCATCTTTGCATATATTTTAGCTGTTCCATAACCTTGACCTCTACCTAATTCATCCCAAATATTAATGGGATCTACCCTGGGTCATTTGCCAAGTTTTGGCCAGATTTGGTATGAATTGAACTAGTGCAGGCATAGATTTGGGCAGGAATGGTCCGGATATGTCCTGACCAACTTTCGAACAAGGAAAGAATATTCCGATCAACTTTCGATCAATGGGGAAAATGGAAGAAACATGGCATTGTAAATGTAACACTCCCCAGTGCAATGTAATGTTAGTACATCCACAGTTGGCAGCTTTTTCCTATTCATAGACAGTCAAAGGTTTAATCTAAAGTATTTATCTCAGCTATAGTCAAGAAACTAACATTGTTTCAAGAAATCAGTACAGCGCATAGAATGGACATGATTGCAAACTGGCAAGCTAGCTAACATACTGTAGTTCTATCCACACAATTAGTTACACTGCCCACTCTACCAGAACTGAACGGATTTTGTGAGTGCACAGAGGTGATTTGCTGTGGTCAGTGAGGGCCATGGAAACATTCAAACATTGCTGATATTGAAAAACTTGCCCACTAGTGGCAGTTGCACCCGAGCCTGTGTGCGCTGGGTATTCGTGGTCAAATTGCAGCTGAGACTGTGGCAAAATGATTGGAGTAGTTGCCTAAGTTTAAAGAACCCAGCACTGTACTTCAGCCAATAAGGTAATCGTTTTTTCTAATATAAATGGCAGCAAAGCCAAATAAATGTCAGTCATAGGAAGTAACATTCTCTATATATTAATCTCTCAATGTTAAATAATCATGTAAATATGTGGGGCCTTGTTGATCTACGTTAGATAATTGAATTTTTTTAAATTGGAATTGGTGTTTAGGCTGCATGCTTTTCTTAATGTGATGGAAAATATTTTGCTTTCTTTTTTGTCAAGGTTTATGGGAAAAATTATGACCAATCAAATGTCTAAGTAGGCTATTTTAATTAGCTATGGCATGCTTTCTCAGTGTCTTAACATCACTGAAAATGCAGCCAAAGAAAAAGCATACAAATGGGAGAAAAAGTAGAGAGGAAGAGGAGACAAGAGGAAAACTGCCAAAAGTTGAGGACTTTTTTTTTGTCTCATGTGATGTGCAGCACAATTACTTTTTTTGGCCACATGCCACTGATTTATTGTCTCCAGCTTGACCATTTTGTCAATGCAAAATAGTTGCCAATTGGATGTGAGTACCTAGCTAGCACCCAGTTTTTTTTTTTTTTTTTTTTTTTTTTGAAGATAGAGTGGGCACTAACTTGGAGATTTAGTAGTTTTACACGAAAGCGTTCGATAATGTAAGGCAGAAGGAACTTTTCAATGGACAATATTGTCTTTCATTCTCATAAACTGATTCCTCAAATTCTATTGCTGCAATTATTCTGCCACAGCGAGCTGTTGAGGTATTTCTAACAATATTTCTGTTAAAGTTGCGACTTTTACAACTTCTGTTGAAGTTGTAAAACTCATTCCACTGTTTACAAAAGCCCACACTCCACGCCGTAGCCCCCCTATAGAGGAATTTAGTGTTGGTAGGGGTGAGATAACCTCTTTTTCCGTCTCTCTAAACATCTGTCCTCCTGACCCCCCCTTAACTCCCTTCTCTCTCTGGTTTGGGTTACTATAATGTTGCACATACCACAGAATGTTTCACGACAATTCAAGTTCTGAGTATAGTCATGTTTGGTGTCGGTTTGATTGTCTCAGTGTGACTGCAGGCAATGGTCTAATTTCCAAAGCGGTTTCCCTGGGTCTTAATATACATCTAAGGGCCTGGGATACACTGGACCAGTGTGAAGATCTGCCCCCATGAAAACCACATAGCCTGAGTCATAAATCAGCACCCATGTCCTGTGGGTCTGGGACCTGAGACCCGAAACTCTAAATTATTCATTCAAGGCTTTTTGTTTAGTAGACCAAATGCCTGGTCTGTATACTTAAAGTGGGGAAACAAAGCCTACGTCAAGTTCTGCAGCCAGACTCCCTCATGATGCAGCGTGTAACTTTGTGTGTAGGTCTGCAGCCAGACTCCCTTATGACGCCCGTCTTGTGTAACTTTGTGCCAGGAATAAATGTGTTCAATTTTGACTCTAATTCGGCATAATATTTCTAAATTCTATAGAAATATGTTCTAAGTATTCTGAGTGATGTTTACGTTGGATTGTATTTGACCTCGTAATATTGCTAAATTCATAAATACATTCAAGTGTTTTGATCTATGTTTCATTTGGATTGTAATTGGCGTTTGTGATATTTGCTAATTTTATAAATACGTTCAAGTGCTTTGATGTATGCTTAATTTGGATTCTAATTACCTTTAAGTGACCTACCTGGTAAATAAATTGTTAAACTTGACCTCTGTGGTTTCTCTGAAATTGTACAATTCTTTCAGTTAATATATAAGGTGGGAATACTCCCTCAAGCTGGTCTAGGGAGGATGCATATTTACGCTTTTTGTATCACAAATTATTGCACCCATAGATCTCTTTCGTTAAATCAGTCTCCTCCACTTAGCGAGTTTCCATGTTGAGAACAGCAATAGCCAATGTTAGCCTTCTTGGGTCCCTGAGCCACCAAGCGGACAAACCATAAGAGCATCCTTTGCAACCTCTGAGTTACCGACTACACATCTAGTCAGCTTGTGAGACATGCACATTCGGCCAGTGTGAAATGCGGTGGTAACCATTATAAATATTCTGAGAGTAGTCACATAAGTAAATTATAAATTGTAATGCCTCTGTTTAAATTTGATTTCTGAAATTAACAATTATATGAAAATGGTGTCAGACAAGTTATACAAGGTCTAACTTACTAACTTTTACAAAAAGATCTTTCCAACAGTGCCAGGGGGGAACGCATGCAGATACCTTCGCCCTGTCGGCTAATTTCCATCATTGGGTTAGTGAAGGGCGTACAATAATGGAAAAATGCAAGTTTTGCTGAGCTATAAATTCGGGAGGGGTCAGAAAACAGTTCTTAAAAAGATTCTTAGATTAACTGTTGTCTTACTTATGTCGGAAATTGGCGGGACGTTGGGCTTCAAAGAAATTCATTGTCTGACAGGCATCAGACCGTAATATTAGCTAGATCACTACTTAGCAAGCTATCTAGCTAGCTAATAAATTACCGAATAATGATTGTGACAGTTGCTAATAATGCAACATAATATCATGTAATTAAGTTACTTATAAATTATTAAAAGTTATATCAATTGTTCAGTATTGTTAAGCTTCATGAGAAATGTTTGAAACATAAATAACAATTGTTCAGTCATATTCAGAAACCTAATCAAAAGTATTTGGATACAAAATAGAAAAGCAAGTTTATGAATATGGCATCTATCTACAAAAATTTCAGGGGCATCTCACGAAGCACCATAGAAAACATCAAAGAAACACACTGTAATCTCTGTTGACGGAGAAGGCAATATTTGCTTACAAATTATTGCAAAATATTATAATTTGCTGCACTCACATTACTTATGTGTCCACCATCTCTCACATTAAACCTATACCCTCAAGCCAGTGGTTTTCTCATAATCTTTCTCACAAACAAATGCACCTACTTACTTTCAAACCAAGTCGATTCCAATACCCGCGCCCTACCCCTTCAGTTGTAAACCAGCTCTGTATGGCAAAGGTTCTATTTTGGCATTTGAATCTTGTTTTAGCTCTAGGACAGAATATAACCTCTCCTTGCTCTGTATATATCGCTCTTTCCTTCCGCATTTCACTCCATACCTTGCTCTTTCCACGCCCTTTCCCTTCATTTCACCCTCAGTGTTTCAGTGACCATACTGCCAGAATCAGAGAGACAAGAAATAGCCTTCACATCCCTGTGGGCCTTTAACTGTGTGCTGTCTCTCAAGATAATCTGACCTGCAAAATCCCCCAGGAGCTTCTCAGGGCCATACACAGAGTCACACTTTCCTGTTTAGTCACAAAAAAAGAAAACGAACAAAAAACTTTTCCAATTACTCAGGCCAACAGCGGCTCAGGAAGCTAGGAAAGACATTCTTTTTTTGGGTATTTTTTCTCACTGCCCGTTTTGAGTAAGCAGTACACCGCTGACCTTTGATCTAGAAGCCGCAGACACCTATGTCTCTTGAAAAAACAAACAAGTTCATTTTGGATAGTCTCCATCAACAGCCCGAGATTCAGAGGAAGGTCACATATCATAACTGAATCACATACAATTAAAAGTAGACGTGTTAGAACAATAGCCTTTGGATCAGTGTATCCATTTTACTCAATTTATATAATCTATAAAGATTTAATACAACATCAACTTTGTTTTAGAAGAAGGTGTTACTAATGCCTTTTTTACATTACTGAGATACACTGTTACAGTATGATAATTGTCTAAGAATGTAGGACCGATAACAGAATTGGCCAATAAAACAGAAAATAACATTTTTGCAGCATAACCATAGTAAATCTTTGCCTTCATGCATTTTTATAAACACGGACTCGATATCTGCCATGCTTGAAGTATGTGGGGGGAAATGATACAAACCTGCAGCGTGAGAGCACAATCGAGGCATTTCTTACCTGGGGACAGTGGTACAATCGCTGAGAATGAAATGGCAATAAAGTTATGGAACCTGAGCCACCAGATGGAGCTGAGGTTTTTGGCAGCAAGTGGAGAGTGTGCTTGCTTATTTATTTATTTATTTATTTTTATCACATTTTATTAAAATGGAAAACTAGTTTAGATATAGTGAAACATCCCCGGACTCTTATTATTTCTCAATTTAAAGTGAAATCACCTGAGATGAAGCAACATGATGTCTCTCCCTTGTCAGAACATCACAGTGAATGGCCTCTTTTGAGCAGTCATACACCAACACTCACAAAACCTTAATTAGCTCACACAGAACTCGCTATCCTATCACTGGCTGCAGAATAGACTGGATTCAGTTTTATTTATGTGGTACTTTTTGCACTGTAGAAATGTATTGTTACATATCTCAAGGATACAACAGCTAAATATTACAGAGAGAGAGAGAGAGAGAGAGAGAGAGAGAGAATTTTCCTATAGAAATGTATTGTCACACATCTCGAGGACACAACAGCTAAATATCAGAGAGAGAGAGAGAGAGAGAGAGAATAGGAGAATTTTCGTGAAACTCATTCTACGACTTATACAACGTACTTACACTTACACACCGAAACTGACAAGGCTCTGAAACGTTTATTCCCCCTTTGCTAAATTATCTGTCAAATTCAAATGCAAATTTCTTACTAACATCGCACATATACTTACCAGAAAGAACATTCACAGCTCAAAATTGTGAAGACGGCCAAACCCTTTAAGCTCCCCTGTGGCACTTTTGCACCTAGTTTGAAGGTTTTTAATCTGAATAAATCTAGCTCAGTTAGTTTGACGCTGCATAGGGAACCTCTGATTGCGAAATAATTGGACTTGGTGCCAATTAAAGCAATTGCATTCAGCTTGGCAGAGAGTGAGTGAACATGGCACAGTTGAGGTGTTGGTTCAAGTTAATCTAAAAATGAATTGCCCATAAAAAGTCCCAAACCATGGAGATGGCATCATATACAGTTCTTAAACTCAGCCTGCACATAATTTCAAGGTAGCACGCACGAGTTGATCTCAAAAGTATCGCAAAAAGTGTCTCACACACACCTTGTATGTTTTTGATAAAACTTACGGCGCTAGAGGAGCTGCAAACAGTACACATTGAGCACAAAGTGAATTGGATCTCTGAAATCCTAAGCATTATGTAAAAACTATCTAAGTTGTACTCAAAATTGTTATTGTCAATACAGCATGTAGTATATCCAGTACAACTGAAAACACTAAGGGGAAGATCATAATTACATCTTAATCCGTTTCTCTGTCAAATTTAAATAACATTTAGAAGCAAGAAATAAATAAATAAATAAAATAAATCATGTCAAAGTAGAAGCATTGGAGAGACATCAGAGGTACTACCCCAAAAATCGATTGGCAGTTTTTTGTGACTTAACATTCTGAGTGTCATGGTTTGTGAGGTTTGCATGTTGTTTGGACCTTTCTTTGCGGCTCTCGTCCCGGGACGATATCAAATTCCTGGGCCATCGAATTCTTTACCCAGCTTGTTGGTTGAGCTGGGGCGGCGCTTCCCCAGAATCTGTATAAGCAGGATGTCCGGCACGCCTCCTTCGCTAGAGTGTCTGTGTTCAGATTCGCACTATGGCCGAAGCTATCTTGGTAACACTTCACAATAAGGGTCCCTTAATTAACGTTAGTTAGTGCATTATTAAGCATTAATTAAGTGTTTAATAATACATTAACAATCATTATTATACATTGCTTAGAATTAGGTAACACATTAGTTAATGTATTAGTAAGGGGTCAGTGACAGACAGGTGGGAGACAATGTGGAAACTGACAGGGGTAGACTGACTGAAATACAGGAAGATTGACAGATGGGGACGGTAAGACAGAGGCAGCCTGATATGTCTCTGCAACATAAACACACACTGCTATTTTCATGCCCCCTCACCATATTATTATTTTTGTTCTATGTTCTTTACTAAATAAGAGATCAGATGTTGATGTTTGCTCAAAATTCTCCTCTGTGCGAGTTGAGATGTTATCTATATCTGTTTCAATGTGTTTAAAATAAAAGGTGTGAAATGCTTTATATGTGATTGCTTCAACTACATTTCAACTAATAGTGGTTAAGTAATGCTTATTTACCACTGTTATTCATTTCCTAAGGGATACATGTTTACACTTTGCAATAAGGGTCCAAAAAGCATTCACTAATGGTTACCTATGGTTAAGTAATGCTTATGAGGCAGTTAAGCATTTATAAAGTGTTACCTATGGGATACATGTTTACACTTTACAATAAGGGTCCAAAAAGCATTCACTAATGGTTTATAATGGTTAAGTAATGCTTATGAGGCACACACACATTTATTAAGGGTTAGGTCAGGTTACTACTGTTAAGTAATAACTTTTCTGTGCAGGTAGGAACACTGTGGTCCTGGTACACCACAGCTCTGCTGAGCTCCAGAGACCGAGCTCAAGCCCAGTCTCCCTGCTCCTCTCACCCACACACAAGCTCCCTGTGCTGGGTGTGCCGCACGGCCGACCAGCCTCCAGAGCTCCAACGAGCTCTGGCACTTTGCTCGGCACTTGTACCCGCAACGAAACTGGCACCGGTACCGGTACTGACGACGGCAAAGGCATCAGCAATGGTGCTGGTAGGCAACCGACGATGGCAACTGGTAACGGCGACGGCACCACCACTACTGGCAACGACCCCAGTATCGGCAACAGCACAGCACTGGTACAGACGATGGCACCGGTCCTCGCAACGGCAACAAATTCACGTAGGCTACTGTGCCTCTCTGGGAACGAAGTAGTAGACAGTTGCCCTTCTCAACCAGAGTACCAGTACCACGAATCCTACATAGTGTTGCTTTAATGCCCATCAAGGTAACATGTACCCCATAAAGCGAATGATTAATGCATTAGTTAGCTGTTACTTAATGCTTATTCACTCCAAATAAACACCATTAGTAGATGATTACTAGAAATATTATTAACGGCTTACTAATATATGAACTAATGTGTTAATTAATGCCGAGTAGTGCATACATAATGATAACTAATTAAATTATTCAACTTTTATTAATGATTAGTAATTTATTATGTAACTTTGAGTAGTAAACATTAAGTAACTGCTTACTAATACATTAACTAATGTGTTACCTAATTCTAAATAATACATAATAATGATTGTTAATGTATTATTAAACAGCTAATTTATGCTTAATAATGCACTAACTAACGTTAATTAAGCGACCCTTATTGTAAAGTGTTACCGATATCTTTAGTCAGGTTTGGTATGACTTTCTATCTTCTTATTGTTGGAGTTTCTTCTCCCTTTTTCTATCTTGTTTTGCTTCCGTGGTTTGGACTATTATACGTCCTTTGGAAGCGCGAGTACTTGCGTTTGGTCTATATTATTCTCTGTGTTTGTACTGTGTTCGTGCTACTCTCTTTCTCTCTGTCGTTGCGCTTGGCCTCCATATACTACCGGCCATTACAGAACAGTCTAGCCAGCATGGAGTCGTCAGCAACGGCTGCGTTAGAGAAAGTTGTGGCTAACCAACAAGCTGCTCTCTCCAGTTATGGCAAGGGTCTTGTTAGCCTGAACAAACAACAGGCAGACTTGGCGGAAAGAGTCCGCCTTCAGGCGAATGCCATGGAGAGACAGGAGAATGTTCTGTTCACTCTCACTGAGAGTTATAGAGCCCTGTCCACGCAAATCACACAAAATGTTGCACAAGCACAGTCCGTACATTCTCCCCGAGAGCCAAAGCTTCAATCACCCCCAAGATATGGAGGCGAGGCAGGAATATGTAAGGATTTCATTGCGCAATGTGAGATATTTTTTAAAGCGCAGCCTTCACAGTTCGTTAATGAGGAGTCTCGGGTTTCATTTATTTTATCCCTGTTAACTGACGCAGCACTCACTTGGGTCGGCCCACTTATTCGATCTAATTTACTTGTAGTGAATACTGTGGAGACTCTCGTTAGAGAAATGGTATCGGTGTTTGATCAGGATGTTTGTGGCCAGGACGCGGCTATGCGTTTAATGCATCTACGGCAGGGCTCTGAGAGTGTCGCTGCATTTTCAATCACATTTTGCTCCTTGGCTACAGAGACAGGCTGGCCAGAAGCGCCTCTTATGACAGTGTTCATTCACGCTTAGGAAGAGGAGGTTAAGGATGCTCTGGCTACATTGGAGCCTAGTTTGTCTCTAGATTTGTTGGTTCGCACTGTGGTGCGAATTGATAATCGCATCTGCGAACGTAACAGGGAGAAATGTACTGCATTGGCTCTTGCTGGCAACGGGGCTAATACTACTAGCAGCATGCTTAAAGTTCCCATTCTGCCCACTGAAAATTCCACTCCTGGTGAGCTGATGCAGGTTGATGACTCATATGAGAGCCGGGCTCGTAAGCCCGTTTGGAAACGTATAATCTGCTATAATTGTAACAAACCAGGACATATCTGTCCATGCTGCCCTGAGCTTCAGGGAAACGGGAAGTCCCTAGCGGTATGGGGGGCGCTAGAGGGACAGACCCAATTTCCCTTCCGAACTTTAAACCCTTTAAATCAGTGGGGCACTGATTGTAGGTCCCACTGTAGGGATAGTTTGGTGTGTCATCCCGGGCATCGACCTATGGGGGAGGATGACACCTGGAGTGATTCTGACGAGTTTGCCTCACACAACCCTCCTAATCTACAGAAAGGGGCAGAGGAGGGGTTGGAGTGGGATCCTCAATTTGACAGGTAGCAGCCAGAGGAGGATTGCTATTCGGAGGATTTCTCTGACTCGGAATCTGACTTAGAGGGGGCAGGTTCCGAACAGGGTGAGAATTTGGGGGCTGCTCTGAACTTTTGTTTGCCTCCTAATGTTCCTGACGATTATGCTGATCTCGCGGAGGTTTTTAGCAAGCAACGGGCCTCGACTTTACCTCCTCATCGCACATCGATTGCTAGATCAATCTCTACCCGGGTACCACTCCCCCCAGGGGTTCATTATACTCGCTGTCAGGGCCTGAACGGAAGGCTATGCGAGAATATATTCAGGAGGCTCTGGTTAATGGATTTATTCGGCCCTCCACGTCTCCCGCCGGAGCAGGGTTCTTTTTTGTGGGCAAAAAAGATGGTCGTCTGAGACCCTGTATTGATTACAGGGGCTTGAATAATATCACTATTAAAAACCGATACCCACTTCCGTTGATGAACTCCGCGTTTGAACGGCTGCAGGAGGCGTCGTTTTTTTACCAAGCTAGACCTCCGGAATGCTTATAACTTAGTTCGGATCCGTGAGGGGGACGAGTGGAAAACGACATTTAATACGCATGACGGGTACTATGAATATTTGGTCATGCTGTTTGGATTGGTTACCGGCCCCTCTGTGTTCCAGGCACTCACTAATGACGTCCTCCGAGAGATGTTGGAGAGATTTGTCTTTGTCTACCTTGACAATATTCTGATTTTCTCTTCAACTCTCTCGGAGCAGAAACAACACGTCAGACAAGTGCTTGAGGCCCTCCTCAAAGCCAAGCTTTTTGTTAAGGCTGAGAAATGCGTTTTTCATGCCAAGACAGTTTCGTTTCTTGGCTTCATTATTTCGGAATGGTCGGTCCGCATGGATCCTGACAAAGTGTCAGCAGTCAGGGTTTGGCCTGCCCCTCAAAACGTTAAGGAGGTGCAACGGTTTTTGGGGTTTGCTAATTTTTATAGGAGGTTTATCCGTAATTTTAGCGCAGTAGCTGCCCCCATTATCGCGCTCACTGAGAAGAATACCTCCTCGTGGTTTGCTTGATCTCCGGCAGCTGAGGCTGCTTTTCAGGAGTTAAAGAAATGATTTAGCTCAGAACCCATTCTCATTTTGCCCGACCCCTCCCTCACATTTGTTGTGGAGGTGGATGCGTCGGAAGTCGGGGTAGGTGCCTTTTTATCCTAGCGCCCCCTTTGGGACAATAAGTTGCACCCATGCACCAACTTCTCCCGGTCGTTGTCAGCGGCCGAACGGAATTACAGCATTGGTCACCAGGAGTTGTTGGCCGTGAAGTTGGCATTAGAAGAGTGGCGCCATTGCGCCCCCGTGGCTCATCGGTCTAAGTGCGCGTACTATAAAGGCTGTGTCCTTCCCGCAGCGACCTGGGCTCGAATCCGGCGCGGGTCATTTACTGCATGTCATCCCCCATTCTTCTCCCCAACCTTCCTGTCTCTCTACACTGTATAACTATCAAATAAAGGAAAAATTCCCAAAAAAATAATCTTTAAAAAAAAAAAAAAAGAAGAGTGGCGCCATTGGTTGGAGGGGGCTGAATAGCTGTTTGTGGTTTGGACGGATCATGAAAATCTCCAATACATCCAACAGACTAAACGACGTAATTCTTGGCAGGCATGGTGGTCGTTGTTTTTCAACCGCTTTAACTTTACGTTAACCTATTGCCCGGGGTCTAAAAACATCAAGCCCGACGTTTTGTCGTGGATTCACGACCGCTCCGGTCATGACCCCATTCCTGAGCCAGTTATCCCGGCAGCTCAGATTGTGGCTCCCATTCAGTGGGACGTCGAGTCTGTTGTGCAGGAGGCGTTGAAAAATGATCCTGGTCCTGGTGCGGAGCCGCCTGGCTGTTTGTTTGTTCCTTTAGCAGTGCGGTCTCAAGTTCTCCAGTGGGGGCGCTCTTCCCGTCTGGCTGATCACCCGGGGGTTCATTGGACCAAGCAGTTCTTGGCCCGACGTTTTTGGTGGCCCAGCATGATGGAGGACATCCAGGAGTTTGTAGCAGCGTGCTGTATTTGCGCTAAGAACAAGACTTCCCACCTCCCCCCCTCTGGTCTGCTGCGGCCGTTGCCTGTCCCTAAGCGCCCGTGGAGCCATATCACTCTTGACTTTGTTACGGGGCTGCCTGTTTCGGAAGGCAACACGGTCATCCTGGTCGTGGTTGACCGTTTTTCGAAGGCCGCCCACTTTATCGCGCTGCCCAAGCTGCCTTCGGCGCGGGAGACTGCCCTTCTTGTTGTGGACCATGTTTTCCGGCTGCATGGCATCCCTTAAGATGTGGTTTCTGACTGGGGCCCTCAATTTACGGCCAAATTCTGGCGTGCGTTTTGCAACCAGTTGGGGGCCACCGTGAGCCTTTCCTCGGGTTTCAACCCAGAGACTAACGGGCAGACTGAGCGAACCAACCAGTCGATGGAGAATACTCTTCGATGTTTGGCGGCTGACAACCCATCTTCGTGGAGTTGATTTTTAGCATGGGCCGAATATTTCCACAATTCACTGGGTAACTCCTCCACAGGCCTTTCCCCGTTTGAGGCTCAGTTGGGTTATCAGCCTCCACTGTTTCCTGAGACAGACAGGGATTCAGAGGTCCCTTCGGTTAATTACTTTGTTCAGCGTTGTCAGTCAGTGTGGGCCAGGGTCCATTCCTCCTTGTTGCACTCTGGATGGAAACAAAAGACTGCCGCAGATAGAAGGCGCCGTTCAGCCCCATCTTATCGGGTTGGCCAAAGGGTCTGGCTTTTTGCACGCGGGACCTGCCCTTGAGAGCGGAGTCACGGAAATTGGCTCCCCGCTTTATTGGTCCTTTTAAGATTGTGCGAAGGATCAATCCGGTCGCAGTCCGGTTGAAGCTCCCTAGATCTTTACGGATCCACCCCTCTTTTCATGTCTCCAGGCTCAAACCGGTTAGCACTTGCGTCCTGGCTCCGGTCGACAAACCCCCGCCGCCACCGCGGATGATTGAAGGAGGGCTGGTTTACACTGTGCGTCGTATTTTAGCCGAGAGGCATGTGGGTGGTGGAGCTCAGTTTTTAGTAGATTGGGAGGGTTATGGTCCTGAGGAGCGGTGCTGGGTCCCTTCTCGGGATATCCTGGATCCTACCCTTATTTCTGAATTCCATGCGCGGGGCTCTCTGGGAACTTCTGGGGCTGTTCCTTGGGGGGGTCCTGTCATGGTTTGTGAGGTTTGCGTGTTGTTTGGACCTTTTTTTGCGGCTCTCGTCCGGGGACGATATTAAATTCCTGGGCCATTGAATTCTTTACTCAGCTGGTTGATTGAGCTGGGGCGGCGCTTCCCCAGAATCTATATAAGCAGGATGTCCGGCACACCTCCTTCGCTAAAGTGTCTGTGTTTAGATTTGCACTATAGCCGAAGATATCCTTAGTCAGGTTTGGTATGACTTTCTATCTTCTTATTGTTGGAGTTTCTCCCTTTTTCTATCTCGCTTTGCTTCCGTGGTTCGGACTATTATACGTCCTTCGGAAGCGCGAGTACTTGCGTTTGGTCTGTATTATTCTCTGTGTTTGTACTGTGTTCGTGCTACTCTCTTTCTATCTGTCGTTGCGCTTGGCCTCCGTGTACTACCAGCCATTACACTGAGGTCAACACCCAGATCGGCTGAAGTCAAAATAATCGGAGGTAAAACATTGTTTTGTATCATTGTTCAAATATACAATTTTATGCTGAGCAGAGGGGAGAATACACTGTATTATAATGTTTGCCATGCTGTCCTAGGTGAAGCTAATCTTGAGATATAGCCAACATCAGCATAATTGGTAGTTTGGGGTCAATTGTTTTAAATGACTCCTAAAAATCACTCAAAGATCATTGTGATATTTGTGATAATAATAATAATAATAATAATAATACATTTTATTTATCGGTGTCTTTCAAGGCACTCAGGACACCTTACATGTAGAAATAATTAAAGAAACAACAGCGCTGGACAGAGTAAAAAACAACCACACATGAATACAAAACAAGACAATAAATAACAGACTAAAAAGCAGTGGGTACTGAAAAATTACATGGAAGCCAGTCTAAAGAGGTGAGTTTTTAAATGGGATTTGAAAGTTTGGAGAGAATCAATTGTATTGTCAATTATAAGGTTTCTAATAAACGTGCATTGAAATAATTGTCCATTGAATTGATAAAGAATGATTGAATGTTATTGTAAATGGATCCTTCCATTCTAAAGTAACTATTTAATGTATTTCGTATAAAATGTAATTAGAAATGATCTTCAAAGTAAAGAAAAGAAGGAAGATAAAATTTCGAAAGAAGCATGAAGAATGATCTGGCAGCATGCAATATAATGATATAGGAAGGAAATTTATAGGATTTGGATGTGATTTTTTTTTTGAAAAATTCAATATGGCCCCACATTGTATGATAACATACCCTTTTACTCACACTGAAATAACATATGAAAATGTAATGAATACATAATATGGTACTGAGACTTCATTCTCTTGTATGGCATGATATTCATTTTTTTGTCATATGTTCCACCCAAGACATGCATGAAAGAGTTGAAGGTATGCCCTCATGCTCTGCTCTCCCCTAATAGCCAAGATTTTCACTTAGATAATATAACAGAATTACAATGCTCAGGCATATCGATGATCGCTGTCTTTGCCAACCTTACAACCCTTTACCCACCACAACCCTTGTGTACTATTACCGTATTTCTATCAATGAACTTCACAATTGGATTGTACTCTGTCTCCGCTCTTGAATCCAGGTCTGGATCATAGCATTACCGTGAAATGAAAAGTGGACAATATTTCAACTAGGGGTAAAAAGAACCTTAATAGTTTATTATTAATGGAAATTTTGCTGTGTGGGTGCTTGCTGAGGTTAAGAAGTAAAAACAGGTAACAGCTAAGTAAAATGAACCTGACAGGACTCATTCTAAGACCTAAATCAACCAAAAATTTACATCACCTTGCTAGCAACAGCTATAAAAAACATAGATACAATGCTGAAAACAGTAAAACAGATTTTACATGCAAAGAACGCAAGTGGACAGGGTTAAGGATGTCGCACCTTTGATTGAAAAGAATTGACAGAAAAATGGCTGAAAATCCTGCACAGTACTCTTCTAAATATAAGATTGGTTCAGCAAGCATAATGTTAATAAGTTGTAAATGATGTCATATACATTAATTTGCAGCTAATACACTGTAAGAAATAGAAATTTGATGCAAATTAAAAAGCTTTGGTAACCAGCTACAAAGTATGTTTAAATTGGCTCAACTGTAAGTTGCATGTTCTCTTAAAAATGAGTTGGTGCAACAACTGGGACTTGACATTAAACAAACTCAAAAATGCAGCTGGTTGCCTTACTTTTTAAAGTTTAGTCAACTTTTTATTTTGTACAATCTAGGGCTAAGATTGCGGTACGTCTGCACAGTGGTGCTGAATTGGATATATGCCAATAATGCTTGTGGAGATAGAGGTAGTGAAAGCTTTGCCAATATTGTTCAAGAAATAATTGTTATTTTTAATGGAGCAAGGTAAACCCCATCTTAGACTCATATCTATGATATTTTGCCGGTGAGTAAAAGCCTTGACGAACCCACTTGTGCTGATTCAGTTTTTATTTTTTTTTTTTACATCAGACAGTCTCCAGCTCATGTCTAGTCATCCTTATTTTATCTTTCCCCTATGATTTGTTACATAACTGAAATTGCTCATAATCATGATGTGCACAGGAACATGTAAGACTATACGAAAAACAGGTAAACAAGGGCAGGTGGGTGGTCCTTGCTGCAATCTGCAAACTTATTCAACACTAAGGGCTCTAAATTCGTTGACCAGGCGCAGGCGCGGCGAATGGGGGGAGCGCCGCGCCAATGGAGTGTATCCAGGCGTATTTTGCAATTTTGTGCCCAGCGCAGCCCGGTGCAAGTACTCCTCTGTCCTGCCTCTGTCCCTCCTGCCAGCGCAAGTGGCAAAAAGGGAGGAGAGAAGCCTTGAGTGGGTTTAACACAGCCGAGTAAAATCTTCACCAATCAAATGAGCTCCTCTCCTCACCTTTAATATGTTGGAATAAAGAAGCCTCTGCATGATGCGTTAATGTTGCATTTTACTTTGCTGCTTCAGGCATGTTTTCTGCACCGCTTATGTCTATATTAAGCATTACGAATATGAGTTAGCTGGCTAGCTAGGGCATTCGCGAATTATTACCATTAGCTAACTTGAATGGAATTTCAAAACGAAACTATGTCAGATCATTCAAACTTATGAAGTTGGAATGAAATATGATGGTCGCTCATTTATTTCTTCTGCCTGCATCATTGGGAAGAGAAACGATGGATAGCGTGTTCCTATTATTACACCCTGTTGCTGCTTAAAATTTTGGGATTAACATGCATGGGCAACAATGCAAGATATGTTACACATTTATTTTCAATATGTGATCTTAACTCAGTACGAGATCATAGCAATCAGGCTGTCATCCTTTCCCCCACTAAAAATGATAAAACCTTAGTGACAATAATAGCATTAAGCCGCTTGCACACTGGATGGGAAACAAATTTTTCGCACGACAGATTACATTCAAAGTCAATGCCAAGACGCGAATACACGCTTGTATTCGCGTCTTTGCATTGACTTTGAATGTAATCTGTCGTGCGAAAAATTAGTTTCGCGTCCGGTGTGTAAGCAGCTGAAGGACACATACCCACATAGCCTACACACGCACTCACGCGCCCACATGCACATATCTCTCTCTCTCTCTCTCTCTGATCTGACATCAGGACAATTGACAGGGGCAGATTTAGCAATTTAGGGGCCCCAGGCAAACAGAAGCATGGGGCCCTCCACCTTTTTCAAATCTCATTTAACAAACAAACTAAAAACAAATATCTCGCTCCTATTTTAATTTTTTTTTGTTATACAGACAGCGCTAAAACACAGTAAAGTAACTACAGTAAGTCTTATTTATTTTTTCATCAGAGTAATACAAAAAGATGCATAGCAACATAACAAATTTTAATTTCTAAACCATTATGACTTAATAAAGCCACCTTTCCCCCTCCCCCACCACCCATCATTAACCCCCTTTACCAGATATCGCCCCACAAGAGATGGGATTTTTTCAGTGGTGCAACTGGCATTTGTAACGAGAGATCACACAAACATTCTGAAGGGGTTTTACCGTGTGAAACATGTACCAGAGCCGCTGAAAACAGCCTGGAAAAAGAAGACCATCAGTATCGATATGTTCCCAGGGTTCTAACCATAGACATTAGCCTCGAACGGCTACGGCAGCCAAGAGAAATCAGAGGCAAGAAGAAGCTCTCTAGTTAACATTACTCTTAAGTAGATAACTGCGGTCAGGCCAGCCTCCACACCGAAAACACAGTCAAACTAGCCCCCACAACCTGCCCGAATTAGCTCACTTAAATGTTACCCCATTAATTCAACACAAGATCCCACATCCCTATTCCAAAATGGTAGCGGTAGTTATCTAGGTTACTAACAACGAACAGCTATGACAACCAAGAGAAACCAGAGAAAGATGAAGTCCCCCTGGTTATTAACATCTGTCTTTAATTAATACTACCGAGCGGAATGAACAACTCACTTCCCCTGATTTATAATCACGTTATCCCAGAACTCTGGCGGAAGCTAGAGGCACTAGAGGTACCCAGCCAAGGCAGCCATTAGTACAGCCAAGAGAAACCGGCAAAGCATAAAAGCCCTCTAATACGGGATTGTGAGGTCGGGGGAATTGAGTCGTTCATTCGGTTTAGATGTTATAATTAAAGACCAATGTTCACCAGGGTGCTCTTACTCTTCTCCGGTTTCTCTAGATGATCATCGCAGCTGTTCATTGTTAGTTAGCTGACGTAAGATACCTACCACTACCATTTCTGAGTATGCATATGGGATCTCATGTTTAGTTATTGGGGAAACATTTAATTGAGTGGCGAAATCGGGCAGGTTGTATTTATAAAAGAGCGTGCTAACTGGAGAGCTTCTTCGCTCCACTTATTTCTCTTGGCTGCCGTAGCTGTTCGAGGCTAACGTTAGAACCCTGGTTACATATTAATACTGGCAGGGTCTTTTTCCAGGCTGTTTTCAGCGGCTCTAGTACGTTTCATGGGGTAAAACTTCACTCCCTCAGAATGTTTGTATGATCTCTCATTACAAATGCCAATTTCACAAATGTCACAACACATCTCTTCGTAAACAACATCGTTTTTGATCAGCGTCAGATTTGCTGCTGAATGTGAACAAACCCGGTCGGTCGTGATATGAACCCCACAGTCCATGGTTTTCACCGGTGTAATTCCCTAGACGCGCTCTAGGAATAGTCCATTGTAATAAGACGGGGGGAGTTTAGCCCAGCAATTCGTGAATAATTGAAATTCGCTGACGCAATTTTAGCGTATAGATTTTAGAATGACGTGATTAATAAAGAAAGAGTCAAAATTAAGTGAAACCATATATATTAATTTTAATTTTTTTAGGTCTACAGGGGGCCCCTTGGATGTTGGGGGCCGCAGGCAATTGCCTACCTTGCCTAATGGCAAAGTCCGCCTCTGACAATCGATATAGATACTATAATTTATGTCCTGATTCAGATAGTTACATTAAATAGTGGTTGCTGTAATTATTTATTGCATTGAAATGTACCTGACATTCTGGAAACCTGCCTGTGAGGTTTCGGTGACATGTGCGCACTGTGCACCGGTCAGCCAAATTACCACTGCACAGAAAGTAAACCAGGTTGGAGCTGGCGAGCTCTCTGTGCACTTTGGGCGGAAACTTTTTCCACAAAATTGTCACTGCGTCATGATGAATATGTGACACCTCCCCCTACTACGCCGCCACACCCATCTCGGCACACGTCGGTCTACTAAATTGCCAAAGTGGCTGCGCACAGTGTTGCACCGCATGAAATTACCACTGCGCGGGCTGCACTGGACGAAATTACCACTGCGTGGGCTTCGCCACACTAAGCCACCCTGCGCTGCACCAAGAAATTAGAGCCCTAAAAGTGAAAAAAAAAAAAAAAAAAAAACATTGCGCAGAATTATTTGTCTGAATGTGAGTTTTCAATTTTCACAAATTTAATCTCAGAAGCCTGATCAATAAGGGTTGAGGAAGCTCTTGGCATCTGCATGTTCACACATATAAAGCCAGGAGATTTACCATATTCCCTTTTTTTCTCTCCTTTCAGTGAAAAACAGCCCTGTCAATGTAAAACAAGATGAACATTTTGACATGAGACAGCGGAGGGGAAGTCCTGACCCAGGAAAATCTGCGGAAGTGGTATAAATTTAAAGGAGAGCAGCAAAGCAAATGGACTGCCTGTGCTGCCACACCAAAGCTCTCCCCCACGCCCTTCTGCTCTCTCTTCACTGACTGGACTCCAATGGCTGTGTGGAGCTCTTCAGTGTTTTCACGGCCAGTCCTTATCATTTAGTATACTGTTTGTGACTGCTCTACTGCACAGTGTTACAGCAAGAAGGACCAGTGCGCACCAGTCAAGTCGATATTATCCCACTCCACTCTCCCTCGACACCAAACCCATTTAAAATAGTGCCCGGTTTGAGCAGGTCTTTGTCCTCAGAGAACCCGAAAGAAGTTCTTCATCTCTAATATGAGTCCACACTCTCCATGTACTACTATTTATTTAAATCCATTTTATGATGTCATGCTGAAGTACACCCTTCTTAGACAAAAAAGGTACTTCTCTCTAATAAGGTCTCCTAGCTCTCCCTGACTTCTAGAAGCATGAATACACAACATTATTACATGCAAACCAGAGGACATTTTTCTCATAGGGGCAGCTATCTCGGCGCCCAACCAGCTCCGTGACACTGCTTGCTACATCATTCACATGGGGTCGTTTCGTCCAGCGCCTTTGCGAAAAAAAAATATAACATTAGCTAGTGTGGAAACAAAAGCCAGTTTATTCTCTTACAGCAAACTCTTAAATGCAACAGGCCCTTTGGAAGTTATTAACTCTTGCTCAGCCTGAAATATGATTGGAAATGTATCCCACCTTCCCAATGGGAGATCTGACAGTTGCACTGTTTTTCTGGTCTTCATTATATTGTGTGTGCATTGTCCATAGCATAGGGCATGGAGCTTGGGCAATGTGTGTGTGTGTGTGTGCGTGCGTGCTATATGTGTATTTGTATGTGTGTGTGCGCGTGTGTGTGCATGCGTGCGCGAGTGTGTGTATGTGTGTGTGTGTGTGTGTGTGTGCGTGCGTGCTATATGTGTATTTGTATGTGTGTGTGTGCGCGTGTGTGCATGCGTGCGCGAGTGTGTGTGTGTGTGTGTGTGTGTGTGTGTGGTTACAGTGTACTCTAACTCTCACAGACCCAGTTCAGAATTCTAGAAGCCAAAGGCCATCCAACCACGGAGCTTAAAGAGAACTGTATCGTTTCACTTCAGAAGCTATGTGAGCAATAATCTTTTTTTTTTTTCAGCAAAATACAAAGTTTAATTAACTTTTCAGAAAAAATGCAGTCTCCTAAAAAAAAAAAAAAATCAAAGGAACAATCAGCCAGCTTTTTAAAGATTTTCCTCTTTTTTTTTTGCATACTTTGGGAGCAATGTCTTTGATGCTAATGACAAGGCATGGATTTAATTGTTTCTAATACATCACATTTGGTGTTTTGTGGAATGTTTAAAAATGGCATAGTTTTAAAAAGCCATTTAAAAGAACGATGATTTGCTCTGTTGAGATAAGCCGACATGCACTAATGTAAGTGCCAAGCGTCGGGTCATCTAATGATAAATATATCCTCTCAGTCTCCAGTCCCTTTTTGTAAAATGAGGATACATCAGCACCTTTATTAGTGCTTGGAGACATCTTGCTCAGACTGCCCTGTTTTAAAGAATGATGTGCATAAAACAAAACAAAAAAATTAAAATAAAATAACCACAAACATCCCAAAAGTAAGAGTCGAAAATTCAAACATGTGGGTTGTCCAGGTCTGGGCCGTCTATTTTAATTAACAATAGTGTAAATAGTTTTAACAATACATCTGTGGCCTAAAGATAGCTTTATCATTTTGAAATTAACACTGCTTCTTCTGCTCATAAGTTGTTTACTTGGCTGTTGTCATTTGGGACTCTCCCTCAGTCAGCTGAATAATGACCTATACGAAGTGCATACTTTGCCATTACACAGACTCAAGGGGGGACAGTGGATAAGCGCACTGCTCGGAGATTTATGAGTTTTATTAAGTCTTTTCCAAAACAAACAAACAGGGCAAAGGGGCCAGCTGAAAATTTTCTCTTTATTTATTTATTTACTTACTTACTTACTTTTTTCAGGGACTTATTGGGACACTAGGTTTCTGAGCAGGACATCACACATCACTGCAGTAATCAGTCGCAGAATTTTTAGACAATTTTATCGTCAGTGAGACACAGAAACTACCACAGACCTGTTTCTAATTACAGCATATTTAAATGTATCAACTGTTATAACCAGTGGTTAAAGTGGGATTTGACAGGTGGGGGAACCCTAAAATTTGGTGTCGCGGCGCAGTGGGGGAAAATGACACAAATGATTGCAAATAACTGTATTCGCTTTATTTTTGGCCCATTGGGACTATGATATTGAATTTTCGTATTCACATAATCAGGAAGTGGGCATAACGAGAGAAAAGCAGTGATGGATTTGGCTGAAAACTTGCAGAATATTGGGAAGTATGACAGTGAAGATATTCTACTGTTACAGTATTTTTCATTTCCTAAAACAGTAAATCAAAATTATTACATAATTAACAAAATGAGCTAGTAAGAGAAATCTATGAATCTTTTCATGATTTCAAGACACTGTCCTTACACTGCACACATAAACCATATTCTACTTCCAAAATGTTTTGATTTCCAATGCAAAATTATGGCTAGATGTAGCAAGTGATTTCACCAAGCTGTAGCCTTGTGTGTTCTGGTTTATCAATACTCTTATGCAGCAACCTAAATCATCCTCAAATCACATTCTGACAAAAGTTTTCTGAAAAGAAAGCTCAACTTACTGCTGAGCCAGAAAGACAAACCAACATTACTTGCATAACTATCGGTGCAACTGAGCCTTTGTCAGACTTCGACTGGATCGCTAATAATTTTATTTAGGTAGTGTCTAAAGATACGGAAGTTTTATGGGTACGGCTGTCGTTTTGAAGGGATTAGGATAAGGATTAGCGATTATGGTTAGGGTTAGGGGTCAGGGTTAGAGTTAGGGTCAGGGTTAGGTTAGGGCAGGGTTTGAAATTGGGACTGCCGTACCTCTCTACATTGAAATGCATTGGAAAACTGCCGTATCTGTAGCAACTGCCTTTTATTTATGCACTAGCTGGCTGGTAAGCAGCCTGGTTAGCGTTTTGCACATAGCCTAGAGCAGCTAACGTTACCCTTTTTAAATATAAATTCTTTTAGTTGGCCGGTTTGAATTGTTGAATATCACAAAACTTCACCGTCGACTTCAACTTCAGTTAATCCACTTCCTTTGGCTAAAAACGCCTTTTCAAACATTGACAATTCCTCGCAGGCTGGTACATGACCGATGCACTCACTCAAATGAAAAACCGCTTAAGATACAGCTGCGTTTTAGTGAAGGCGGGGCTAGCAGAGACGGATGTTGCGCTCTGATTTGTTGAGCATCTTAATGCTTTTGAGAGAGTGCCAGGCAGGTGCCAGGCAGGCTGTAATTGAAAGCAGCATGCAAAAATGATCTGTAGTCCGTGGCGCTATTGTTCAGGCGCTTTCACATTGGACGCGAAACGAATTTTTCACACGACAGATTACATTCAAAGTCAATGCAAAGACGCCCTTTGCGTCTTTGTGTTGACTTTGAATGTAATCTGTGGTGCGAAAAATTCGTTTCGCGTCCGGTGTGAAAGCAGCTTTAGTCAAATTAAAATTTCAATTCATACTAAGGTGGCGGAACGCAGTTCCGGACCGTTCCGGCCCACTTTAACCCCTGGTTATAACTACACTTCATGCAGTCAGGTCCATAAATATTTGAGCATCGACAATGTTATTCTTATTTTAGCTGTCTACTACACCATATAGTATATGAGCCCAAAGTGTCGACTTTCAGCTTTAAATGAGGTTATTCACCTCAAAAATGGGTGAAAGAAGTTTGATTACAGTATGTTTTGTGTGTGGTCCTTCCTGTTTTAAGGGCCCAAAAGTAATTGGACACGTGGCTGCGCAGCTGTTCCATGGCCAGGCATGTGTTATCCCACATTATCCCACATAATGTTATCCCACATTACTTCATTCACAAGTAAGGGGATATAATGTGTAACAGGAGGTTGTGGGTCATTTAAATAGGCGTCTGTTGGTGTAGGAATGCCAAACTGCCCTTTCTCATGGAAATCATGGAAACCAGCCATTTATATGCTGAAACGTGTAGTAGTCTACTTACATACAAGGTTTCAGCTCTTTATCTACAGTACACAAGAAAGGTCTAAAATTGGAAACCTAAGTTTTTCAGTATGACCACCCTGCCATGGCCACTTCTGGGGGTTGCAGTGCTGAAATGTAGTTTATGTGCCGCTGATGTTACATACCAAGTTTTGTCAAATTTGATCAATATTTGCGATGAATAGTCAAAATAACTGTGGTGTTTTTTTGAAATGGACTTTAGCTCCTACTGTATGTCTGATAACTGCTATTATTTAAATCTCTTCCTTCAGCATGCCCGGTTAGTAAAGAATGAACTTAATATGAGCTCTGAATATACTGTATCAGTCAGATCTGGAGAGATATCCAAGCATTGTGTCTGTTTGGCCTGTCAACCCGTGTGTGTCAGTTATCCCCCAGGTGTCCTGACAGGCACTTTGGGAATCGTAGTCAGCGGGGCCTCGCAGGCAATTACGCAATTAGCGAACAATTAAGAGGTTTTCTTCTGCTCAAAACAATACAATTATGGAGACAAAAAAGGCTGAAACATGTCATGACTACATCAAACAGTATCATACTGGCACAGTGCACCTGCACCTAAACACATACGCACAAAAGCACAATCAACACATCCCACCTCCTGAGTGGATGGTGACACTACCAGTTGTGTAACATACTGCACAGAGTGTAAAATGGGATGAAAGTGAATGAATGCCAATACTCTTCTCATATGCTTTACTGGGAAATATAATGATGGGATAATTTCTGCAATTAGCAGAATTCAGTCATTGTTTCATTTGCTACTTAAAATAGTGGCTCTATGAACCCCCTGGTTTGTGAGGGACCGAAATACATTCAAAATTGCCGTCAGGTTCTCCGGAGATATCCTACCATCATTGGAAGGGGAGAGGCTCACAATCGTGACTTTCTCACCACAACCTTGCACAATCCATGCAGCCATAAAGAAGTGGGCCTGAGGTGAATCGTAATTTATTTTTAATAATAGACACTCTTATGCTGAATACTTTATTTCTGAAACATGTATAATCTTTCAAGAAACTTGGGTTCTGTTGCTCTCCTTCTGGGAGTCAATTCCGCGGCACTGTGGCTTGAAAACTACATTCCCTCTCCTCGAAAACACATTATACAAAGAAGAGCGAGTGCCACTGGCAGATTTATTGTCTCCTCGATAATGAGGGCAAAGAGTAATTGCAGAATATGTGCAAAGTCATCAACCCGCATGAAAGTGTCAGACGGTCCTGCGTGTCCACTGCTGACCTGCACGGCACCGGATGTGCTTCAGTCACGGCAGCTGGGAAAGTACTGTAAAAAAGGGATCTGCTGGCACAGTAACAATGTTCTCAGATATCTTTGTTGCTTTTGGTCAGCAAATAACTGTTTTACATTCATCTGACGGGCTTCAAAAACATCAGGAGAACAGGAGAACATGCCTGCATATGGCATTAAGTGCCAGCATTGTACTCGTATGCACAGGCTCTTTGCATCTGTGTGGAGTGGGTCTGCGGGAACAGCTTGCTTTTTTTCTCGCTGGCTTCTTACGATTCTAATGTCCCAAAGTCTGCACACTTCTAAGCTATCAGGCAAAAAAAAAAAAAAAGCAACATGGAGACACTGATGTGAAGAAAGATCTAGATGACACAAAAGAAGAAGAAGCTGAGGAAGAAGAAGACAAAAGGAGCCTTAAAGTGTGTGCGACTGTGTCTGCCGAGGCATACAAGTCTCTCTCCATGCGGCAGTTCATTGATCAGCGAATCCTCCTGCTTCCCATGAGGCCCCCAGAGCTGAGCGTTTCTCAGCGATGGCCTAATAACTTATAACAGATGATCCAGAGCCCTCTGGCTCCCTCGCAGTGACAATGGCTGGAAATATGAACAGAAAAAAAGTTTAAAATACATAATAAATAAAAAAGAATAAAATGTATGGATAGCGAGGACCCGCAGTCAGAATGAATTAAGGGGCATGAAGCGGTAATGTTCAAACCATCACACATGCTGTGGAATTTAACGTCAGTTCGCCAGAAAAAGAGAAGAAATGAAAACGACAGAGATAAAATTGTCCGGGAAGGCTAAATCTGCCACGCAGAAGAAGATGGATGCTTTAATAGTAGCAGTTTTTATTTATCTTTTTTGTCATTGGCTCTCTTGTGATTGCAGAAAGGAAAGTGACTGTGGCTGGGTGGTGAAGCAGCCATTTTGTTCCAGATGCTGACAGACCATGCCACAGTGCATCTTGCAAACAGAAATTGGGCTTGAGCTGCCGGGTTAGCTCACTCGGTTAAGGCGCTGCATTCGCAGAGCAGTAGTGACTACCATGGCACGGGTTCGATCCCCGGTCATACCAACCGGCAGTGGTCGGCAGCTTTTTCAGGGCAGCGCATGATTGACTATAGCGCTGCGGGTATGCAAATTGGGAGGGGACTGCCGGGAAGGGTCATTAAAAATAGTTGCCTTGTTCGTTGCTCAAGTGCCTCCTGTTGGCCACCCAGGCGCTCGTCAGTAAGATTCTAAGCTTCCTCATGTTTGGGTATCCTCCGCCCTCGTTCTGAGATTGCGAAAGTTTCAACCAATCAGTGTGAAGATGCAGGGGCTGACAGGCGCGTGCTTCGGAGGAAAACTGCGAACTGTCTCTCTCTCCTGAGCTGGCAACAAGGAGTCGCATACGAGCAAGACTTGTACGTAGTTCTCAAATTGAGCATTCTAGATTCGGATGGGATTGGAGATGCCAAATTTATAAAAAAATACATTGGAAAAAAAATAGAAATTGGGCTTGAAGGGCTAACTGTCGTGGCTGCCAATGGAGGTATCCCCACTCACTGATCCTCCCTGAGATTCCTTCAGATGTCATCAACCCTGTTTCTGGGGAGCTAACATCCACTAGGTTTCCACTCAAACCCCAACAAAGCGCACTTCATATTCAACAGCTATAGGTTCTCTTGAGTTAATAATTAACGTGTCAGATTTGGGCTGGAGCGAAAACTTAGGTCATACAGGGTGTAACCCATTTATCTTCTTTTCTTCGACTAAAACTTACATGTATTTTAAAGCTGTCATCTTCCAGGAGATATTCAAAAAATACATTATTATTGCAAATTGATGCTAATACAATACCCAATGAAACAATGTTGTACAATTTAAATAATAATGTTGTGTCTTAATGCTGTTAGTGAGAGCACTGCATAAACACCCGGTCGATAACCTGTGTGCCAAAGCATGCACAGGTGTTTCTGTGGCTTGACTGCCTGATGCCTGAATCCAGATCTGCTTGCAATGCAAAGAAGAATAAATGTCAAGTGTTTGTGATGTTCCCTGTCAGTATGATACAGACACGATCCTCCGCTGAGCAAAACTTACTTGCCAGCAGATAGTCACTCTGGGACGGAGATGTTGCCCTTTCTTTTCAGAAAAAAATGCCTTTAATATGAGGTGATAGGAAAAGAGACTATAAAATCAAGAAAAAAGTAAAAGTTTGTTCTACTTTGGTGGCTGCATGGTATTATGTAAGTGTGCAATGGCTCAGAATTTGCACAGTTGATCAATTATAATTATGTAACACGACCAAACATTGCACAACAATTCCAAATGTTAATTACTAAAAAAAAATTGAAAAATAAATAATTTATTTGAGCTAAAAATATAATTCTGTGCCCTGAAGATGAGATGTTTTTTGCAGTGCTCCATAGTGCGGGGACACAGAAAAGAGAAGAGAATATTTTTAAAGAGTGACTGCTTTTATAACAGTGATATTGAACGGCTTGTGTACCTCAGACAGGAAAATGCACATCGGGCCAAAGTGAAGAAAATTGGCTGGAGACTGGCTGTAGTGTGCTGCACTCCTCGTGTGCACAGAAGAAAACTGCAGAGGGAGCCTTCCATCCAAAGTAATGAAAGATAAAAAAGATTAATGCACATACGACTGCAGCACCTCAGGAACGTTTTCTTGAGTCCAGCTGTATTTAAACCCAAAATATACTGAACACAGTAATGAGTGCTGAGTGACACTCACTGATATGTATGTAGTTTTAAATAAGCAAAGCTTTGAGTTGAGGTAAATTAAGCACTCATGTATGTAATCTACTTTTGCCACTGTACTATTAGTAATGGAATAAATTCACTAGTGTACTTCTCACTCCACACACTTCATTCGGAATGGCTTGGCACTGCACCTGTAAGCATTGTCAAATGCAAATTAATACATATCAGATGAATATTCTATGCTACTAGGTATGTAGGCACTTCACCCAAAGTCACAGCATGAAATACAGTGCCCTGTTCATACAAATACAGCGACATTCTCTGAGGGCCCCACCTATTTTTACTCAAGAGTTAAACCTATTGACAAATAAATAACCCGGAACATTAATAATACCATAAGGGTAACTGGAATGCAAATCAATAGTACTAAAAATTGTGATATGTGCTTTTGTGTGTTTGAAATGTCACTATTTAGCAAACCACGATTACTTACGACATCTTGTACAAGGTCTTCCCTTTGAAAGCGAGGATGCTTGCTTCATCTCCATTTGTGACCTGATCCAGGGATTACTTTGGCCTCTTATGTTGAAATGGGCATCTCATGTTTAAACCCTTAATATTAATAAGTGATAACTATACAACATATTGAAAAAACAATGAAATAAGATTTGAATCGCAAAGTATACTTTACTTTGTTGATGTTACCTTTTCCAATCATTTTAACCTTTTATTCATGGAGCAAATGGGTGAAATTCTGCTTGTTTTGACTACTGTTAGGCCAAACTCTATCTCAAAAACTGTAAATGCCAAAGCCTTGGGTCAAGTATGGTTCAAAGCTTTTTTAAAACTGGATAACTGCAGCTTTAAGATAAAGTAGTGATTCTTTACCTAAATCCAGTTTATAATGCTAATTTTGATATGCGTGGTGAAGACATAACCATCTATGACTTCACGAGGTAAAATTGCATTAGCCTCTGTTTTTATAGGGGTTACTTCTCTCAGCCTATGAATTCAGCCATTACTATACTGAGAGGCATTAGAAACGCATAATAAAATATATTGTTTTAAGTAGTGGTAAATGGTTTCTTTCATAGTTGCAAAACACGGTCTCGGGAAACTGTGCTTTTGGTAGTGAGACTGGCCCTCACTGTTATCCTTACATTGGCAGTCAATTCAGCAGTTCTTATGCATTATCTGACATGGCAGCAGACGTTTTATGGAATCTGTTTTTGTGGCGTCACAGATGACGCACTTTGTCGAGGACGACAGCTGACACATCTGGTCATTCTGTGTCATCCCTGCAGTCTGGATACAGTCATTTAATGGATATTATTGCGTCCAGAATCTTTTCTTTGAGACTGGCTATCATTCAACATTCAAAATGTTTGATTCTTCTGAGATTCATTTGTTTGTGGCATTCTAAGTGGGAATGATGTGACTTTGTTTATGTATTTTTTTATTGGCCCCGATCTTCAATTTTTCATGCGCAAAATGATTTCTCCCAATGTGATTCACGACCGTGATCCAGGGAACTGTGCTGCATTTAGATAATCATAATGAGGTGTTAAATCAAGAAAAGATTCCAACCCAGACCCTTGACATGCTTACCATACCTGATGGTCATCATGTCAATCAGCAAAAGGAAAAACTAACAGTTTTCAAATTAGATGATAAAAAACACTTTGCGTTTTTAATGCCTTTCAGTATAGTTATTATATTCAATTTGCACTGGTGATAATTTTTAATTTGTGCAGATATAGACGCCGGCGTCCGTAAATTCCGATATTTATGTCTTCTCCCAGAGGCAGAGGGGAGACATTGTTTTAGACTCGGTTCCCATTTGCGTTCTCGTTTGCGTTGGCGTTCCCACTTCGTCTCCAGAGCGTAACTCCAAAACCGTTTGCATGATCTTTATGAAACTTTGCATACTTACTACTCAGGTCCTCAAATGATGCCGTGTGGTATGTGCCTGTCTGTCCATCCATATGTCTGTCCGTCCGGATGTGAACCATTTTTGTCCGGAGCATAATTCTTAAACCGTTTGCATGATCTTCAAGAAATTTTGCATACTTACTATTCAGGTCCTGCAGTGCTGCCTTTGGGTATGTGCCTGTCTGCTTGTCTGTCTATCCGTCTGTCTGGTGGGTTAGGCTGGGAAGGGGGCCGGGGGCGAGATGTATGTTTTTACGAGTAAAAACACATTCTAGTTAATTCCTGAACAATTCTCTTATTGAATTTTTAAATGCCTTGCTTCACTGGAATAATTTTCCAGAGACTCTGTGACACAAATACTGAGTTATAAAGCCTAAATAGGCTCATGCGTAACAGTAAAAATTGGCATAATTTGTATTCTGCGCAAAGAGGTTAAAAATGGAAAACAAAACTTTTAATTCTCAGATTTTCAATAACCCCTAGTTGCATTAAGGCCATGTATAATCAGTACCCCAATTACCAGCAAGGCTACAGCCATGACTTTACCAACCATAATTCTAATGCAGCAATCTGAGCAACATATTATCAAAATGCCAATATCTGGGCAATATATCAATATTATATTAGTATTGAGATACACAGTTAGTGGCTCCAGTTTTGTGCCTTCACAAATGAAAATGTGTGTGGCAGTAACGTGATTCCAAGTTTTGTGAATCATAAAAGGTATTTTTTTTCACCTTAGCCCAGTTTGGTAGTTTTATGGTGTGTAATAAGAGTGTTTGGAACAAAATAGGTTGAATTGCGCATTACGATGTGAGCATAGACTGTATAAAGCATGGAGGTAGCCTCCGTGACGTTAGGTTGACTCCGCCTACCTCCTGGCTGATCCAAAAATGGGCAAAAAGGTGGGCCGTTGCTGGAGCTGAGGCGGGCTCAATGGCCGGGCCGAATGGAGCCTGTTCACTGAAACACGAGCTCTTAGCTCGCAGCTACCTAGCTAGCTACAGCTTCCATACTAGACTCTAAAAAGCTAACTCAGCTCAATGCTACCTGGTTCGCTAAGGCCAAGATGCTGGGTCATATCTCTCCTGGTAAAGGAATAGATCCTGCCAAGATGCTTGTGGTGGCGGGTCGAACGCTTTTTATATTCGTGAAGCGGTTGCGAGACGAACATTGTTTGTATCCGTGAGGCAGTAGCGCGATGAACGCTGTACACCGCTGGGAAGTTGCAGCAATTGGCTCACTGAGTATCAGTATCCCCCTGGGAGTGCGAGCGGGTGCTCGTCTTAGCTCTTGTACGCACCTTAGCCAGGTCCCATTAACGGTAGTATGGCCAGTCAAACGATAACATTGCATTACGTAAGCTTACCAACAAACCTGATGGACCTTTATTTTCCTACCTCACTCTCGCACATTCTGATCACAAGTATTATCACCCTACATTTTGACTTCGGTGAAGGTTGAATTAATTAGTTACTGTTGCCAGCATACGTAGGCTCATCAATACTAACACATCTGGGTGTCTGGCTCCTAGGCTCCATAGTTATTTCATCAGCTGCCCAGCTATTCTCTGACCTTTATATTAGCTAATGATGCCACTGCGACGCGCAACTTTTCTATCGCATCGTGTAATTTAAGGTACTTTCAGAAAAAAGCCTTTACTCTTAGCGACAGCAAATATAGCCAAACGTGGCTAGTTAGTGACACTTTTCCGTTGCCGTTTGGCTTATTAGTTAGGTGAATGTGGTTAGCTAGCTTGTGGATGATGGACTTTATGAAGAAACACATTAGCAACAGCTAGCTGGCTTGCTAGATAAGGTGGTATAACGTCTAGCTAGCTTTCTAGATAACGTGGCATATGTTGAATTAGCTATATAGCTAGCCTTTCTATTTATAATGATACTGCATCAGTAATCGCACTGAAAATGGAACAAATCCATTTGTGGCAAAGCAGCGGCAAATGCAGTTCTATAAGATATTGCTGTGTGAAATTATTGAGTTTATAACTTCGGCAATCTCCGGTCAAGCCCTTCAAATGCTCTGGGGAATCAGCAGAGGAACCCCGGCATCTGGTACCGTGCTATGGTGGTTCTAATGCTGTGGCTAACTGCCACAGCATTACCTTGGGAACCTGTTAGGGAATCTGTGATGGTTTTCCAACCCCTGACTGACACCTTTTGTTCAAAAGTATGCTTACCCTAAATTCTGACACTTTTATGTAACGCTATTACTTCACTGCATGCCAGTATAATTACTGTGGCAGGCGTACACTCCCGCTGGCACAGCTGGACATTTTGGGCAAAAGCTAACTGGGGGATTACTGTATTCATTCTCTGGCTAGTTAACAAATCAACGCTACTTCGTGTTGACGTATAATGTTATATGAAATAATATTAGAATTTCATCACCTTAGAAAATAGACAACAGACTCCTAACCACACAAGAAGACATGAAAATCCTGATGTTTCTTTTTAAATTATTTTTTTTGGGAATTTTTCCTTTTCTTTATTTGATAGTTACACAGTGTAGAGAGACAGGAAAGTTGGGGAGAAGAATGGGGGATGACATGCAGCAAATGACCCGAGCCGGATTCGAACTCAGGTCGCTGCGGGAAGGACACAGCCTTTATGGTATGCGCACTTAGACCGATGAGCCACCGGGGCGCCCATAATCCTGATATTTCGATAACAATTCTGCAGTCCGAAACACAGCCAATGGATCAAGTTCCGTGACTCGAATGAACCTAGGTAGGATAACGGCCCTCAGATGACTAGATAAGGCCAAGGGTTAACGGCTAGGATAGCCGAGCTGAAGTAACCCCCCTCCCTCAGACAGCCAGGCTAGACCAGGGGTGAGCGGCAGGGCTTGACGTTCCTACTCTATCGCCCGGGGCCGTGTAGGCCTTTGCTCTAGCCTAGCCACGACATAACCAGATGAGACTACTCCTGTCCATAGACTGTGTTTTGTCACTCAAAGTGGCCACGCCCTTAATTATGCAGAAATTTAAGCGTTTATATAATGTAAATAGTAGAGCGACAAAAAATTCACTCCCCCCACAGTTTTCATGGAGAGGAAAATTAGCCATAGAGACCAAAACTGTGCTTTGAACCAGGCTGTAAGATGTTTATTTTTGCTGTAAAATTGGGCTTTTTAACATGGGGGTCAATGGGGATTGACTCACTTCTGCAGTCAGCCTCAAGTGGCCATTCGAGAAACTGCAGCTTTTGGCACTTCCGTATTTGCTTCACTTTTCAAACTCGGAGATTGCCGCTTGGATGTGAGTCAATGGATACAGCTGGCGCTGTGCAAGCTTTGCGTCCATGAACACGTTTGACTCACCCAGACTACCTCTTTACACAAACACAGCCCCTCCATGGTAGTTTCATGGGAACGAATCCCAGCCAACCAAGCTGTTTGCAAATAAATGCATATAGTTCATATAATTTACTTTCCCTTCTCAGTTTTCACTTTTGTTATGTACGCTATGAATAATGCCTAGACAATGGTGTTGGAGTCTAATGAGAATGGATATTTTTATACTTGCAAAAATTTTTTTAGGTGGAAGTCTCAGCCCTGTTTTAACACCATGAGTACCATTTCATGGAGGATGTTTTTGGTGATAATTAAACTTAAAACACCAAATGGAAAATTGAAAAGAGATAAAATTGAAAGGCTTCTTCTTTTATCACATTACTAGGAGACATGCGCAAATTTGATCTGCGATACCATTAGCACTTGCGTTTTTCAACAGTGTTTAGGTCGTCAAATTATGGCCTAATATATTGTCTGAGATTTGGATATTGTAATTAAGTAAATGAACAATTTTTTTTGTCTTGTCTGGTTTTTAAGGCTACAGTAAAGGAATTACAGTAAAGGAATGTGGTTGTCTGCACTTATTGGACTGTTCTAGCTATTGTCTACACCTACTTGGACATCATATCCACATTAATAATGACCATTTATTGGAATTCACTTTGTTAAAATATTTTGTGAAAGCACCAATAGTTATACAACATTTCCACAATCTTGATATTGTGGTATTTAGTCAAAAATATTGCGATGTTTGACTGTCCATATTACCCAGCCCTGCTCTAAACATTTGTGAACTGGCAACTGTTGACTAAGATTGCCAGTAAACAACAGGGTAATGTTGATCATTAACCTCCCATTCTGCCTACTGATTTGTTGGAGATTTGGGAGTTTTTGCAGGCATCAGGGAGCTGGTCACAAAATCAAGGAGACTCCTGGGCCTACTGGAAGTGTTTGCATGTCTGCAGTGCTGTCCCTGCCAAGGGATTGTTGTTACAGCATTTATTTGAACAAATACTGAAGTGCATTGTGCAATTAGGGTTACCATATATTCTAAGTTCTTTGGTCTAAATTGGATACAGATATTGACGTGAGCTCAATGACCAGAATACCCTGTGAACCTCAGTATCACTACAATACCCTGTATAGCACTGTTGATCAGTGGTGCTTGAAGTCCCATCCTCGACAAAGTCTGAAACACAGCAATGTGGTGCTTCCTCAATTGCTGGCAGAATGGGAATGAAATTAATCTTTGTGTCGTGAGTTGCTATATTTACTTGACAGACAGCTCAATGATGTATCCCCCAGAGCTGTCAATCCATCACCTTAACAAGGGGGAGCATTTGTGGAGCATTGCACAAAGATCGCCATAATATCTCAAGATGCATGAAATTAACCCCTCTCTCCCACAATTCAAGAAAATGCATTGTTTTTTTCATAGAATTTGGTTCAAAAAAAGGGCATGTGATCAAATTATTCCTCCTCATATTCTTTTTATTGTTGAGTTCAGTTGTGTTTTTTGAGCTTCTATTTTTCCATTCTATTTTTTTTTTTTTTTTTTTTTTTGCAGGCGTGGTATGTTTCCCTAATTGGCTTGTATTCTGAGTCTTATGGGGCTCATTCCCACTGTGGGATCTGAGGCTCATTCTTAGAGCAGGCGGAACTTGGAGAGGAAGACAAAGGGCGGCATAGTTTCTTCTGAGGAGAGGAAGAGAATGAAAAGGAAAGAGTGGGACTCCTGCCAGCCACACGGAGGCAGTGAATGTTTTTCACTCGAAAGTCATATTTGACCCATTCACCCCCCACCCGCTTGCCCTTCCTAAATGTTGAGGAATAGGGCAACAAAATTGTAAAGTATCAATCAATCCAACATATTTTCATCCCGACTCGTCATACAATGACGCTACCTGAACAAGCGTCGATATGCGTCAAAAAAAGAAGGCTTTTGGAGTCCTTATTTGATGCTTACGGTTATGGTTCGAGTTAAGGGTTAGGGGTTGGGGGCTGGGGCTCGTTTTAAACTAGCGTGAAATAATGACTCTGAAAGCCTTCTTTTGCCTCGTATATTGATGTTTGGTTGGGTAGTGTCACTATATGGCGCGTCGGGATGAGACGGGGCTCATCAATCGCACTTGGCAAAGCTGCAAAACTGAGGCCAAAATTCAATGAGCATTCATCTGTACCTGTTCTCCAGTGGCATTGACTGAGGAATAAATGCAAAAAATTGTCACAAACCTTGTGTAAATATCTTTTGTGACTTCTCTGATGCAGTAGCTTGTGTGTCTATTAGAAGTATTAACTATTAACTACTAATATTAAGTATTTTGATTGGTTAACGTATTGCGTACTTTCCTCACCGGCTGTGCCCTATTCATGTTTCCCCTTCCTCACATGTGTGTTGACTTATTTGCTGGATTGTCACTTGCTATATGCCCTTTAGCAACCCGTCAGTGTTTGCTCGTAAAGCTCCTCGTCTTTGGAAATAATTTGCAACATTTCATATACTAATACACAGAAGTTATCTTCTTAGTTCAGTTAATTGGAACAAGATCCCAAACCTCACTCTTGGTCTACAGGATTGAAACTGCAATCCTTTTAATCAAACCTCATTCTGCTCCTCTGACCAGTTTATTAGGAACAACTTCCGAAGTCCTCCACGGTCATCAGGATTGGGACCACGTTCCTGCTAAACACCTCTGACCTGCTGTGTGACGGTTCGGCTCTGACGAAGTGCGCACTCCGCCAGGCAGCTGTCCCGGAAAGCCACTGGCCGGGAACAGGATATTCCCATGCACCTTTGCCTGTTACATCAGAACTTAACGGTGCCATTCTGCTCTGTCCTCTGTCCAGCTGTCTTACCATATTACTATATACTATTCAATTGTACACTACCTCCACATTTGGTTCCTGGTCACAATGAATCATTATACCAGACAACAAATTCAAACTGTGAAGACAAAACAAGTAAGTGCAAGGAAAATCTGTTCGAGTCAAGCATAAATCTGAATTAAATTAGGCCTCGCTTGCTCCAGTTAATGTGCAGTCACATGCTAACATTAGCTACCAAACATTCAATAGCATGTAAGATATACTCTCTTTAGAGGACTTGCTTCTTGCCCACCTCAAATATTTTTGCCACCTGGTCCCTGGAAGTTGTTTACAGGATATCATGGTCATTCCATCGGTAAGTATTGTGAAGGTTTGCCCCTGGCATATGGGGACTTCAAAGTCTCACTTCCGTGGGTTACACTCAAGTATTGTTTATGCACTAATGGGGATATCCTGTTTGTTCCTTGGGCACTTGTGCTGGTGCCAAAAACCTTGTGTTCCCTCTTTAAAAAGAGGAAGCCACATATTACATGGACTGATTGATTAGCTGACATTTATCAGCATTTCCAGTTTCCATGTTTCTGTTTCCAAAGAAAAATACATGTTTTATCATTTGTCAAGCACATTTAAGTCTAGCATGAGTTAAACCAATCAGATAAGTTCATTTGATGAATGAAAGTATATCCCTAATCAACAACAATATTATGTACAAGATTTTAGAATAAGTGTTGTATGGATTGATATTTGAATTCACTGACATAAATTCATAAGCCTTCTTGGAATAAAGACCTTTTTAAAAAAATCATTCATCAAAACAATGTGTAATTAGGGTAAAACGCAAGCATCCTACAACAGTTTTATGTTAACAACTCAGTGTAATTGATAATTTATTGAAGTAGCTATAAGAAGAATTGTCACAGCCCTCATGAGTCGTTAATTGGTTCCTCAACTGTTCCGCCAGTCTGTGTGTGTTTTTGAGGTTTGTCTCTTTTAATGGATTTACTCCCTTGTCTCCTCCCTTGTTCCCACATGTTATCATTTGAATGCCTCGACCCTGTTAAGATGTCCCGTCTACATTCAGTCATTGTTGAGTCAGTAGCTATGGTTGCTAGATTGTCATAGTTCATACCCAACAATACCTTCCCGTTAACTTGTGCCCTCTACTATAGAGCTAAGCTCTTCTTGCATGTGTTCTTTGTTAATTAATGATAAAGAAAAGCATCATTAGTCTTCGGAGACTTATTAATAAGAAAAAGCTCCAAAGCCTTTTTATCGGTTGCCAGGGTTGGGACTGTATTCTTAATAATCCATTGGTCCTGCCTGATCCTGTGAGGCAGTTTATTAAAAACACCTCGCAAGCCTTCATCAGTCTGCAGGATTGGGACTGTGTTCCCGCCAAACCTGTCAGTTCTACTGCCGAGCATTTAGTTCTGCAAGGAGGATTCATATATTATTATATATATATCATATATTACATGAATATTAAAAAAACACGTCAAACCTCGCCTAAAAACTTTTAAATTTGCCAGGAAAGTAGCCGGTGGTTGAAGACTGAGTAGTCGGCGAAATCGCCAGCCACCGGGGCTCGTGGAACACCCTGTCTCGGTATTTAAAGATGGTGTGAAAATTCTCATCGCGACTTGTCATAAAGTGACGCTGCCTGACCAAGCATTGATATAGGACGAAAAAGGATGCTTTTGGTGTCGTTATTTCATGTTTAGGGTTAAGGTTCAGGTTGGCGGTTAGAGTGTAGGGTTCGTTTTAAACTGGCATCAATTACGGACACCAAAGGCCTCCTTTTTCATCAGGTGCATATAATGAGTAGGGGTGAGACTGGGCTCGAAAGTGACCATGATTTTAAAGCAACACTTGGCATTAAGCAATTATTTAAAGGATGCTAAAATTAAGCCTAAGCAGTTATACTTTAAACCTCCACGTCTCAAGGCCTATAGATTTTCCCTTAGTAGGCCTTCTTAGGTGAATAGAAAATGACGTCAGGACTCTTTGAAATGTCTTGATGCTGAGAGGCATAATTGTTGTGAAAACAAACATAAAACTGAAACTATATGCATTCCAGCAATCTTTTTTTTGTTTACCTTTCATACATTTGCACACCCGTCCAATCAACTTGATGGCCTACGTTCTGCCATTTTTTTCTTTCTCGTTCTCATTTCAATCCAACAGTACCCATAAATCATGTGCTTACAGTACTAGTGCCAACTTTCACAACACTAGTGAAAGACATGACATAGCAATAGCGCCCAACGGCCAAACTCTGAAACGTCACTTCCCAACAGGCAGGAAACCTGGAACTCAGACAAACAAACAATTCATTTTCAATAAAACTCTATGGGAGATCAACATCATGAGAGAGGGTTAAGAGATTAACTTCAGGAATCCTGGTATACATCAAACATTATGCTACGGTCTGTGTAACAGTGTTAGCAAAGAAAGATATCAGAAGAAAAATAGGCCCATTTTTAGAAAAGTGATTAAGCATTTTCTCTGTGTATGCGCAAAAACGATTAACAAGCTACATCCTGCCATAACATACAGTTAGAGACTCCAACCTTCTCACAGTTATAGCAAACACATATGGGAATTTAATGGTTTGTTAAGGCAATGTGTCCAAAAGCATAGTAGGCCTATGCTATTTCTGTCATGGCTATATTCTCAAGCTTTTGCATTAAGTGAGTGCATAAGGGAAATCTATAATAAACTTGGAAGGTTTTCAGTCTTTGGCTATCATTTTATGTATATTTTAACACATTAAATCTTTTGGATATACGTACTTAATATTATGGACTTACGATGAACGTGAGTAGACTGAAAGGTCTGCCTGTCATTTTTGGTACATTTACACCGCTTTACGCGTTGTAGACTGTCCCAATTTAAATGTATTGAACATACATTTAATTGAAAATAGATATGTCCACAATCATTACAAAATTAATGATTAGTGACGTAAAGGAGAATGTTCTCATGGTCATGGGGAGTCACTCCCCCTCTTTTGTCAATCGGCTCTTCTCACTTACTTTTCATGGGATATCCTCGGCACTTAAGCCATCTTTTCAGTTCAGTCAGGACACTTAACCATAAGTTAATCCAATTATTGTTGAATTCGATCCGAGACCATAACATACGGCTACTAGTGGTACTCGATTTAGTAGAAGCATGATCATGAGAAAATTCGCCCTAGTTACTGAGATTCGGCAAATGCAAGTGGATATTCTTTGTGTAGAGCAGAAGCAAAAACAAACTTTTGCATTTTTCTCAAAATGGCTGCTGATGGATTTACTTCCTTTTGCCTTGGTGGGGCAGTGTAGGGGGCACAGAGCCGAAGAAATGAATGAACGCTGCCTTGGTCATAAATGCTCACCAACTGGGTGGGAGATGCTGAAGTCAAGAATGATTAGACAGAAAGGGGCTTGTTACCAGCTTGACCTCTATGCCTGACTGAACTAACACTAAAGCTCCATTTCAGTCAGGACACTTACATCAGATTTAACCATTTCTTACAGAACAACATGCATTTGAGTTGGGTGGTGACTCTGCTTGTGTGATGCTGTGGAACAATCTGAGCAAGCATGCTACAAACAGTCCCTGAGATCGCAAAATCCGAAACTTGCACTCCCAAACGGAGCAGACAAGCAGAGTCACCTCCTAATAAAATCACAGTATGAATGGCATGGAATGGATTAATATACAGCAACCAGCATTTTGTATTTCCTTTGAGTTTTTGCACACGATTATGGCTTTCTCCTCTGGAAGCTGTGGAATCAGCAGGAATGCTGAATGCAGACAGAGGGACACCTGACCAGGCACTATACAAGAGACTTGATGCAAAGGAATTGCCAAATGACATACAAACCAACAGTAGTGTACAGTGATGATTATACACTTAAGAAAATGAAGATAAATCAGAGACCAAGTACTATTTAAATATTTATTTCATGTAATATTGGATCATATAGATGAAAATAAGTAAACAGATAACAATTAATTTTAAAAACAAAAATAATATTGTGTTTTTGAGAGAAAAAGTCAGTATCTAATGTGGCCACCCTTTGCTTTAATTACAGCATTTAATCTTTCAGGCATAGTTTTCACATTTTTTTTTCCTCACTCACTAAACCATGCCACATGGTCTGAAGTTCATTCCAAAGAGATTTTTTCGATATTACAGCAGATTTGCTCAATCGGATTTTGCTCAATCTGGATTTTGAGCAGGCCGTCATAACTTTGATATCATCGAATATTTCACTCTGATTGAGATAATTCTTGCACGATTTAGAAGTGTATTTAGGGTCATTATCTTGTTGAAAATGAAATCCCGGACCAATCAAACTCTTCCCAGATGGCAATGTGTGCCTCAAAAGGATGCTGTGATACTTCTTTTGAACCATGATTCTGTCAATTTTTATGAGATCACTGGCTCCTTTTGAGCAGACTGAACCCCAAACCATACCACTTCCGTGTTTTACTGATGGGGTTAAACATTCATTTTTGAAACATTATCCAACTCAATGGCACACAGAAGTTCAAGACACTGTTAAAGTGGCTTGATACAATGGATATATACTGCATGAGATATGACACTATGTGTGGTGACAAGCATGTTGTATTTCCTTTGAATTCACGCAGGCCTGCGTGACCCTCTCCTCTGGGTGCAAGGGGATAAGTAGGCATGCTGAAATCAGACCGAGGAACATCTTGCAAGACATTCTTGTGGTAACTTCATACAATGGAAATATGCTATGTGAGATATGAGACTATGTGCGGCAACAAGCATGTCACATTTCTTTTGAACTTACGCAAACATCCGTGACCCTCTCCTCTGGGTGCAGGGAGATCAGCAGCATGCTGAGTGCTGATAGAGGAGAGGGCAAGACACTGTTAAAGTAGCTTGAAGCAAAGGAAATATGATACTTACTTTGAATTTGAAGGAGCATGCATAACCTTTCCATATGAACACAGCAGTGGGCATTCTGAATGCAAACAGAGGAACATCTGGCAACAAACCATTAGAGTGACTTGATACAAAGGAAATAACCTATGAGGAGGAATAAAACCATGTGAGAAGACAAGCATGTTGCATTTCCTTTGAATTCAAGCAATCATGCATGACCTGCTCATCTGAATGCAGAAGATCGGCAGGCTTGCTGAATGCAAACAGATAAACATCAGGAAAGACACCGTTAGAGTGACGTGATGCAAAAGAAGTATTCTATGTGAGCGTGTAAGTTCCCCTGAACTGAGCAAAAATGCATGCAACTCAAAATTTGAGAGTGCAGCACTGATCCCCCCAAAACAAAACCATGCCAGCGGGGCCCAAAAACCTGAAGCTAACATTTATGGGCCCCTTGAAGCCAGAGGCAGCATGCTCTTGTGTTCAGAGCATTAGCTCAAACAAGGCGATTGATATTGTGGCCAGAGGATTAAAGATATTACAAAGCAGGCAGATGTGAGTGGTCCCAAATGAAGATACGGATGTTGGAGCAGATGACTATAGAGGCATTGAAAAGTAGATACATAAACTCTACTTTTGAACTCAAATTAAAATTAGAAGAAAAACAAGAGGTAACTTAAGCAAGCAAAATGAGCCATGGCTAGGGAACGTGAGGGAGATACTAGCAGGGCGTCAGGATGGTTCGCCTCCTATGGAACATGCTCTGATAATGCTAGCGCTAGCTTAGAGCATAAGGGATGAACATGGGGTGCGGAGGTGAGGCTAATACCAACAAAGTATTAGCAATGCTTGTCTACTAGGCAATGCGCTTGCATAGCCCTTGCATGAGAAAAGCCACACCTCGTAGATGCAAGCTAGACAAGCAAATGATCTGAAATGGGTTGCCAGCGAGGCAACGGGGTTGGTGCTAGTTCACCATAGGTGATATTTTTCACGGCTTGTGGACATGAGCTTGATACTGGCAAAGTCTTTATGGTTTTGCATGCAAGGTAAAGAGCAGCAATTGCAGCACTACACTGGGTAGGGTACTAGGTAATCAAAAAAATTCCAATACTTGCCAGTGTGGCTAATATATTAGCGTGTTAGCGGACATTCCCCATGGCCTCAGGTGGTGAATATTTGTCGGTACAACATCCAGCGGACCAGATTTAAAGCTACTGAGCTGCCTGTAGCAAACATTTTCAGCCAAGTAGTTCCATGCAAATATATGCAATGTAGTATTTGCAACCATTACCTCAATTAACCGGGAGATAATAGCTAAAATGTCACCTGCCAGGGATAATGCAATAACAATAATCATAATAAACGTGCCGAACGGCAGAGGGTGTCTGGTACCGAGTGGATGCGAGCAGCATGGTGTTCTATGGTAAAACTAACTTGTTCATGCACAGTAACTCCCCTTTAAGTACCAGTATAGCTGTGGAATTAGCAACCAAACAAATAGAACTATCGACCACACTCTTGCATATAGCAACAGATATTTCAAAGCTGCATAAATTAAGAATGGTAAAAACAAATAGTCCACATATAAATGCGATTTTTGGATGGATTGGGGAAATTATGTCTTTATGTTGCAATGCACATGTGTGCGAAAACTGTGGTATAAGCACAATAAACAACTCCATGTTGCTTCACATCGAGTCGTATTACACCACTTCAGCAATGGCGTAGCTTCATACGGCGCAGGCAGTGAAGTTGCCCCAAGGCCCACATGTGATGGGGACCCTTTGAAAATAATAATTTCCATAAGTCTTATAGACATGCAAAACTGTGCACTTAGCATTTTGCCCATTATGAACCACACCAAAGTCAAATTGATCTCTGTCGTGCTGACAAACATTTTAAAGTATTTAATCAGTCTATTTCCAATACTCATGCACTTATGTAGGGACCTACATTATACCTGGGAAATACTTTTTTAAATCAAATTTGACTGTCATTAGGCTGCATATTTTCTATTAATATTATAGAAAATATACATCCTCTTGCTTTCCTGTTGTGGAGATTTATCGGTAACAAGGTCACCAATGAAATGTTCAAGTAAGCTATTTCGGTGAGCTAGTCTTTCTCAGAGACCTTATTTAACTGAAAATGCTGTTTAACCATTGTCTTGTGTCTCCATCTTCAGTCTTTATTCTTCTGAAAACCAAGAATCTATCAGAAAAAAACTTTTCCAGAGTCCATGGTTCTGGTGAGAGGCCTCTTCCAGTTCCTCCTAATCTCCAGCTCAAAGAGTGCGCTGGCTCATTCAGCTTGTCATCCTGGTCACGGACCAGTCTCTTCGACTACACCTTGCCATACTCTACATGTTCCTAATTGCTCCTGTCAGACCAGACTGACTTAAAGTACTTTCCAGGACTAAAAACCTTTGGTAACACTATACAATAAGGGTATAATAATTAACATTCATTAACATAAGTTCATTAACTACCAATTAATTAGCATGTAACTAATGTGTTAGATAGCCGAATAAGCATTATGCAACCATAATTGGCCATGTATCGATTTTCTGTTTCCCTTTTTGTGAAGTTAAAACCATCCCTAAAGTATCCCTTACACAGCACTTCAAACGTTAAACCATAATGTATACATTAATACCTTAGTTGATGTGAACATCATTTGTAAATGATTACCAGATGCGTGAGTAAAATGTTAGTTAGCTGTTAGTAAATGCTTGTTACTGCATTGACTAATGTTAATTGTTGTACCCTTATTGTAAAGTGTGCCCAAACCTTTTGACTTTCCTTCAGTTTGTTAATTAAGATAATTTCGGCAATTACCAGTGGTCTGGGCTCGGTAATGTTCCGAAACATGTGACATAACCATACTACAGTATGGTTACAGTATACAGAAAACTCGTCGTGACCAATCATTTATTTTAAGGGATTGTTTGAGCTTCCCCTATCGCCAGTTCACCAGCCGCCACTACCATACTTTTATTTCATCACTAGACTTCAGAAAATTCTAAAGTCAGGTGTCTTAAATATCACCTAAAATCTGTCATTTCATGCTTTTTAAATTATAGAGTCAGGTTGGTATTGCAGGTGATTAGTTGGTGGTCTATTTTCCAGAGAGCACACCCACACTGCCTGCACTTACAAGTCCCCTGATTTTTAACGGCCCACACTGTTTGTTGGGGAACCACTGAAAAAAAAGATAACGATTTAATGAGTCATATCATTAAGATGATAAAGAGTGCAATCATATTCCAATGGACTATTAATGAAGACTAATGATAGCAAGATTCTGTATTCACATGTCTGCTAACCGCAGGGTTAATCTGTTAAGTCTCTCATAATGCTGGGAGACATAAAAATACTAGAATTCTATGTTGTATGGTCCTTTGAAGGCAAAGAGGGCAAGCTTCATCTATCAATCTCAACTACACAAAAAAGGAAATATTTGCTGCAGTAAATCAAATCAGTGTATTTATGGGAAGCAACACAAGTTTAATCTATGCAAATGCAGCACTCCCTGCCTCTGACAATTAACCAGACTTAGATGCACAAACAACTGAAACACAACGTATATATAGTAAATGTGTGTGTGTGTGTGTGTGTGTATGTGTGTGTGTGCACGCGTGTTCATGTGTGTGTTTCTTACAGAAACCAAAGCACATATATCTGTCGCAAAAAAAAAGAGTGACAGGAAAAGAGAACATGAATCAGTATAAATTAATAAACTAAATGGATATTTTGTTTTAGAATTATCCCTTATCACACACAAGGAATAAAAATAAATAGAAATACAATTATGACATTTTTACACAGTATTGACCTCAACTGTGTTCTTATGAATTAAGAATGAATAAAGTAGTTGCCCCTTAAGAAGGGACTAACTCATTTTGCCCTAAACCTGATCTCACCTCTCAATCACGTCTAAGTCCCAGGAGGAAGAAAAATAACGCACAACTCAGAATAGCCTCTGAAATAACACCTCTTTAAATTATAACTGCTTTAGTTTTTTATATTAACGAATTATTGGTCATTATAATGTCATTCTTTTTTGGACATTGTTTCACCGTGTTAACGTACACAAACAATTATATCTACAGTAAATGAACTGTGCCTTGTGTGATAATAGTGGGCATTTGCACATTTTTGTAATATCGGAATTTCAAACCTTGGATCAGATAGTTGTGAAGTGTTTTACCTATGGGGTTATGAGAGTCTAAATCCAGAAGCACTCATGGTTTCCTGGGGCGCGTCCATGCACCGGTGTGACATTCCTACCGGCATGTTTCGAGACCCGTGGCCCACGTCTGCTCAAGTGCGATAAAGCGCTCCAAGTTAATACTCTTTTTAAATACAATGGCAGACATAATCTGAATTAGACGGTGCTGTTGATACCCTAATGACATGCGGCTAATGATGTGATACCACAGCCTATTTCCTGAGAGTCGTAGTGCTCATCCTCTAAGTTTAAAAATAAATGTCTGCCTTTCATGCCGTTTCATTAACATGGGTTGATAACATTGAAATATGAAAGCAAGAACAATCCTACATTCTGACAGTGTATTATCGGTGAATTATGGTCTTTGCTTTGAAATTGTTGCCATTCAGGTTGCGTTCAGTATTGCTTGCACGGTTTATATTTACATTTGCAGCTGATACTACGGGTGCTGACCCATGTCAATGCTGTACGCACTTTAGTTAATTCATTTTATTTTGGATTGTTTGGAGCAGTTGGAGTCATGTCAAGAGTTGATCTTGCAATAAGAAAGTCAATCCTCTAATAGAAACACAATCAACTGAAGATCCCAGTGCTAAAAGTACTTGAGTCAAAAAATGTCCATTTTGAGAAAATCGAGCCAGGTAACTGTAACAGTTGTTTTCCCATTCTTAGCTCACTGTGAGTAAAAATGTGCGTGAGTACTTTAGGATCTTTGAAAGTATGATCATATGGAATCGAAAATTAACAGTTGTTTTGGTATAGTAAATTCCAATTCTGTCAAGACAACTCATATATTGACTTGATATTTTAACAACAAGGTCTGCGCTATATAGCCTGACTCCGCCAGCCTTCGTACTTCCGCTTAATTTCATTTCGCTTCATTACTCAGTCTGGTCACTTGGAGCTCTGCCTCGTTTACCACGGCAGAAAGTACGCCGGACCAACCAACGAACAGAAGGCGTGGCCGAGAGCCATGATGTACAGCTGCGCCAAGTTTGAAATTGTAGTCTCCGAAATCAACAATTGCCAGATACACGGGAGGCCATTCGCTCTGTTGTGGAGAAAATCCCTGGTATCAGCAACTTATGGCCACATCAAGATGAATGTTTGGTTAGTTTTTTGAATGGAAATGATATTGTAGCGCTACTCCCTACAGGTTTCGAGAAAAGTTGTCATATCTACTTAATATCCATCATGAAACATATGAAATAGGCACCCTGTTCATCTCTGTGAGAGAGCCGAACCACCTCATCTAGCTTGTAGCTTCTAGTGTTATATTGCTCGCGAATTTCACACTATTTAAATTAGAACTTTGGAAAAACCGTGTTTTTGTTCATGTCAAACCTCTTAGCTGTCTCAGTGTTATTTTGTCATTCTCCATGAATGAAATGGCTGTCTGAGTCAGCCAAACGCTTAGAGCCAAACTGTGTCACTATGAAGTTAGATAGCGAGCTCGGTATGATGTTAGCACAAGTATGGTTAACGGTTCAGTTTTCGTGTCGACGCAGATTTCATCCTAATGTAAATAATTTGTTATTCTCGCCGATTCTGCCATTGGTTTCGGGTCTCTTATGTTTCTTTTTTTTTTTTGTAGCAGTATCGGCAGGAAAAACGATAGCTGAACAGTTTGTTTCATGTAAGGAGAACAGAAAGAGTACCTTTGGTTCTTTTAAGTGAATGAGTGAAGGCTAAAATTTGGTAGATGGGCATGTGTATGAGTACAGTATTAACTTTAATGTACTGATCAGTTTGTTCTCGCTGCATCTGTGGTGTGAAGGACTGTGTTTACAGCAGAAGTACTAGGCGGCCGAGCTGGCGCATAACATACGTCATCGCCAAACGTTAGTGATTAGTTTATGGGTACACCAATGATTTTAAACTTCAGACAAGCACCCACTCACCAGGAAGTAAACACTTGTCAATGACGACTGCCCAGACTCTGTGTACGAAGCAACGCGAAGTAGCAGAGTCTGGTTTTACCAGGTTATGCGCTATCACCCCCAACAGCAAAGGAATATCCCCAAAATGCTCCAATCTCCGTCATCAGTAATTGACAGCCTGTGCCCCCAATCATGGCAAGCAGTCAATTGGATCTACAATATGAGCCCAATTACAAGTAAATTGGTCAAGTAGTTTTTGATTTAGGGCCAAAATCTGGAAGTTTCAAGCACAGCGCCCACTGGTGGCAAAGTGTGTCATCTGAAATTCACCTTTAAAAACTTCTTCCTCTCTATGATATCTATCTACCTGATGAGAATGGATAACCTTCTTTAAAAATTGTCACAGTTATTGGCCAAAAATGTAAAATTTTCATGTAAAGCTCCCCCTGGTGGCAAACCGTGTAATAAAAAATTAGCCTAAATTTAATCAATTCTTCCCCTTTATGATATTTAACTACTTGCCAAGAATGGAGAAGCAACTTTAAAAACTGTTGCGCTTGACAGCCAAAAATGTAAAATTTTTATGTAAAAGCACCCTCTGGTGGCAAATTGTGCTACCTGAAATTTGCCAAATGTAACAAATTCTTTCTCTCTATGATAACTTATTACCTGCCTAGTATGGATATCCAAATTTGAAAAATATTACAATATTTGGCCAAAAATGTAAAATTTTTCTTCTATTCTGGCCTTGGGCCTTTCTGTGTGGAGTTTGCATGTTCTCCCCGTGTTCGCGTGGGTTTTCTCCGGGTACTCCGGTTTCCTCCCACAGTCCAAAGACATGCATGTTAGGTTAATTGGAGACACTAAATTGCCCATAGGTATGAGTGTGAGAGCGAATGGTGTGTGCGCCCTGCGATGGATTGGCGAGCTGTTCGGGGTGGGTTCCTGCCTTCGCCCGTAGTCAGCTGGGATAGGCTCCAGTTCCCCCGCGACCCTAGTGAGGAATAAGCGGGTATAGAAAATGAATGAATGAATGAATGAATGTAAAATTTTTCAGCAAAGCCCCCCCTGGTGGCAAATTGTGTCATCAGAAAATCACCAAAATTTAATCAGTGATTCCTCTCTATGATGTTTAACTACCAAAAAAGAATGGGTTGCCAACTTTAAAAATTGTCACAGGTATTGGCCAAAAATGTAAAAGGGTCACTCCATGTCAACTCAGCCAGCCATGTACATGACACCTCTCTGATTTTGCCCAAACTTTGTCCAGTGGCCGCAGAATCCTGATATATGAGCCAGAATATACCAGTACATCAAATTTTAGCTTCCTATCTCCATTATGTGAGAATTCATGGTCCTTCCAAAATGCTACAAAATGAAATGACCAATTCACATAAGTCAAAAAGGGGCATTGCACCCAAATTTCAAGAGGGTGCCACACGAAAACCTTTAGAGATATTGACATGATATTCTTTTGTTTGGTACCATAAAGTATTTTTAGACCAAGTTTGAGTAAAATCTGAGTGGTGTAATGTACAAGGCACCTCAATATTGACTTTTTTGACATGGAATGACTCAAAATTTTCATGCTAAGTACACGTGGTGGCAAATTGTGCGATCAGAAATTTGCCAAAATTTAATCAGTTTTTCCTGTTTATAATAACTGTTGCAGTTATCGGCCAAAAAATTAAAATTTCCGCAAAAAATGCACACTTGCGGCAAATTGTGTAATCAGAAATTTGCCAAAATTTTATCAATTCTTCCTTCGTACACTGATATAAACTCACACCTTTTTTGCTAGTTATTTTAACTGTAATTTTACAATAAGTTTACAACAGAATTCTGTGTATGTTAACTGTAAACCACAGTTTAATGCACGCAGGACTCTACTTACAGTTAAAATAACAATAAAGCAACGTGTTAATTTAACTGTTAAATTCAGTGAATTTATAACAGTGTATGATATGTAACAACTTGCCAAGAATGGATAATCAACTTAAAAAATGATGCAGGTATCAGCCAGAAATGTAAAAATTTTTGTGCAAAATTACTCTGTTATCAGTAATTCGCCAAATCAGCTCTTTCTCCCTGGGCCCTATTTTAACAATCTAAGTGCATGGTTTAAAGCGCTTGGGAAAGTTTTTTTTATTTATTTAACCCTTATTTAACCAGGGAAGTCCCGTTGAGATTGAAATCTCTTTTTCAAGGGAGCCCGGGGGGTTGAGGTGGGGCGGGAGAGGGCAATTTGCACAGCCAATTGGATCAGGGGATGATTAGGTGGCAGGTCGAAAGAGCCAGGTTGGGACTTTAGCCATGACACCGGGGAACCCCTTTCTCTTATCGAAGAGTGTCATGGGATCTTTAATGACCACAGTGAGTCAAGACCTCGGTTTAACGTCTCATCCGAAAGACGGCATCTCCTTCAGTACATTGTCCCCGTCACTGCACTGGGGCATTGGGGATTATTCTGCCAGAGGGAAGATCGCCACCTACTGGCCCACCAACACCTCTTCCAGCAGCAACTTGGTTTTCCTCGGTGGTCTCCCATCCAAGTACTGGCCAAGCCCACACCTGCTTAGCTTCAGCCACGCGGCTGGAGCAGATCGAATAGTGGTATGGCTGCTGGCCAGCAGTGAATCAAGGGTGTGCTCAAGCCCATTTTCACTAGTTTAACGACGTATTGTCTGGGTGCAAAGTAAGGCGCCTGGTTCAAAGGGGTCGAAATTAATCTCTAAACAAATCATCAGCGTGTTTTGGGTGTGACATGAAATAAACCAGAGTGTCATCTCCCATTTCCTTAAAAAACCAGATGCCCTTGCACCAAGACAAATTGCCATTGCATGTGCGTATTTCCCAGTAGCAAGAAAAAACTGCAGAACCATGGGTCTGCAAATCATGACTGAAAGTATGGAAAGCTGAACACAATGATCACCTTAACCCTCCTATTATGTTCAGATTAATAAACCATTTTTGGTTGAGGTCAGTTTGATCCCCGTAATGAAAAACTACATGTTCGTAACTGAAAATTTTACCCAATCTCCTCTCAGCTCACTTATGCGCTTCTACTGACCATTTTAATAGCCAAGTAAATAAAACACGACTCCCCCATCCTCCCCTTATACATCAATCATCAAGTTTACATGATTATAGCAAAATGAATGGGCCCAAATGTGAAATGAATGAGAAATTAATTTGAACATGCCCTCAGTCTCAGGCAACACTACAAAAACGAGATCAATATTATGGTTTTATGTAATAATTGGTCCTGGGGTCAAAATGACCCAAACAACACCTATGCTTACAAAATATTTTTTCAGTGAAATTCATGGTCTACCTGTAAAGTTAGGGGGAAAAAATCTAGCAGAATAAAAGTATGTTAACCATGTTTTTAGAGACGTTGAACATTAAGTCGGGTCAAATTGACCCAGAACATAATAGGAGGGTTAAATGAAATGGAATCATTTTTAAAATATTGTTTAAAATTGTTTTAATCATATCCAGATCATCATAAAAATCATCATAGTGAATTCCCTGGGCTGCTTTTCAACTTTGCATTGCATTACAACTTCTGCATAAAACAAGCAAACATATACTAATTCGGGGTCGCAGAAAAAAATAGTAAGAATAATTACGCGCTGGTGGGAAACAACGAAGAGAAATTAAAACGAGTGAGAAAAACAGCCAACGAGAAAGAAACAAAAATAACATTATTTTGATTACGCCACTGTAACCCCTTACAGAAAAACTACTTGCTTCCGCTTGACTAATGATTTAAGGTCAAGTCAGATGTATGGAAGAAATTCGGATAAATTTTTGATGGTCACAACAATGTCATCCATTGCTTTTGCTGCGACTAAAAAGTTCCGCTTTTTTAGGTACGTTGTTTGTCCGCCAGACTGTGCATATAAATAAAGACACATTAAATGAAATGTGGAGTTTTGCATTTGATAATTTAAGGGGGACAGATGGGTTGCAGGAACTGTATTTTCAGCACTTCAAACATTTGCTCTGTTAGAGTTTGTGTTTTGTGTGATGGAATGAAAATCCATCCACTGTTTAGACATGATATGCCATGCATTTAATATATAGACTAACAACTGTCCCTGAACAGCCACCCCTCCTGGGGCTATCCTCTGGAAAACAGCAGGAATGACTGAGTTCGCCATTATTAAGTTGTGGCTTTATCCATAATAATTTACAATTACCTACATGCGTAACCTCACATGTTGAACTGCAAATTACCTGATAGAATACAGCAGTGTGAAGTGATGATTATACACCACCACTTTTGTCTAAAAGGTGTCCTAATATATTACTTCTCCATAATTTTTTGATGGAAATGTATTGAAAAATACTATTGTTGGCAATGAGAACAAAACATCATTCCCACCAGTATATTATGGGTAATAAAAAAAAAAACTGAAAAAAAATCAATTTTTTGTAACATTTGAGAGGTGTCACAAATTTTATTTTTTTTTTACTCTTGAATAGCCTGAATGCATGTTTGAAGGCTCATTCCATGACTATTGATGCTTAAAAATTGTTTAAACTGGTTTAATTATTCCGCAAGATTGTGCCTCTGATGGTCAGTTGTTCCAGGGTATATGCTGGAGGAAGAGGAGGAGGTCCTGCTCTATTACTGTGACGTGGTTGATGCTTGAGACATCCCCCAGGTCAGGCGAACGTCAGTGGATGAGGAGGACATCCAGTGCTCCCCTTTCTCTTAGGGACTGGGCAAAGAAAGCGAGCGGGCGTGGCAGTCTCCAATGATCCAGACGCTAGCTGGACAGGAAAAACCCCGAGATAGAGAGAAATACATCATAAATGCCTAAACCACGGCTTCATCAATGGTATTCCGAAACCATTGGGCGATGTCAAGGTGGCTTTGTCCATATTTTGATACAATCTATGATTTTCTCGCAAAGTGCCCCCTGATGGCAAATTATGTGATCAGAAATTCGCCAAAATTTAATCATACTTCCACTCTATGATATCTAACTACCTGCTAAGTTTGGATTACCAACTTTAAAGACTGTTGCAGTTATCGCGCTAACACCTAATCTCTGGGGCAGCAGACAGGCTGAAAACATAACACTCCCAAAACTCTATTTTGGGGATATAAATATGTGGGCACACACATACAAATTTTTAGGTTTGGAGTTGAATGTGTCTGCTTCAGGTACTACAGTGTGTTGAGTCTACCAGTGTAGACGTCCCTATCTGACAGGGAACAAAATACATTTTCCGTGCTAAAAGGAATGAATTGACAAATCCCGTAGCATCAAAAAGCAGGTGGCAGCCTGGATGGAGGACGGTGAGTGCAGGTGTGTGGCAGCAGTAAAGCAGCACAAAGAATTATGAGTTTCGGTTCAAATGTGGCGCTCCACAATGATGTGTGAATGTGACTGCAGCGTTTCTGACAGTACTGTGTGCATGTACTTGGTTAAAAAATGTTTGTATGTGACTGCTGAGGCCGAACACTCGTTGGCGAGCAACAAGTTTCCTGACTGAAATTGATTTTCAAATGCCAGATGCATCACTCATAAGTGATCACAGAGTTTCAGTAGGTACTGAACTGAACTTTACTGTATATATAAGTAAAAGTAAATAAATAAATAAACAAATAAAGATTGAAAATTTGACAAAAATGTTAGAAAATGCACAAAACAGAACTGGATATTAGACTTTGATCTTAAAGCTGGGGACTTTTTTGGTGCTTTATGGTGTTTATCTTATGGCAGATGATTTTGTATGCCGTATGTAATCAATTGGAGCCGTAATTCCAGGATGAATGGATTGTTGGCTCATGCTGATTTTACTGTTTTTGTTAAAAAAAACTGTAAACTGTGTGTTAATTAAAATTAACTTAGAAGAAGAAAAAGCCCATATAACTTCTTTTCCCCCACCTTTATGCAACTCACCTGTGAAAATAACAATCATGTGTTGATTGGGGTGTCTTTAAGAAAAGAAAGCACTGGGGGTTGTACATTTTTTCTGTTCTTGAAAAGGAGAACAGCCATGTTATTTCAAAAGGCACTTGTGCTGAAAAGCCTCTTATTTTTCATCCAGTTACTTGAAAATCAATTAAAGCACAAGACTCTTGATTACAATTATGAAAAACAATCCAATCCAGTCTCAAGTAGGGTCTTGATTTACCATAATGGTGCAGCCCCCCCCCAGACTAACTCTGGTGCTCTTTCTCATGTTTTATTTGTGCAGTTTTCAGTTTTCCTCTCTGCTTCTTTGACAGCATCATTCCGCATTATGATTTCATGGAAAGATGAAAATAAAACCACCTCTGTGGATCAGTAAAATTTTCTGATCTCAGTTCTATCTAGATTTGGATAAGCCGGGAAAAAAAAATCCAACACACTTCTGTAGTGGAAATCTACATTTTTATGTTTTTAAGGGTACCTTTGACCCCATGGATATTTTGTATTTGTAAAAAATCTCAAATCTGCTTCTTACAATATTGTATTGACTCCCAAATGGCCAAATACAGTAAATGATTGAGTAATGAGTGACCTATCAAACAAAGTTATTACACAAAATTTTTATGTACGACCAGTGCGATGCAATCAAGTTTGGTTAAACCTTATTGGATAGTCCACCAATAGAGGGTTTACAGAGTATTCATAAGATTTCAGCAGCTTATGAGCAGATACTCAGCGATTCAACTGTTTAGCTTTCTCAATAGATGTTTAACAGATTAACTGAAGTGTACATATGAGTGTTTGTAACATTGCATAAGCTTATTAGTTGACAGTTAACGATTCAACTGTTTCGCTTAGTCTGTCGATGTTTAATAGCTCAACTACAGGATATAAGTTTGATTATTTGCTGCAGTTCAATGAATTATTAGTTCAACCTCAACAATTCAACTGTTTTGCTTTGTCGATGTTTAACAAATCATCTGTAGAATATATGTGACATACATATTCTCAGAATAATTTAGTTGAACTACTCACTCAACCTATGTTATTCAAATGTTCAACAATCTATATACAAATATGCAACAAAGAATTGAAGAGACCGGTGCTAAAAGCACTGAAGTCATATTTTCAGATACGTGAGGTAAGGATGGGAAAACAATTTTTACAGTTACCTAAGTCGATTTTCTAAATTTTGTCAAAATGGACATTTTGTGACCTAAGTACTTATAGCACTACACTGAAAAAATTGAGACTTTTTGATCAAAAAAAAAAAGGTTACAGCTAATTTTTTTAATCAATTGAAAAAAATTTAACAAAGGTAATTTTTTTCAATTGAAAAAAATTATAATTTTCAGATCCAAACTCAATTTTTTTCTTCAATAAGCAGATTTTATGGATCCATTATAATATTCAGACCCTTTTTTCTCAAAATATACATTTTGTGACTTGAGTACTTTTAGTACCAGGGTCTTCAATGTGTAAACCATTTTTTTAATCTTGGTTTAACACTCTAAAGCTCAACTAATGTTTACATTATACATAATAATTTAACCCAGAATTTCAACCATACAATGCTGCTTGAAAGTTTGCGGACAGAGTTAGTCAGCATTGTTTATCCACACGAAAATTCATTATACAGACATTCCATATAATGGACTCAAACAAAAGAAAATTGTATATTATCATTGTTCATTTAAACACAGTCGGTGATTTAACAAAAACCCAGTTTTTATGGGTGCAGAAATATGTGAACCCTTTCCGTTAATAGGGTATTGCACCTCCTTTGGCCGCAACAACCACTGTAGCGTCTTATCAGTTTCTCACATCTACTTTGGGGTTTTTTGAACACAGCTCCTTGCAGAGCCCTGCCAGTTGAATGAGGCTGGTTGGGTCTTTGGCATGAACTGCCCGCTTCAATCCCGCCACAGCATTTCAATTTGATTCCAGTCTGGATTTTGACTGGGCCAGGCCAGAACACAAATCTTTTTCTACAGCCATTCCTTGATTGTTTTTCCGGATATACCTCGGATCATCATCATGTTGCACAATCCATTTTCAGCCATGCTTAAACTTCACAGCTGGTGGTTTGAGGCTATGTTCTAGGATTACACAATATTCCTCAGAATTGATGAGTCTCTGAACTATGTGGCGTTATCCAGGTCCTGAGTACCAAAAGCTGGTTAAGGTCTGAATATTCCCACCACCAGGCTTCACTGTTTGGTGAAGGTTCTTTTGTGGTATGCAGTGTTGAATTTTTGCCACATGTGGCAGCTTTGGTTGTGACCAAACAGTTCAATTTTGTACACATCTGTCAATAAGATGGACTTCCAAAAAGCCTCAGGTATCTCCAGGTGCTCTCTGGCAAAGCTGAGACTGACAGCTCCCGTGAAGGCCATGTTGACTGGGTTCTCTTATTGCGGAAGCATGCACATATGTCCCAGATGCTGCAAGTGAGGTCTGGAATTCCCTACATGTTGTGTTTTGGGTTGACATTAACATGAATTATCACTTTTCTTGCAGGTCTTGTGGATATTTAGAAGGTTGGCAGAGTTGAAGTCATTTTTAGTGCTCTCCAATCGTAGACGATCAGCCTCACGGTGGACCGATGGAGCCAAAATTTTTTTGAGATTAATTTATACCTTTTCCCTGACAAATATGTTGTCTCTACCCTCTTCCTGAGGTCTTCTGAGCTTTCTTTTCCTCTGCATATGATTGACATGTATTTCTTTTTAGTAAGACAGAACTGACCTGGTTTCATCAGTGTTATCAGTGTTTTCCAATTTCTTCCTTCATGATCTCTCATTGCATTGGTTAATTTAGCCACCAGTACTGCTCCACCTGATTATATTTACACGCTCTTTTTAAGCAATGCAGCTCAGGGTTCACTAAATTTTGCACTCTCTGAAGTTCATAAAAATTTATTTTTAATTGACTACACACTTGATTTCCTCAAATAAGTATGCAATTAACAAAAATACACCTGCTGCATCATATAAAAAAAAATTGGTTCTGATCAAATACAGACATGAAGTTAAAAAAATAGAAAACTCCAAGATGTTCAAGAGGTTCAGATACTTACAAGCAGCATTGTATATATGATGAGTTTCATCGCAAAATGCAATGAACAGCACTTTCAAAATATTTGAACCACCATGCAACACATCGTACAGTATATCCCATGTTTTTAGGATGATTGAACATCAGCTTTCATTCCAAAGTGCGATAAACGCCAAGCCATTTTTTTTCTGCTAATTGCTAATTGTGATATATCCACACAGCCAATTTGCGGTGGAGAATCCCACACTGTGAACAGGCTCAGATTGTTTAGAAACTTTTGTTTTGGGTAAAACAAAACAAACAAACAAACAAACAAATAAAAAAGAGTGTTATTTCTACGCTGTACACTGTAAAACCAAATGTTTAAGTTCTGAACATACACTGAAAACTTTTTGTAACAGTTTTTAAACATGTCACAGTGTCTAGAATCAGTTTTAAATTGTATTCAAAAAATCGGTAAAACCTTGATCACAACATCCAATAAACATCAGTGTTTTGAATGAGAACACCTAATTACAAAAATAATCACCAGGCATTTAGCTTTTACACACTGGTGTTTAGATTATAAACATTTCACATGTTCCATGGTTTTACAGTGCAAGCTCTGTGGAAAAAAAAAAATCCTTCGAGAACGTGTTTCCCATCAAATGACATAGTTTTCTCCCTACTGACTGAGTTTTTGGTTGCATTCAGCAGCAGATTCGCAAGAAGGGCAGTATGCTACATGGGAGGAGTATGACGAATTATTATGGAAACATGGAAATGTTTACCTCTATGATATAGGCTGGCAGGCATCTGACTTCAAATCACACTTCTGTGGATATAATGCATTTTGCCAAATAATCATAACAAAGTTCACTTTGTCGTAAAAATTTTAGTCTAAGATTTAATTGCATCATAGTATTGTTTACAGTATTATTTTATTGTTTACAATATTATATGTCTTGTTTAGCAAGACATTCAAATTAGAAAGCTCTTCTATGCTTACCTTGACAAACTACCTAAGTAAAGTGAAAACTAGTTGAGGGTCCATAAATGCAGTTTATAAATAGACATGGAAGTTGATTCTTGCTTTCATAACCAGTAAGCATCTGTAGATTTTCAATTGGACTATCCAAGTAAAGTGAAAACTAGCTGAGAGCCAACAGACAATTTATAAATTCTATGAATAATTTGGTAAACATCTACAGATGATGCTAGGCATTTGAATTGTCGAGTCTCAATTGATAAGCTGTTGAAATGATCCAAATGCTCTGTAAATAAATTGTAGACTATCCAAATAAAATGTTACACACATTCTTTTTTTGGGGGCACTTGCTTGAGACAAACAATTTTAGGACATTGAAGGTTTAAGATTTGGGGTTTTGAAACATAACTCCTGAGTCCATGTCAATGGTACCCTGAAAAAAATTGTTCTACGCAGCAAACCTATGTGACAGACCTGCCCCTATTTGCACTGCACCCTAACATATGAGACTTTGAGTGTTAGTACCATTTTTTGCCACCTGTCACAGTATGCTGCCAATTGCTGAGCGTAAAAGTGGTGAATGGGCACAGGAGAAAAGATGAATTTGCTGCAGTTGCAAAAAATTACAGTGGCAACAGCATTCCACATATTTACTGGAATGCACAGCAAAGGATAAGGAAGATGGATATACAGACATAAAATGTCTATTGAGTAGAATATACACACTGTACAACTACTGAGTTCTGAGCTGCATTTCACATAAGAGAATGGATTTTCACCTTTAGATCACAATGTACATTGCCAAAATGCATATCATGAGAGTAAATCTCTAGTAGATAGCAAATAAAATATGGCGAAAACAGGCCTTGCACACGCAGTTTCATCCTCTCAGGCATGACGTTTCCTTTGATTATGCATAGGCATACTCAAAAGTAAGAAAAAAGAGAAACAAATTTGGCGACCACATTCGAACTTCATTCGAAATCCGGTGACAGTGTGATGTTCGAATTGTCATAACATGAAATAGCATTATTATGCAAACATTTTAAAGGGATTTCTGGTCAAGCACTAAAGATGGCCTTAATCTTTTCCGTAAATAGATGTTCCCTTCAAAAAAGTAGTGAATTAAGTTTTATTTTTTTTTAAAAAACACTTCATCTAGTTTTTTTTTTTTTTTTTTTCCCCATGATCTAAGACTACATTACACTCCTGGAAACTGAGGAGTGCTGTAAATGGATCTTAAGTACAGGACCTGGTATATAGCACCATAAAACTGCAGTTAAGGTGTGCTATTATTAAATAATAGTATTTTCTGTAAGATAAGAAAGCTTTACATGTCTTACCTAGCAACATTCTTGGATTGAACCATAGACTAAGCAAAAACTCCACATGCTGATGCTTCTGTCAAATAATGAAAGCTCTGTTGTGCGCTGCTGTAAATTCATTTTTATTCAGTGATTCCTGAGCACAAAAAGCAAATATCTGAATAAGGTCCAACAAAGTAAATATCTGAAAATGTTTCAACTACAGGGTGACATGGGAGTGGATTTTTACTCCTGTCCCATCCCACTCCCCTGACAGAGTAAAAAAAAAAAAAAATCCTGTCCCATCCCAATCCTGGAAGAATGAATCTCATCCCATCCCATTCCCATGGCATATTTTATTTTTATCTTATTTTATTTTTTTTTTTTTTTTGGGGGGGGGGGGGCATGTAAGCTATTGCTAATGCTATGATTTTTATTAGACGCTTGCACCATCCTTTTCACAAATGAGTTTGAGTTCTATGGGGCGATTTTGCTGCTTTATATTCTCATCATTTCGCCAGTACATTGGCTGTAGGCTACTATGAACACTTGTTCACTAGTGGTAATATAACATTAGGGATAGTGCCTTAATCCAAAGACCAAAAATTCCTTCACTAAAGGGCACAAAAACAAATTAACAAAATTAGCTCGGAGTCCCTATATTTTTTTTATAATGAGGGCCAGCAGCTAGAACAGCTAGAGCAGCCCTGTGTCCATTAACATATTTTCATGCGCATTCTGAAGTATTTGATTAGAAAAGGTTGATGGAAACGGCTAAAAAAAAAGACAACAACAACAAAAAACCTTCCTCAATCTCACAAAAAAGTTTTCACACTCACTTGAGCTGTATTTTTTTTTCTTTTTTGGAAGTTATGTGCTCAATGGTAGATGGAACAACCATTGCCAAATAAATTCTGATGTGAATTGTCTTCAAATGCTTATCACACGCAACGAAACCTATACTGCCAGCTTTTGATGAAACTACACTATGCATAGCCTGGTTTTTCACTCCAAACCAGTTGATGGAAATGTGCAAAATTCACTTTTTTTTGGGAAAAAGTTTGCTTAAAATATATTGGACTAGAGAGGGAACATGGCTGCAGGAAACTCGTGATTTGCAAAAGACGTCATTTTTCACTGCATCTTGCTGCCACCTGCTTTACGAGTGTGTCTCTGAAGACCACTCATACCCATGTCAGTGCTGTATTTGGTAACTACTTTACATGACTAACACGCAGTGCATGGAGATTTAACACTGTCACTCTCGATTAGGAACTTGCCTAAAATTTGCTCAGTGTGATACACAAAGAATGTATCCTTAAGCGTACCCTGACTCCGACTCTGACTTCACTTTTGGTATTTGAATAAAAAAGATGGTAAAGACAACAGAACAACTAGCATTATGTTCTAAGTAAAAAAAAGTTTATTTATACTATTAGAAATGCAAATTTATTTATACTGTAGTTAGAGATCTATTGTTATCATGATTCCCAGTCCTGCCTGTTTACGCTGACTGTTTATCCTCTCCTGTCCCGATCACATGATGAATCCAGAAATTGACTCCCGTGTCACAGGAATGCCACGGGAATTTCATGACTTACAAGATTCCCAAAAAATGTCAGCCTCTAGTTCCAACACAACAAAAACCTGAATAAGGTCCAATACAGCAAACACCTTAATTTGGCCCATAACAGAAAACACCTGAATAAGATCTAGCACAGCAAAACACCTGAATAAAGTCTGATACAGTAAACACCTGAATAAAATCCAGAACAGCAAAACACCTGAATAAAGTCTGACACAGTAAACACCTGAATATGATCTAGCACAGCAAAACACCTGAATAAAGTCTGACGCAGTAAACAACTGAATAAGATCCAGCACAGCAAAACACCTGAATAAAGTCTGACACAGTAAACACCTGAATATGATCCAGCACAGCAGACATCTGAATAAGGTCCAGCACAGCAAACACCTCAGTAAGGTCCAGCACAGTAAACACCTCAATATAGTCTAGTGCCGAAACACGTATGGCAAAGCCATACGTGTTTCGGCACTAGACTATATTGAGGTGTTGCCTCCAGATAGGTCTTCATCAAACTTAGGGGTAGTACTTTGCAAATGAACAGTTTTGTAGGGTAGCACTCGATGTAAAAATAGAGGTTTTATGTGATGCCAACTACGTATATTCAAGTAAATAATGCTGATGCTGCAAATCCAGTTATTGCAACTATTTAAATGTATTTTCTAAAAGATACTAAAATCAGGGCAGAAAGTTCACTTTGATCCATGATTATGCATAGGTACTTGGTAATTCTAAAAAAAAAAAAAAAAAAGGTTGTCGACGACATGAAGTGCTTATCAGCTTTTATGGGCTGCAGTTCTGGAGCTGGGCCGTTTACCATCTCACTGACAGAAAAGAAGAAGAAAATAATAATAATAATAATAAATAATAATACAATAAATAAAATAAACATTTTTAAAAACTGATGCTATGAAATCCAGTATCCATTGCTCTGACTACAATATGCGACAGAACATTCCAGACCCAAACTAATTTAAAGAGGTTTAAAACACCTTAGTTTTTACAACACAGGTAGAAAATGAATTAGTTATGTGATTCAAAAGGAGGTTTTTCATGCTTCACAGCAGCCAGTACAGCCCATGACAAATGAAACAGTGGAGCCAGGCTGGTTGTTTATGCAGGGCTGATTCTTACTTGCTCAGACACAAATTGACACTGTACAGCTAGCAGACATGGTCGCTCGGCTGGATTTCTCCAGAGACGGGACCAGCTGTCAGGCGTATAATCCAACTGAGATTCCGTCAGCTCAATGCTGATATGCTATGCTGCTAGGTGTCAAAAATATACTCAGAGACGACGCCAGGGTGCCTTGGCCCTGCTCCCTTTTCTTGGAGAACAAAACGTACCCAACTTGTTTGGTCAATTTGTAGGATGCCCCCCCCACCCCGACCCAACTCCCGCCATCCCCATCCCTGTACCCTGTCCAAATCCACTTCAATGTGTTTCCAGGGAGCGTTTGCAGCACATACAATTTAGGATCTAGGACAACCAAAAAAAAAACCCCAAAAAAAACATTACTCTCAGATATGAGTGGGTTACCTTGAGTGCTTTACCCTGGTGCTCTGACCATTGAATCCTTGATATACAGTTGCACCACATGGACAATGCATGTGCAGTGTGTACGTGTGACTGCATGTTCATGTGTGAGTGCATGCTTGTGTATTTTTTGCATGTGTGTTGCCTATAGCAACCTATAATATAGCAGCGAAGGTGCTTGACTGGGACATGGAAGGTTGATGGAGCTGTTAGTCCCAGGAGCGAGACCCTTATTCTCACATTGCTCCAGAGGGATTGCTCCTCGGTTTGTCTAATCAACTTGATGTCTTTTGGATAGACATTAAATAGCTGTAACATGGCCTGTGTGCGGGTGTTTGCATACAAGTGTGTGCCTGAATGCCGAAGCATTTTATTTTAAAAATCATTTGCTTCAATAACTCCATCTGTTGTCATTAACTCTTTTCCAGAGGCGTCTCTTCACTGATGTATCCTGGGCTGGAGGAGTAACTTTATAGCGTGTCCCATAATTGGCACAGCAATCTTTTTGTTTCTCAATTTCCCCATGGAAACATATTCTGTCCAGTGCTTTGTGTCAATGCGACTGTAAAAAAAAAATGCTCTGAGACAAATTCTGTTTGGACTGATTGACAACAACAGCTCCATCTCTCTTCTAATAGCACCGCGGTTGAAAAGCATCTTAGTAACACATTTTAAGGTTTGATCGTCCTTGGGTTTGAGCTGGCACTGATCCCCTTGAGGACAGTGATTACTCCTTAGGCATCAGAACATATTTAGCTGTAGGAATTAATAATATAATACAATAAAAGTCACCAAAGAGAATGAATTGAGAATGCCTTTGACACTACAGATGGGTTACAAATTAATGGAAAAATCTACATCAACAGTTTAATATGGTGTTGGGCCTCCACAAGCAGCCAGATAAGCTTCAACATACCTTGGTACAGAGTCTACAAGTGAAAAGGAATAAAGTAGCT